>CM035429.1:23631826-23696826 GCA_020310875.1 Ceratopteris richardii
TCACTATAAAACTTGGTTATACTGGATCCTGGACTTGAGTATTGGAATCGGGAGGTTTGCCTTATGTTGATGCAATTTATTCTCATGCAGGTGTCTTTCAAGGATGTATATGTCCTTCTCATAAGCCGTTACGAAGAGGAAGATAAGCATATACATACAGACTCAAAACGATGCGGAAGCGGAAACGCCACTATCTCTTTATTGAGCACGCACCTGCGTCTGTGGAACTTGTTAAGCTCGACAGGATGAGCAGAAGAGCAAGATTTCGGCCAAAAGGGGCAAGAAGATCCATGCAAAAAGAACTTCCAGAAATCCAATCAGAAACGCGTCTTATCTCGTTGAAGAACATGCATTTTTATAGAGATACAGTTTGGATCGTGCTGAGCTTAAATGCCAGGTTTGACAACACACCTCTTGACAGGCGGCGACTGAGCGGTATCAGACGTCCGAATGCGGCTGCGGTGGTTACGATGCGTTCCTTTTAGACCGTGATTCAATGGAGCGTAAGACAAGGGAGATATCTGATGGCCGCGAAAGGAGAGGAATGCAGGGCGGCACAACAGCCACGGCATACTTAGTACCATCTCATGCAGACGAAAGCACTGATCTGGATTCTCGATCCATCTGACATGGAAACTGTAAAGTCTTCCAGACCGTCTTTCTGTCTTACTTTCTACCAGCAAGTACGGCACCTACAATGTGGGAGGATGTGAACAATGAACATCCTTCATTCAGACTCTTCACACGTAGAGGGATATGCCGTCACGACGCGACCATGTCAGAAAAGGGACAAGCTGCGCGCTGCTGGATCCGATGTATATCGTTCCGCCTGTCACGTTTGCAAACTGGAGAAAATCCGGCTCGGCACACATGCAATAGCTGGATCTTATATACAGGTGTTTTGGGTCGGTCAGTATCTTAGTCCACGGCATTTTTCCTCAGTCAATATCTTACGTCTCCACATGTATACTTTGGTTGACCTGCTCGCGATGTAGATCAACCAGACTACGTCTATCTCTGTGTCCTAACCTAACAGCCATAAACGTATCCTTTTCGAGTTTTGAAGAAAACTTCCACCGTCCAAGGCGATCAATTGCATTTGTAAAATCATTCCTTTATAGGTGCAAAATGCCATTAAACAAAAGCATTAGGTGTCTGGGGCAAATACATAGGTGCATCCACTAGGGGGGGGGGGGGTTGTTGTGATCACATGCTGATAAATCTTACAAGTGTTCTGATCACATGCTGATATATCTTACAAGTGTACTAGCATGAAAGAAAAAAAAAGACACACTTAGTAAGAATTATGAGCATGTGATCACAACCACTCCTAGTTGGTGCACTTACCCCAAACGCATAATTCTTTTATTGTATGGCATAGCAAGAAGATTGAGGACTTCCATAAACCCGTAGGATGATGTATTCATGGGGTTGTGATCATAATACACAGTTATTGCAGAATTGCTAATTTTCTTCGGGCACTTAGATTTGCTTACAAAAGAACCATGATTTCATCGTTTAATTGTGCTGTCATCAAAGCTCGCATAACCATACTCATTACTCTCATGGTTATATGCATGCCGGCAGTTCGGGCATACACATTCATAGAAAGCCATACATGTTCACGAAATCATGTTTCTTTTTTCCTGATGGATAAGACTATGTACAGCCTCTATATATAGCTCTCTGCAAGAGGCATGTGGATACTAACCATCCAATTTTCAACCATGTAACTACATGTGCGCCAAGTGTCTTAGTTAACTGGAGTTAAGTCAAGTGGATGCTTCTAGAAGGCTCTATAACTCTTTGAGAAAACTCTCTCCCTATGCTCCCCATGGTGGTTGAGCCCAAGACCTCCTCCTTCACATCCATATGACTTAATGACTAGGCTAAGTAGATCACTAATTTAATAGAGCACATGACCTTCTATGTAAGTCTAGTCTCATTATCTTTGGCCATACACATGAGTAACCAAATGGTGTCCGATTTCTGATTTTTTTGAACCAAATGGACCCTTAGATGGATCCCTACCCAAACGATTCAAAACACCATGTAGCTTTGCACTTTAATAAATTGATCAAAGTACAAAATAGAAAATGAATAATAAGGATGGATCTAAGGACATCCCTAGCCAATTCACTATTTTACTAGGTGTGATCTAGGCACAAACATGTGAAATGGCCGGATTCCAATTACTGGTCCTTTTTTGGGAATGACTTGTGCATGGAATTAGTCATTTAGGTTGGATATATACCTACCACGAATTTGAGAACTCTTAATTCATTTGAATTTGAATTGGAAACATAACAATATAGTTGTCTCAAACATATAACTTGGATATTTGAACTATGGATTACTCATACCAATATTTACTTGAATTTTTTCACCCGATTAGACTGTCAATCTTATGAGCAATTCCTAACTAGTCTTTTCTAGAGTATACTAAAATCTATAAACCTCATTACAGTTATTCTTGAAGAAAAGTCAAATGAAGAAATCAACTAAGTCTTAGCATCTTTTGAAGATTGAATAGGTTCTTGTATATAACATCTATATGAGATGTTTAATTTAGTTACCTTGTTCCAACTGACAAACCCAAGACTTTCATGAAAAGAATTAGATATCATATCTAAGTCAAGTCGAAAAGATTTAAAAAGTTGAAAGAAAGAACTAGAACTTAGCACAACCAATTCAAACTTCAAATATACTTTATCGTGATGTGAATCAAACTCTAGGTGATTGAAAATTTCAACTTCTCAAAGATCTATTTCAACAAGCTATTAAAGCATTTTTTAATCTATAAGAGATAAACAGAAGTCTCAAAAAGATTCATAGATTAAATCTAAAACATCATCCAACCATAGGATACTAGTGTGGTATCCAACATCGGTATGTCGATCCACTAAGGTTCTACTGATGAGGTTTTTCTCAAATAATGCTTCACTTGAGATTAAGTTCATGCCTTTACTCAATCTTTATGATTGCTTACTAGGAATTCAATTCCTATGCATTGATTTGATTCAAAGGATTTAATTTATAGATTTACAATAGGAACTTGGTGCTTGACTAAGCTAGTCTATTCCTTAGATGAAAGGATCTTTACAATGTCAAAGTCCTACTTCTTCAATAATTTATTAGATATTTTTGAATCAACAACACTTTATCTTGAAGTGTTCCATAATTCAAATAAGAACAAGTCCTAGTCCTATACTAAAAAGAATATCTTGGAAGTTAGTTACTCTTTATCTTCTTACTTACTTGATCTTGAAGGATCTTGGGATCATGCCTTTATCCTCCTTAAATTTAAATTTCTCCTTTGAAGTTTTAATTCCCTTGAGGATAAAATCTAACTTCAAGATTCATTCTAGGAGTAAAAGATAATTATCATTCCACAATCTGATGTACATACCATCTTTCCTACATCAATGTGAGCATAAAATTTGGTGTCCCATACTACCCTATTTTATATTCACATTGAGGTGTGAGTGATACTTATCCTAATATCTAAGCATATCTTAATAGAGTATCTTCTTACTTAAATTGTTTAAAAGAATTTTGAATTTTCATGCATTACCTCTCTAGGTTTTGATTCCTTCATATGATCATTCCACAATCTCGTGTTTTCACCTTAGAAACTTGAAAACCTTTGGATAGAATATGCATCCTTCTTTTCTACGATTTTCAAAGGAAAATGAGTTATAATTCTAAGTTTTTGAAATTACAAAATTTGCATCGGATCAATTATACTCAGCCAATTTGTAGTGAAAAGAGATTTTCAATTCATTGCTTTAGATTCCTTGTTTTACTAAAGCTTTAACTAGCGACTCCAAATGGGACTTTATAGGAATCTCTCTACTACTTTATTTTAAACATCGGCTCATGCTTGTGGAACTTCATGAAAATCCCTTTGAGGATAGCCAGACATTACGTTCTACCTTCCATAGACTTAATTACCATCATTACGGTTGTAGAATGCATACTTGAAACATGTTACTATGTTTTGACTTGGAACAACTTAATCTTGTCATACTTTCCATTGGATAAATGGAACTTGAGTGAAAAATTCGCAAAAGGAGTTTGATTGTCAGTACATGAGAAAACGTTTGAGTAGTTCCAATAGCAAGTTCTTGGAAAAATATCCTCAGTCTTGATCAATCTTGTTGATCTCATGATAAGAATAAAGCTTTAGTTTTTATTGTTAAGATCTCTGTACTATTGAAAGCTTCTTTGCTTCTTTCCCTCAACTCAAGTCCAAGCATGTGATGATTCCTTTGATATTCCAAAACTAAGAATCTCATTAATATTGATACATGTTTAGGTGATATAAACCATTGGACTTTAAGTACCACTACCGATGGTTCGGGACTCCTTGGGAATGACTTGCTATCTAACTAGCTTGAAGGATTTCGTTCTTATTACTAGGGAGAGATTGATCAACATGAGCAAATGATTTATCTTGGAATCTTTTGAAATGATTGAAGAACATTTGAAAGGAATTCTATACTTTCATATAATATTCAAAAGCTTTATTGCTTCCATTGTGTTCATTTCCTGAGTATCAAAGTAAAGGATAAATATCACTTCTAAGATATGTATTCTCATTTGATTATCAAAGTTTGATTTGAACTTTCATTTAGGTGATATGTATTCCTCTTCTTCAGTTTCAAACAAAAGTTATTATCATTGTTGGTTGCAACAATCCATTGTGGTTGAATAGTTTACAGTACAAACATCTTATATTGATTGAAAAAATGGACAATAATGTTAATATGAACGCTTCATTATCTTGTTTTCGTAACCATTGGTTAGGCCTAATGATTCTATACTTTTTCAAGATGACACACTTTAAAAAAAAAATTGAAGCTTCTAGCATGAGATAGCTTCTATCTTTAGAATGTTTTTCAAAAGGACATCTTCATATACCTGTCCTAACATATTTATGAACTTTATAGATTGTTTTGGGAAAAGGTTCATGGATCAATCAATATTCCTTTCTTGGAACTTCTTGTAATCCCAAAAAAAATTATCCTTGAATATGATAGGAACAACATGCGACCCATGAAATAGAAGACTAGAATATTTCATTTAACGGCTTATCCTTAGGAAGTATCCCAATTTGTAAAGATCACTTGTCTAGGGTTTCCTCTTAAGCCACAAATAGCTAAAATGCAACCACCAAGTAACTCTCTAATCCTTATAAAGGGAGGATTTTGGTGAAAGTTTCCATGTTTTCTTAGCAAGCTAAATCATTACGAGAGATGCAATCATGGAACCTAACATCCATCTATTGAACATCAAAGTTCAATTGAAGCTATCTATTGAACTTTTAAAGTTCAATTTAAGGTAAAATCCATTATTTGTATTTGATTTCCATCATGTCTTGCGATAGAATCAAGTGAGAGCATTCACTAATTGTAAGTTCTCATGCAACTAGGAAAACTTTTCTTAAGTCATCATCCTACTTGCATGCATGAGAAATAACACAAACAAGTGTAAAATCACTTTCTAAACTTGACGTTATCATTCACTAAGTATGTCTTGGACTCAAAGTCATCATAAAGTTTAGAGGTTTGAAAGTAGTCATATTTTCTTGCTCATCAAGATGGCAAGAAAAGTGAATGCTTGGATTTCCTATGGCTACTTTTACTAAGCAAGACTTCTAGCATACTTAATGGAGCTGGTCATTAATTATGTGATACCTAACTATTAGTTTGGAAAAGAACGGACTAGTTAGTTGATTTGCAAGGTAGCTAGTAGCTTTACAAATAACTAATTTTACATCTTCCCAAATGTCTAACTTGAGCTTCAAAAGGTAAGGTAAATCCTAGCAGAGTACATTCATATGTCCACTTAGCAAACAATCATGCTTTGTCATATGCAACTACATGTGCCTACATGTATGTGTTGGCATGCTTTTCTTTTTCATGCCCTTAACTAATCAAGTAATTCTTGATCTTGCAATGCATGCATGATATGCATCCATGCATAAACATAATAGCTTGTATTCTTTTAAAAGATATAAAGAGGCAAGTACACAACCTTGAGTGCATCAAATACCTTTTCAAACAAGAAGGAAGCTTGTGTTGTGCATGAGAAAATTCCTTTGGAAGGAGAAATGCACACACAATCATTCGTTGCTGTGCACGAAGTGGAGATAATGTTCATAGATGCAAGCAAATGCTTGATTAATGTCCCAATACATCTACACTCATTCGTTTTGTTTTCATTGATCGCTCAAAATCCACATAAAGATGATAAAAAATGAAATACATCTACACTCATTCGTTTTGTTTTCATTGATCGCTCAAAATCCACATAAAGATGATAAAAAATGAAAACTTATACTATGCTTACATAATAATTAAATGAAAGCTACATCAAAGCAAAAGAGCAAAGCAAGTATTGAAATGAAAACATCAACTTCCAAAAAACTTATCTCTCGATCAAGCTACATCCTTCCATTATCCATGAGAAGAGCCACATACTCCTCCCTCAGGCTTCATTTGCAAAGCTTTAGCCATCCACTGGATAGAGACGTAACATCCATAGTAGTCATCAGTGGTTTTATTCTTGCGTGTATCATCTCTCTATAGATTCAAAATTCATGACCAGCTCTTCATGATGATAACAAAAGCATTGTCCCCTCCTTGAGCCAAGGACGATCATCTTATATGGCAACTTCCCATGGGTGGCGGCCCATAATGAGTGCCCTTTTCCAACAGATTAGAATCTAAGTTCTCTTGTGGAGAGAACCTTATAAACATATAAAAATTAATATAATGGGTGCCCTTTTCTAACACATAAGAATCTAAGTTCCCTTGCGGAGAGAACCTTATAAACATATAAAAAATAAGAAGATCTTTGAGAATCGTGAGGACACCGGACTCCCTTGTTACAACAGCTTGCTTGGTCTCTCTAGTGCTACGGGCTCCATACCCGTAGGCAAGGGTGTCAGTATTGTCCAAAAGGATCTTTCCTTTTGTTACTCTGTAGTTGTTGGCATCATACAAAAAATACATATCTTGTGATGTATCACTTTGCTCATCGACAACCTGGAGAAAATCCATCTTGACACACATGCAATAGCTGGATCTTATGTACACGTTTTTTTGTTTTGGTCAGTTCAGTATCTTAGTCCACGGCATTTTTCGTCAGTCAATATCTTACGTCTTCACATGTATACAATTTTGAAGAAAACTTCCAACGTCCACGGCGATCAATTCCATTTGTAAAATCATTCCTTTATAGGTGTAAAACGCCATTAAACAAAAGAATTAGGTGTTTTGGGCAAATACATAGGTGCATCCAGTGGGGGTTGTTGTGATCACATCCTGATAAATCTTTCAAGTGTACTAGCATGAAAGTACAAAACACACACTTTTAAGATTTATCAGCAAGTGATCACAACCACCCCTAGTTGATGCACCTATGCATTTACCCCAAACGCTTGACTCTTTTGTTCAATGGCATAGCAAGAGGATTGAGGATTTCTGCCTTGTTCTAACTCGTGAGCCCTAGACTGTCATGAAAAGAATTAGATATCATATCTGAGTAAAGTCCACAAGATTTGAAAAGTGAAAAGAAAAAACTAAAACTTTTAAAAACCAATTCAAACTTTGAAGATACTTGAACGTGCTATGATTAAAAATCTAGGTGCCTCGAGACTTCAACTTCCTCAAAGATCTACTTCAACAAGGTATTCAAGTACTTTTCTTTTTCTCTAAGAGAATTAAACTCGATTCTCAAAAAGATTCATAGAGTAAATCTAAAAGATCATCTATAATAAAGTAAGTCTATGATCTAAGGGTCCGATTGGTTCAGACGGATCTGAAATGGGACACCGTTTGGTCAACCGTGTGTATGACCAAAGATCTCGATTCTAGACTTACTAGAAGGTCATGTGCTCTCGTAAACATGTGATCCACTTAGCCTAGTGGTGAAGTCTTAAGCGTGTGAAGGAGGTCTTGGGTTCAATCCCCATGGGATACATGGGAAGAGTATTTTTCCCAAAGATTATTAGAACCTTCTAGAATCATGCACTTGAGTTAACTCAAGTTAATTGTGACACTTGGCACACATGTAGTTACATGGCTCATACATGGATGGTTAGAATGCACCTGCCCGAGAAGACAGTCCCCTAGAGAGAGCTATATATAGAGGCATATGGTGGGGAGGAGAGTCATCTCTCTAGCACATGGTGGTGGTTGTAATAGTCATTCTCTTGCATTAGGATCCGAGCCAATAAACAAAATGGTCTACTTAGCTATTTTATTAGTTAAAAAGAAATTTCTTTTGGCCAAGATATTTTTAAAGCATTGAGTCTTGTCCAAAAGTTAAGAATTTCTTTCAAAGATCATTATAGAGCAAAAGATTTCAAGATGAATCATTGGCTTAGTATTACTTGATTCCTTGACAGGAATATAAAGTTCTTAAAGAAAAATCTCCTTAGATGTGAGATTGGAATTTCTCAAGTAAGTTAAATAGCAAGTAGTTCCAATAATTCCCAAACCACCGGTAGTGGTACTTAAGTCCATTTATTGGTATAACCTAAACGTATACCAATAGTAATGAAATTTTGAGCTTTAGAATATGAAAGGCATTAGTGTATGCCGAGACTTGAGTTCAGGGAAAGATCTCTATAAATCCTACAGGTAACTTACATAACTTTAGATAGGTTTGAGAGATCTTAACAATAAAGACTAAGTCTTTATTCTTATTACTCGTCAACCAGATGATCAAGATTGGTCATGATTATTCAAGAACGCGATCGGAACTACTTTGATGTTTGCCCAAGTATTGGCAATCAAATTTGTTTTATGAATTTCTCACTCAACTTCTATTTATCTAATGGAAAGTGTGAAATGAGTAAGGTATTCCAAGTTTGAATAAAGCAAAACTTCCAAGTATGTAGTCTACAACTATGACGATGGTAATAAAGTGTTTGGAATGTATAACATAAAAGTTTACCTATCCTTAAAGGGATTTTTTAAAGATGAAATTCAAAAGCATGAGTGGATGCTTAGACTTAAGCAGTAGAGAGATTCCTAAAAAATCCTCAAGGTAGCTACTTGAAGCTTTAGAAAGAAAGGAATCTAAAGACAAGAAGTAAACAAACTCTTGTCACTACAAAATTGGTAATATATAACCAATTAGACTTGAATTGCAAAAATTCAAGAAGTTGGAATGATAATTAATTTTTCTTTTGAAAACCCTCACAAAGAAGAATGGATATTCTATGAAGGATTTTCAAGTTTCCAAGGTAAAAGCACGAGATCATGAGATGATCATGGGAAGAAATCAAAACTTAGAATCTCAAGTTAGAGGTAATTCCTGAAACTTCAAAATATTTTTAAATAAATGAAGTGAAATGGTACTCTATCATGATATCTTTAGACTTAAAGATAAATATCACTCGCATGTCAATGTGAATATAAAATAGGGTGTTATGAGACACTAGATTTTATACTAAGATTGATGTAGGAAAGATGGTATGGGACATCGAACTATGGGATGATAATTATCTGTTAGTCCTAGAATGAATCTTGAAGTTAGATTTGATCCTCAATGCAATTAAAGAATTCAAGGAAGAAGTTTAAATTCAAGAAGGGTAATAAAATGATCTCAAGGTACTTGAAGATCAAGGAAGAGGAAGATATGATTACATAACTTCCAAGATCTTCTTTTTCAAATAAGGCACATACTTGTTCTTATTTGAATCATAAAACACTTTAAGATAAAGTGTTGATTCATAAATATTTGATAAATTTATGAAAATTTAGGACTTTGACATTAAAATAATCCTTTTAACTAAGGAATAGATTGACTAAATTAAGAAACAAGTTCCTAGTGTAACTTGGTAAATTCAATCTTTTGACTCAAAGAAATACACAAGAATTGTATTCCTAGTAATCAATCATAAAGATTGAACTTAGGAATGAACTTAGTCTCAAGTGAAGCATTATTTGAGTAAGCAACTCAGTAATAGAACCTCAGTGGGTCGACACACAGATGTTAGATACCACACTAGTATCTTGTGGTTGGATGATGTTTTAGATTTGCTTTGAATCTTTTTGAGAATCCAGTTTTAAGATCTGAAAGATGCATAGATCTTTGCAAAGTTAAAGTCACAAGTCATCTAGAACTTGACTCGTAGAAAGTATAAATATCTTTAAAGTTTGAATTGGTTGTATAGAGTTGTAGTTCTCTCTTTCTGCTTTCTAAATCTGATTCTTTTCACAAAAGTCGAGGGTTAGCCAATCAGATCCAAGTAACTAAATTAAACATCCCAAATAGTTGTTCTGTACAAGAACCTTTTCAATATTCAAAAGATGATAAGTCTAATTTTACTTATTTATTTGATTTTGCTTCAAGTTATAGCATAAATGATTTCCTAGAGTCAAATATACTCTAGAATTGAGAAGTAAGGAATTTCTCATCAGATTGACAATTCCCAAGAACTTGTAGCTCAAGTCTTTGAGAAGTGTCCTAGGTTGGATAATTTCTCATTTTGGATTTGAATTGGCCAAGTTATAGTACAATTGACTCAAAGTAAATGGTAAACTTTCTCTTACAGTTTACATAGGATTTTTTAAGCCCAATAGGACAAAGTAGTCATCCAGCTGGGTGAAGAAAATCAAGTAATAGTTGTATGGGAATAAAACCATTCTACAAACATCCAAGTTAGATGTTTGATCCAACCAAACTTCAAGTTTTCCAAATCAAATTCAAGTGAATCAAGAGCTCTCAAACTCTTGATTGGGATAAGAATCCCATCTTCATTACTAGGTCCATGCACTAGTCATGCTGAGACATGGACGAGTAATTTGAGTCCACCCAGTTCACATGTTCGTGCCTAGACCGCACCTAGAAAAAATTATGAATTAATCAGGGATGCTTTTAGATCCACTGTTCTTATTCATTCACTACTTTGTACTTTGACTAGTTTATCAAAGTACAAAGCCAGATAGTGTTTTGAATCATTGGGTGGGGATCCCACCATAGAGATGAGAAATGTTCTTCTAGTTTTAGAACATGACCATGTTTTTTTGGTTTTAAAACTTGAGGCTCTGAGGTTGCCTACAATAGTTATATCGCTCTATTTTCAAGGATGAAAATATTTTCCAAGGCAGTTAGAATGTAATAAAGTAATTCTATGATCTAAGGGTCTGGTTGGTTCAAGCAGATCAGAAATCAGACACTGTTTGTTCACCCATGTGTATGACCAAAGATCTCAATTCTCGACTTATTAGAAGGTCATGTGCTCTTGTAAACAAGTGATCCACTTAGCCTAATGGTTAATTCTCAACGTTGTGAAGAAGGAGGTCTTGGGTTCAATCTCCATGGGATACATGGGAAGAGTATTTTGCCCAAAGAGCTCTAGAGCCTTCTAGAAGCATCCACTTGAGTTAAGTCGAGTTAACTGGGACACTTGGCACACGTAGTTACATGGCCAACACATGGATGGTTAGAATGCACCTGCCAAAAAAGGTAGCCCCTTGGAGAGAGCTATATATAGAGGCATATGGTTGGGAAGTGAGTCACTATAGCATGTGGTGGTGGCCGTAATAGTCTTTCTCATACACCATCCAAACACAAGATACAAGTGTGGCATCCAACATCAATTTATCGACCCACTGAGGCTATATTGATGATTCTGTACTCAAATAATGCTTCCTTTGAGCATGCCTATATTCAACCTTTATGACTACTTAATAGGAATGCAATTCTTGTGAATTGCTTTGAGTCAAAGAATTCATTTTATTGAGTTCTAGGAACTTGGTGCTTGACTTATTTAGTCTATTCCTTAGTTGAAAGGATTATTTCAATGTCAAAGTCCTACTTGTTCAAAAAATTATTAAATATTTTTTAATCAACAATACTTTATCTTGAAGCGTTCCATAATTCAAATAAGGAAAAGTCTTTTTCCTATTTGAAAAAGAAGATCTTGGAAGTTACTTACTTCATATCTTCTTACGTACTTGATCTTGAACTATTGTGAGATCATGATTTTATCCTCCTTGAATTTAGACCTCCTTAGATGTTCTGATTCCCTTCATGATCAAATCTAACTTCAACATTCATTCTAGGACTAAAAGATAATTATCATCCTACAGTCTAATGTCCCATACTATCTTTCATGTTGGAGGATAAACACTCTTATGTGCATAATGAAAGCAAATGAACTCTTTTAAGATCCTAATTTTTTTTTTGACATAGGCTCTCTAGTTTTTTAGTTTCTTTGAGTACATGCAAAGAAGGAAAATGAAATTTTTGAGGCTCAAACTAGTTATAGAGACCTTTCCATTGAGAGTAAAGTCACTCAATTTGAACATTGGACAATGCCTCAACCATTTGTAACAAGACAGATAACTTGATCTCTTGATAGAGTATTAGCTAACTAAAGAGACACTATTATGGTCATTTCTAATAGCTTGTGCACGCACTAATCGTGCAAATTATATGACTCAAAGTAGAACTTATAAGATTTCCAACAAGAAACAAGCATTTGAAATGGATTTGTAATGAAGGGGAAACAACAATTACAAGATCATGGGGTCTACAACGATCATCTAGAGACATAGAGTATTTAAAAGTGAAATCTATACAAAATATGCAAGGAACAGCTAGTAGGGGTTTTGCTTAAGCAAGGGGGTTAGCATGGGCATGTATTTCCATGACTCTACGCCATAGTATAACTCACTAGAGGTTTTAAAGATCACATACTAACCTCTTTAAAGAATCAAAAGCTTATACTCAGAAATTGAGGTCCAATCACATCAAGAGGTCCAATCAAAATCTTTCCCTTATAGACATGACTTGATGCCTCTAACTTGTGGAAATCATCCTCTAATGATTACGAATGATGTGGAACATGAAGCTTGGGGTATGTTCCCATATTCTTGAGCTTGAAATGCAAATTAACTTCGAACACTTTCCCTCAAGCTCAATTCTTTTTCCTTCATTGCTTCATCCTATGCCTCTTATGTTGATTGCTTCCTTAAATCCTCCAATCTTTGTACCTTCAAGAAACTTTGTCATCATGTCTACAACCTACACTTTATTATTTACATACCATATATCTAACTCCTTTTCAATCACCTTTTCTCTACTGAAGTGGCAATGAATCTCTAGTTCTTTCTCCTTGCACGATGATGGAATTTAATCCCTCAAATTTGCACACTAGAAGTGAAATGAACCTAATACCTAGGTCCCTTCATACACCTTTTCTACTACCCTACACCAAAACTCTAATTCACATGCCTTACACTAATTCAAATCACCTAATCTTTTAACCACATTTAATGTGGTTCATAGACTCTCCAAAAAGCTATAGAAGACCTCATATGGATTTGTTTAGGTTAGTTGACAACTCCATACAAAATAGACTATGCAGAGATGTAGGGTATGCAAAAATTAGTGTTAAAAAGATACACCAATTTCTCTACACATAAAACTAATTTCAAGACTCCCTCTTAGGTGAAGTAAGACATATATAAGCTATAGAATGCACCTTAAATCTATTGAATTGGATATTTACACAAGGATTTACAATTTTCATAAGTAGAATACGTGTATAGCTACAAGAGACTAGAGGGGGTGTGGGCTTGATAGCTCCTCCTCTGTGCATATAACACCCTCCTGTACATTTTTTCTAGCTTGGACAACTACATTTCAACTCCTTGACCCCTAGATGACTCTCTTCTTAAGCCTTCTTGAGTATATGTCTCTTAGTCTTCAATGACCTAAAAGACTTCCATGCATTTGGTGTCTCTTTACCTCCTTTTATAGCTTTTTGATGCCTCTCTTGACTTTTCCACCACCTTAGGACTGCTTTGCCCGACCTTGCTCAACCTTGAGACCACTTTAAGTGATCTAAGTTGTGACTTTTTTCCATAGTAAGGTGTTTTGATCCCTTTATCAACCTAGAGCTTGCATAGTTCACACTTTCAACACTCCCCCCATCAAGCTTAAGGTGGTAGTTTCCATATCAAGTAAGCTCATAGCTTTTGAGGACTTTGTTAACTTGGTCGCATCCAAGCTTTTGGTGAACATATCTGTAACTTGGTCTTTGTACCTACAAAATGAACATTAATGTCCACAATTGCAATCTTTTCCCTTACATAATGATAATGCACCTCAATGTGCTTGCTCCTTGCATGATACATGGGATTGTATAGATCAATGATCCCACAATGCTCTTGTATAGCATAAAGTCTTCTAGCTTCTTACCATCTTCCTTTCTTAACTTGACATTTGAATCCATAGGTTGAGCTATTGGTGTGCAATCTATCATGCCAAACCTAAACAACAAATCTAGAAGATACTTCTTTTGAGAGAAATACATACCATTCTTCTCATAGATCACCTTAGTGCTAAGAAAGTACTTTAGTACAACCAAATCTAAGATTTACTCTCTTCCAAGCTTCTCTTTGATGGTCCTTATCCCTACATCATCATCACTTGTCACAACAAGATCATCTACATATATGCATATCAAATATATCTTGTCATTTGTCTTTTTCACATACAAGGATGGATCTGCATCACTTGAAGAGAAACCACATCTCTGCAAGAAGTTCACTAGCCTCTAATTCTAAGCCCTTTGGGCTTGCTTTAGGCCATACAAGGACGTCTGCAACCTGCAAACATAGGTAGGATGTTGTGGATGTACATATTCTTAAGGTTGTTCCATGAGCACCTCTTCTTGTAACTCACCATTCAAGAAAGCCTTCTTTATGTCCATATCATAGATAGGCCACCTCCTATTTGCATGTAGGGTTATGAGAGTTCTAATGGTAGTCTTTTTTGCCACAAGGTGAAAATACTCCTCATACTCCATACCTTATGTCCACATGAAGCCTTTGGCTACTAGTTTAACCTTGTACCTTGCCAAGCTGCCATTTGCATTCCTCTCAATCTTGTACACCCACCTGGTTTGGAATATATTCATGTCTTCCTTCTTGGGTACTAGTTCGCAAGTGTTATTCTCCTTAAGAGCTTTGAAATCTTCATACATAGCGCTCCTCCACTCTGGTTTGTTCTTTCCACCTCATAAGAATCTAGCCCTTGATTTGCAATGACATTCATCATGTATGCATAGTGCTTTGCCATGAAAGAACCATATGTATAACTTTGTGGGGGTTCCTTCTTCCTTTTAGACCGCCTTTCTTGACCTTTGGGATATTGCTTCTTGATTCTATTGAGATTTACATTAGAAGTAATGACCTCCTCAAGCTCTTGCTCTTCTGACTCCCCTTGAGCTTCCCTAGTGGTCATAGTTTGTCTCTTGCAACCTTCTATACTTTGAAGTATGGGATGGTCTTTCATAATCATAAGTGTAAGAGTGATCATATGAGTGTAACTTAAATGTAGAAGCCTTTGGTTCATTTATTGTGATTGAACTAAGAAATTGAATTTGTACATCAAAGTTTGCATACTCTTCTTGATTCTCTTCATCCAACTTTGCCTTGCCATTGTCTCCATATCAAGACCTTGAATCACCAAACACAACATCTCTTTACACATATAGCTTCTTTGAGAGAAGGTTGAAGAACATGTAGCCTTTTTGCTCTTTTGAGTAGCCAATGAACACACATTTCTCACTCTTGGGCTCTAACTTTGTTCTCACTTCACTAGGATAATGAACGAAGCATACACATCCAAATACCTTGAGGTGCTCCATGGTTGGTTTCTTGCCATAATAGACTTTGTGTGGAGTCAAGTTGTGCACACCACTTGTTGGAACCCTATTTATCAAGTAACAAGTTGTATTCATAGCCTCAGCCCAATAAGTGAATAGTAACTTACCTTGATATTTATAAGACACCTAGCTATCTCAACCAAATGCCTATTCTTCCTCTTTGCAACACCATTTTGTTGAGGGGTGTAGCTGCATGTAAAGTGCCTCTTTATTCCATTGTCCTACAAGTACTTTGTGAATTCCTTGGAGAAATTCTCTCCCGCTCCATCTGACCTTTGTGTCTCTTTGCACATGATTTTTAACTTAAGAATATTTATATGTTCTACCCTCTTGTGTCAAGGATCAATCTTTGCAATCCTTTTGTTACCAACCATCACATAACATACCTTTTTGTGTGTACAAGCAACATCTAGTGTGAACAATCAACCTTCTTTCCTTCTTGTTACAATGACCTTGCCTTTTCTCATGACCATGCACCCATTTGCATCAAGTATAACCTACATACCTCTCTATTCCATTTGCCCTACAAAGATAAGGTTCTTGGAAATAGATGGAACATGGAGCACATCTTCAAGAATCTTGACAAATTTACTTTCACCTATCTTCACATCTTCCGCATGTGTAATGGGATGCTCAGTGTTGTCTTCTGACTCCACATAACCTTTTGAGCTTGCGACCTGCATATGATTAAAAGATTCCTCCATACATGACATGTGATTAGAGAATCCTGAATCTATGTACCACTTTGTGTCCTTGGTATCACTAGTGTAGCCATGTCTCATGGTTAGGAAGGTCTCCTTCTCACCATCCTTCTTGAAATTGTTAGCATAGTTTCCTTGCTTCTTCTTCTTCTTGCCTTTTTCATCCTTGAACTAGCAATTCAAACAATTATGATTTTTCTTACCACATACAAGACAACTTTTACCTTGATCAGGGTTGTTCTTCCATTTGCCATTCTTGCCCTTCCTTGAAGATGATGCCTTGCTATCTCCTTCTGAATCTGAATCTTCTTCCTTGGACTGATTCCACTTGCTTTTTCCTCCTTTCCCCTTCTTTCCACTCTTGCCTTTTCCATTGCTAGTATATAGGACCTATGAGTGACCATCCTTCTTGGATGTGTCTCCTGTGGCAACCTCTTTTGCCACTAATTGTGAGATCAATTCTTCAAAAGTTGGTGAGGATCTCTATAGATGTTAGGAATGAGGAATTTCCACCTATCTTCCTCTCTCAACCCATTGAGAGTAATCTAGACAAGATCTTCCTCATCTACTTTGTAGCTAATGGATGCTAATTGCTCCCTCAACTCCTTCACTCTCAATGTGTAGTCAACAATAGATTGACCATTACCCTTCTTCAAAGATTGGAGTTCATTCTTAAGCTACATATTTTTGCTTCTTATGGAATTGGAATATATCTTCTCTAAGGCCTCCCAAACATCTCTAGCATGATCAAACTCTAGTATGTGACCAATCATAGTGTTAGAGATTACCTATGATATGTAGAAGATAGCTCTTCTATTCCTTTCCTCCCAATCCTTCAACATCTTCAATTCTTGATTGGTGATCTTTGGATCTTTGGGATCCACACATAATAGGCCATAAAAATTTTCTCATGAGGTAGTCAATGACTCTGAACTTCCATGGCTGGTAGTTGTCTTTGTCAAGCAACTCCACTTTTTTACCTAGATCTACCATAATAAATGGGAAATTAGGGTTACATTGAAATGTATCTCTTAGCCTTCATGTCAAAGCTTTGTGTCCTTCTCCTAGAGTCTTCAAAGGATATTCCTTCTTTGATAACAACTGATGGAATTTAATCCCTCAAATTTGCACACTAGAAGAGAAATAAACCCAATACCTAGGTCCCTTCATACACCTTTTCTAGTACCTTGCAGTAAAACTCTGATTCACTTGCCTTACACTAATCCAAATCATCTATGATTTTAGTCACACTTAGTATCATTAATAAGATTGCCAAGGAGCTATATAACACCTCAAATGGACATGTTTAGGATAATCAGTAACTTTGTACAAGACACACTATGCAAAGATGTAGGATATGCACGAATTAGGGTTACAGAGATACCTACACATAAAACTAACTTCAAGAAGCCCTTTTAGGGAAACTAATATATAAGATATGGAACAAAATTTAAATCTCTTGAATTGGATATGTACACAAATGTTGGAACATCAAGCTTACACTATGCTTGAGGTGGACTTGATCTACATCAAAGGCTATTGCGTCAAAAGAATATCCGTTGGAGAGTTCTTTTTCATATGCTGATTTATTGTATTTAAAAAAAAAATATTTTGATGGCTCATTTACCGTTGTAAAAGCCTTGAGTTGTACACATGTAAAGGTAGAAAGATAGAGCCCAAATCCCACGAATTTGTGGTGGTTGAAGTTGCATTCAATCAAGCAATCAATCACCTAAAAGTAGATCAATCAAGATCTTCACTTTTCCTAGATTGTAGGAAAGTGAATTGATTCCCTCCAACAACCATTCCCACCTTCATTTGGATTAAAATTCAACTTGTAAAACTCGTGGAACACTCCTAGAGTCTATATAAAGACTTGGAATCACTTGTAAAATACATGGAAGCAATATACATACACTTGTGACCATCATTGTGTTGCTCCTTCAATTTTCTGCATCATCTTCTTCGCCAACAGTAATCTTGCAGAGGCTGCTGCTCTCTCCTCAGAGCTTGAAATTGAGTGAAAGAGGACTCATTGTAAAGGTATTAGTGTCTAATGTATTCCTGTAAATTTTCAAAGCATTTGGTTCAGAAGATTTGGAGAAATCTCAGTTTTTCTGCCTCGGGGTCAATCTCTACGTATTCCTGAAAAATAGCAAGTACCACCGGTGAATGTCGCATTCATTCCTATAGCATATTTTGCTTATTCCTTATACGTTTGTGCATTCCATACACTCAACCCTATGTGTATCAATCCCATTAAAGGATTTTTTCTAATTGTAATCACGCTGGTGGCTATGGGCATTTGAAGTTCATTGTCTCTTCCATAGATAGTAAGTTTTTGAGCTAGTCGACCGGCGAACCTATCTGTTTTGTATCGACTCATTCTCCTTGCTGCTCCAAGGTAAATAGTGTGTTTCTTTGTACTTATCACATGCCTATAAGGTCTATTTGAGTCTCCATAAGCTCAAGGGCTGGTCTTGTGCCTGTTGGCTTGACCAAACTTCGTCGCTTCGAAACACACTTTTCTACCTTCGACAAGCTTCTCCAAGTTTCTTTCAACAAAGAGTTACAACTGTTATAAGCAGACTATGTCTATACCTACAAGAGACTAGAGGGGGTGTGGGCTCGATAGCCCCTCCTTACTCCTCCTCTGTGCATATAACACCCTCCTCTAAATTTTTTTTTCCTAGCTTGGATAGCTTCATTTCAGCTCCTTGAGCCTTGGATGAATCTATTTTTGAGCCTCCTTGAGTATATGTCTCTTAATTAGTCTTCAATTACCTACATGACTTCCATGCATTTGGTGTATCTTCACCTCCTTTTATAGCTTTTGGATGCCTCTCCCAATTTTTCCATCGCCTTGTCTGACCTTGCCCGACCTTGAGACCAATCGAAGTGATCTAATTCAAGGTCTTTTGACCCCTTTGTCCACCTAGATCTTGCATAGTTCACACTTTCAACACATGGAACATGGAAGTGTTAGCTAGATAGATGATTGAAATTTTATCTCCATAAAGAGGAAACTCCTCCACTTTTACTTCCAAGACCTTAAGTAGCTTCTTAAGTTATGATAGATCACATGTAGGCAATGCTAAACCTCTATAATCAGCCTCTGTTGATGAAAGAGCAATAGTGGGTTGCTTCTTAGAGCTCCATGAGATGACTTTTGTACCTGTCATGAAAACATAACCTGATGTACTCCTTCGATCATCTTGGCCACCAGTGTAATTAGCATCACTATAACTATTCACACTTAGGTCATCATCATAAGAGTAAAATTGATATTTTTTGATGGTTTTATTGATATATCTAAGAACTTCTCTTTCCGCCATAAGATGATCATGAGTGGGTGCATGCAAAAATGGAGAGAGTTAACCTACTACATATGTAAGATCAGGTTTAGTTAATGTAGAATACATAAGTGAGACAATTATGCTTCTATATACTCTAATATCTTATATTTCCTCTACTTGACCTACAAACAACTATGCATTAGGCTCCATGGGATGAGAAAGTGGTTTACAAGCACTCATACCAAACCTGTATAACACATCCCACAAGTATTTTCTTTGAATCAAGAAGATGCCATTTTGTACATAGATTATCTCTATTCCCAATAAGTACTTTAGTTTTCCGAGATCAGATATCTTGAAATCGTTTCATAGCGTTGATTTGATATCCTTAATAATTGCAATATCACTTCTTGTGATGATCAAATCGTCCACATAGATGCATACCTATACCATCTTGTCTCCTTGCTTCTTCATGTAAAGTGATGGAGGTGCAACACTTTCTTTGTATCCACAACTTGACAAATAATCTACTAACCTCTAATTTGAGGCCGTTCTGGCTTGCTTTAGCCCATATAATGCTTTCCTTAGCTTGAAAATAGGATTTGGCTACCTCATACTAGTGAATCCTTGAGATTGGCTCATGTAGACTACTTCTTCAAGCTCTCCATTCAGGAAGTCATTCTTCACATCCAATTGATACAAGCTTCATTTCTTTGATATGCCCACTATAATCAATCTCCTAATTTTTGGCATCTTGGCTATGGGGCTAAAAGTTTCATCATAATCTATCCCATAGCTTTGGGAGAAGCCTTTTGCCACCAACCTTGCTTTGTACCTAGCAATGGAACCATCTAAAAATTTAATTTTGTAAACCCACTTATTACCCATAACCTTCATGCCTTCTAGAGCTGGAACCAAGCACTAAGTATGGTTCTCATGAAGTGCCTTGATGTTTTCCTTCATTGACTCTAGCCATTCCTTGCCATCCTTAGCTTCTTCATAACAAGTCGGTTCTTTGTCCTTGACTACTTGAGTCATGTATGCATAATGTTTTGCAATGAAATTATCATATGTTACTATTTGAATCAGATAAATTACACATGAGGATTTTATTTCACTTACTTTAGGTGTGGTTGCTATCTTCTTTCTTTGTTTTGCCACTCCTAGGGTTTGGATTTCTTCTATCTCTTCATCTTCCAACATGCTCTCATCCACATAGCTTCCTCCTTCAATTGCAATATTCTCTTTGCCTTTGACTTTGCTTTCTTCATAGATGGTCTCTCTTTCCCTAAGCCTTCCTTTCCATGGTGATGATGTCTGTAAGGAATTGAACTCAGAACCTCTTGGTTAGGAATGTGATGGGCTAACCACTTGCCCCAAAAGCCATGGTTGAGGATTACTTCCTAATCCTCTCTCTTAGGGTTTAGTTCAACCATCTCCTACTAGGATTATGTTACATTCTTCCCCCCTTGGTCGATCATTGTCCTCAATGATCTACTCTTGTATCCCTCTAGCCTCGGTGATCAGTCCCTTGAACTCCCTAGGTGCCCTTGAATTGATGTTCCTCAACCTCGCACAGTTTCTTCAACCTTGTTCGCAACCTTGGTCTCTTGAACCCTTGCTCTCAACCTTGGTGTCTTGAACCTTCTTGTTTGCAACCTTGGTGTCTCGAGCCCTTGTTCTCAACCTCAGTCTTGAACCTTGTTCTCACCCATGCTTGGTATCTTGAACACTCAATCAAGTGCCACCCAATGATTCCCAAGGATTTCACACTTGCAAGCTAGCTCATTGGAAAGTTCGTTCCGAGAGCTTTCAAACTTATAGAGATTAAGAAGTCGGTCCTCCTTTGGCAAATTCTTCATCGGGGAATTTGGACTACCATAAGGCAAGCAAAATTTGTGGGATCCCTCCGTGGTGCAAACGCTGCCACCGTGCAATCGAAGATGTACCACACATCTTCCTTACTTGCCCCAACTCCTACAGAATCTGGCAGAGGGTTGGACTGAAAATCAGAGTTCAGAAACAGCTTAGTTGGAAACAAATCCTGTTAGGAGAAGCGATTGGATGCTCTGTGGCTCTCTGGAACGCAATCAGAGGGGAAGTCCTGTGGAAAATTTGGCGGGAGCGGTGTGCTCTCAACTTCGGCGACCCCCCCAGGGAGTGGTCGATTGAAAAATCTCTATTCCTCCTTGGCAAAAGGATTGTCAACAGTAAGAAATCCCCCCCCTTCAGGCACCATCAAGTCCTCCTGTTGATCAACGACAAGCTCAAATCCAAGTGGGCCCCGCATGAGGGCGATGAGAGGGTGATCAACCTTCTCTGTAATGCAACCTAGGTATCAACCAAGTTTCCCCTGCTTTGTGGGATTTGGGGGGTCCCGTGGGCACTAGTCCCCTTCTTTTGTACCTTTGTTTCTTAATTTAATTCAAGTCCGGGAGAGTAGGCGATTGCCGAACTTCCTTTATATATAAAAAAAATTTATTTCCCTTGATTATTCCACTAGTGGTCTTGCATCTCCCCTTAATCCCTAGATTAAGATTCTTAATCCCTAATAATAGGAATCCTTACAAGGCCTATCTAGGGCTCATTTTTTCATAGTGATGTATGTTCATTATAAGGTATGGAAATACATAAGAGCAGACTAATAAGACTTAGGTACTTGAAAGGATCATTAAATGAAGTGGTTCTAGTATTCGTTTCATGATGGATTACATGTACAAGTTTGTTGTGATGGTGATTGGGCGGGTTCTAAAGATGAGAGGAGGAGCACTAGTGGATATGTTATCATGGTAGGCAAGAGGCCCATCTCATGGATGTCAAAGAAACAACCAACAAAGTCTCTCTCCTAGGCTGAAGGTGAGTATAGAGGCTTAGCATGTCTC
Source organism: Ceratopteris richardii (assembly GCA_020310875.1). Lineage (NCBI taxonomy): Eukaryota > Viridiplantae > Streptophyta > Polypodiopsida > Polypodiales > Pteridaceae > Ceratopteris > Ceratopteris richardii. The sequence goes on from CM035429.1 coordinate 23,654,406, forward strand.
ATGTGAACTTATGTGGAAGAAGTGTTTTTTTTATATTGAGTTGCAGATTAAACAAGTACCAATTCTTTTGTGATAATGTAAGTACCATATTCTTGGCTGAAATCCTAGTGTTCCATGCAACATCCAAGCAAGAAGAAGTACAATACCAATTTATTAGAGAGAAGGTAAAGCATGTGAGTAAAAAGAACCAATATATAGATATGTTTGCCATATCTATGCATGGGGTAAAGATACAAGACTTCAAGGCATGCATTGGAAGGAAGGAGCTAGATATTCAGAATTGAGGGTGAGTGTTAAAAATCAATTCTCAACCATAGAGAAGAACTTATCCACGCATTTTCCAAGTGGATTAATAAAATATTAGGGTCCATAGTCATGGATTCAAGTTAGGATCCCCATCATAATTCATCAAATTCAAATCTCAGCAATTACCCACCAAAACATGCACCTATAGTGATTGATTGTGGTTAGTTAGATTCTAGGAAGAAGTAAAACTTCTATATAATCATTATTTCACCTTTTTTTCTTGATTTGTGTAACTTCCACAAGTTTTCCACTTAGTTTAGTGAAGTCCTAAGCTCTAGAAAGAAATCCCCTTACTTGCTAATCTCATTCTCTCATCATTTTTCTCCTCTCTATCTGTATAGATAGTTAGACTTTCACAATTCTATTTTGTACATGATTTCAAAGATTTTTTTCCATCCTTGTATTCATTTCTATTGATTCCAACTCAACGTGCCAAAGTTGAAAGTTTTTCTAGAGTGAATTGTGACAAATTGCCAAGTTTGTGAGGCTATATGTCTATAGATAGGTATCTAGTGTGAGATTTGATTCTTAACATAACATAGACTAAGGTCATTAGAAACAACATATCCATGGCATCTTATCTATTTTGTTCAAATAACATATCATATATAACTTTCTTGCTGCAAACAATAACCAAGAAAATACATATTCTACTTTAGAAAGAAGTATTCCTCTAGAAGTTTAGCATATATCAAACATATGTGCATACTCCTTGCTATAATATTTCTGGAGTGCCTTTAATAGCTTCACCCAAAGAAAAATTTCCCATATTCATCTCATGTAGCATATCTCTAGCCTCATTTGTTGTATGATGATTTTTCCTTCATGCACCTCATGTTTTTGGTATGTATACTTGCATCGATAAAATCTATTCTATTTTCGTATTTTCATACATAAAAAATCCAAAATCTTAAGATAGAGATGTTCTTACACTCTAGAGATTCTTACAATGCTAATTCAGTTCTTTACTTTCTTCTTTATTGCACTTTTGATTTGCTTTCTCTTGTATGTCCATAAGAATTTGTTTTAATAGTCTTAAAAGTCATAGAATTTTATAAATTTCCATTTTCAATAATGATTTGCCTTGCTTTCCAATTCAAATGGCATGGCATGATTGATGTTTTGCTTTGCATCATTGATATCGTTTGATATATCTAAAGCTTGTTTACTATACCTAAAGTTGGTTAATCCTTGAACTCTTGGGATAGATGGATGGACACTTCAAGAAATGAGTAGGTATTGCCAAATCCTACTTAGTACCAGCCCCTCGTAGCTTCAAATTTGAGTTGTGGGCCCTTTTAGCTTTCCAATGACAATATACAAGTGCTTATGTACTTTGGAAATGATGTGAGAAAAGATTGAATCAAAACAGACTACTTCCAAATAGAAGGATCAAAGAAAACCTTCTATTTTTTGTCATACGCCTGCTGCTTGTTATGCTCAGTGCTACGAGTATAGTAGGAATTAGACAACTGCCTTTTAAAGGTATCTAATTAGCTTAGTAAGCTAATGATTCAAAGTGGAATCACTTAAAATGATGCACTATACATAGAGCAATCAACTTAGCAATTGAATTATTACCCTGATTTTTTAGGACCTCTGTAGAGTTTGACGAGTGAGTGCTTCGATGCACCTTCTCCAAATTGGCTGAATGGACTTCCTTCAAGATTTTTCAGCATGTAGATAACTTGGAGCTGATTCCAACAAGATTTAGAGCATTGAAAATGATGCAGAATTGACTGAGATAGGAGCAGCACAAGTTGATAGTTATGAATGACTACAACAGAGAGATCATAGATGAACAATGTAGATGTACTGTATTAATGAAGAATGTAGATGTATTTTATTAATGACCAATGTTGTACAAGATCATAGGCTTGAAATTCATAGCCTAATGATAGGGATTAGTGTGGGCTACAATGTAGGCCTCACACTCTTACAAAATGACCATGAAGAACTCGGGAATTGAAGACCTGTATCCACAACTTTTCCAAGTCACTTTATATAAGTGTTCCATTCAAATTTGAATTTGAATTCAAGTTTTGGCTCTCTCTAAAAGTAGTCCTTCAATCTAGGAAATATTCCCTCAATGAAGTAGTTACTTTTCTAACTAACAAATCCACGAGTTTTGGGTAGGTGATTACAAATATTCTCGCAAGTCAAATAAATGACTTTTACAAATGTAAAAGGATAAAATTCTCCTAGAAATGGTTTCCATGGAGCTTCATATGTTTATGAACTTCAAGACAAATGTGTGGGCTTGGAGTTTGCACCAATAGCTCCCCCTCAAGCCAAACATTTTGGCTTGGTCTTCATCTTCAATCTTCATGAATATCCTGCAATCCAGTCATTGATTTAAACCCGCAAAGTTTTGTACCATCTAATGCTTTAGTCAACAAGTCTACACATTGCATATTAGTTGATACATATGCCAACTGAATATCCTCGCTCAATAGCTTCTCTCTCACATAATGATAGTGGACCTCTATATGCTTGGTCCTAGCATGATAAATAGGATTAACTGCAAGATGTAGTGAGCTAGTATTGTCTCCAAAAATCATTGGAGAGCTAGTATGGAAACCTAATTCTGTATACAACAATCTGATCTATATGGCCTCTTGAGTAGCATTGTCCAATCCTCTATACTTTTCCTCTGTAGAAGATAAAGCAACAGTAGGTTGCTTCTTTGAAGACCACGATATAGGCTTATTACCTGCAAAGGATAGGTATGCTGAGGTACTCCTTCTATCATCTTTGCATCCTGCCCAATCTGCATCTAAGTATATCTTGATGTCAAAGTCTGATGTACAAGGGAAGTTCAACCCATGATTTTGAGTGCCCTTAAGGTACTTCAAAATCCTTTTGGCAGCCTCCAAGTGAGGTTCCCTAGGCTTGTGCATAAAATGACTTTGAACATTTACTTCATAAGCAATGTCAATTCTTGTCAATGTAGCATAGTTCAAGCTTCCCACCATGCTTTGGTAACCTGCAATGTTCTCAAGTACATCACCTTCATGAGCACTTAACTTTAGGTTTACCTCCATTGGAGTATTAGCAACTTTGGCATCTTGCAAACAATCTTCTTTAACATATCTTGTATATACTTTCTCTAAGTAATATGAATTCCAGAGTTAGTATAAACTAACTCAAGTCCAAGAAAATATTTTAGTGATCCAATGTCACTAATTTAGAACTCCTTCATCATCTGATTGTTGATCTTCTTGATGCCATTAGCATCATTACCTGTAAGTATGATATCATCAACATATACACAAAGGTATATTACCTCTGAATTACTTCTCTTGATGAACAAGGAAGTATCTGCTTTACTCATGACAAAACCTTGACCCTGAAGGTATGTAGTCAACCTATTGTTCCATGCCCTAGGTGCTTGCTTCAACCCATAAAGATCTTTGTTCAATTTACATATATATGTTACCTTGTTTGGGTCTTCATAGCCAAGAGGTTGAGACATGTACACCTCCTTTGAAATTGAGCCATTTAGAACTGCATTTTTTACATCCAACTAATACATGTTCCAATTCTTTGATGCAACCCCACTTACCAATACCCTGATGGTTGGCATTTTGTCCACAGGTAAGAAGGTTTCTTCATAATCAACTCCTTGGGTTTGCGCAAAACCCTTAGCCACAAGTCTAGCTTTGTACGTGCTTATTGATCCATCAGAATTCCTTTTGATTTTATAGATCCATCTAGAACCAATTACCTTCATAGCTTCTTTGGTACTAGTTCCCAAGTATCACTCTCCTTGAGTGATTCAATCTCCTCATCCATAGCTTCTTTCCATTCTGCCTTGGTATTTCCTTCTTCATATGATGTTGGTTCTTCAATTGACAAGTCTTTTGCAAGATAAATAGAGTGCTTAGTAATAGGGAAGTGTCATACATATATCTGATAGGCTTCTTACTCTCCTTTTGTGATCTTCTAGTTGCTAGGTTGGATGATTCAAGTACATCGTCCAACTTCTTCATCTTGACTTTGCCTTTGGACTTCCATGCCTTGAACTCTTCTAGGTTGATGATGTCCTCATCATCTAAGTTGATGTCTCCATTCTGAGTAGGCTCATCCATAGTGAGGCTTGGAAACTCCTCTTCCAAGTCATAAGGTAGTTTTACTTTCGTGCATTCACTATCAAACCAAGAGTCATTCTCATCAAAGACAACATCTCTATTGACCACGAATCCCTTGTTTGAAGGGTTGTAGAACCTGTATTCTTTTTGATTCAAGTCATACCCTATGAAGATGCACTTGTTTGCCTTAGAGTCTAATAATAATAACGATTTCTTTATGGAAGAAAAGTGCAAGAAAAATGGAAGATATAAGATGGAGAGAAGTTGAATGGGGATGTCACCTTTAAAAGATGTGGGTTGATTACATTATGAAAAAAAATAGGGCCTACAAGGGCCTTTTGGATTAAGGATTGATTAGAGATGGACCAATGAGAAAAGGTTGATGGACACAGTTGTCTAGTCCCTTAATAAAAAAGGCTAGGCATAGGGTTCCCTTGTTTTTCTATGGACAAAGAAAAGAGAACCACCTAGAAATATTGGTTTTCCTTATTGCAATTGTTTTGAAAGGATTATGAATTATTGCTAGCCCTTAGATTGACTCATACAACCAATGGATGAGGTTGAAATGTAAAATTCAAGGCACGCTTATGTTTGGGCCCTTGGATTAGGAAAATATCCAATGGATGAGATATTGTAGAGCTTCAACAAGGTGCCTTTCCACAAGGGCCATTGGATTGGCTATGAAATCCAATGGTGGAGGTTGAAATTACAACAAGAAAGGCACTCAAAGCTTAGCCATTGGATATAGAAACCAATTGAGGGTGCAAATTAAATGCAATAAAGGCGAGGGTGCCTTTTTTCCTCCTCCATTGGATGGAGATCCAAGCCGATGGCTCACAATGAATCCCAAATAAGACGAGCCTAAAACACACTTTATCCTTCGATTAAAGCTGATCCAATGGTCCAAAAATGTGTAGAGCATGTCCTAAAATATGTATGGAGATTAACCCAAGTTAAGATCAGCCCCAAATGTGGGTTATCCTTGGATTGAGGTCAACTGAATGGTCAAAATTTATGCAAAAGTGTGCTTAAAATGAGTGAGGATTTCCAACCTACGATGAATTGTCTAATAAAGTCTCTCTGGAGTCTCATCCTCCTTAACCTTAGCCATCAGTTAAAGTATCCAAGGCTCTTAAAATTCCTTTTTTATAATTCATGTACAAAATTTATTTCCCTTGATTATTCCACTAGTGGTCTTGCATCTCCCCTTAATCCCTAGATTATGCTTTTTAATCCCTCATAATAGGAATCCTTACGAGGACTATCTAGGGCTCATTTTTTCATAGTGATGTATGTTGATTATAAGGTATGGAAATACATAAGAGGAGACTAATAAGACTTAGGTACTTGAGAGGATCATTAAATGAAGTGGTTCTAGCATTCGTTTCATGATGGATTACATGTACAAGTTTATTGTGTTGGTGATTGGGCGGGTTCTAAAGATGAGAGGAGGAGCACTAGTGGATATGTTATCATGGTAGGCAACAGGCCCATCTCATGGATGTCAAAGAAACAACCAACAAAGTCTCTCTCCTAGGCTGAAGGTGAGTATAGAGGCTTAGCATGTCTCATGTGAACTTATGTGGAAGAAGTTTTTTTTTTATATTGAGTTGCAGATTAAACAAGTACCAATTCTCTTGTGATAATGTAAGTACCATATTCTTGGCTAAAATCCTAGTGTTCCGTGCAAGATCCAAGCAAGAAGAAGTACAATACCAATTTATTAGAGAGAAGGTAAAGCATGTGAGTAAAAAGAACAAATATATAGATATGTTTGCCATATCTATGCATGGGGTAAAGCTACAAGACTTCAAGGCATGCATTGGAAGGAAGGAGCTAGATATTGAGAATTGAGGGTGAGTGTTAAAAATCAATTCTCAACCATAGAGAAGAACTTATCCATGCATTTTCCAAGTGGATTAATGAAAGATTAGGGTCCATAGTCATGGATTAAAGTTAGGATCCCCATCATAATTCATCAAATTCAAATCTCATCAATTACCCACCAAAACATGCACCTATAGTGATTGATTGTGGTTAGTTAGATTTTAGGAAGAAGTAAAACTTCTATATAATCATTATTTCACCTTTTTTTCTTGATTTTTGCATTTTCCACAAGTTTTCCACTTAGTTTAGTGAAGTCCTAAGCTCAAGAAAGCAATCCCCTTACTTGCTAATCTCATTCTCTCATCATTTTTCTCCTCTCTATCTGTATAGATAGTTAGACTTTCACAATTCTATTTTGTACATGATTTCAAAGATTTTTTTCCATCCTTGTAGTCATTTCTATTGATTCCAACTCAGCGTGCCAAAGTTGCAAGTTTTTCTAGAGTGAATTATCACAAATTGCCAAGTTTGTGAGGCTATATGTCTATAGATAGGTATCTAGTGTGAGATTTGATTCTTAACATAACATAGACTAAGGTCATTAGAAACAACAGATCCATGGCATCTTATCTATTTTGTTCAAATAACATAGCATATATAACTTTCTTACTGCAAATAATAACCAAGAAAATACATATTCTACTTTAGAGTGAAGTATTCCTCTAGAAGTCTAGCATATACCAAACATATCTGCATACTCCTTGCTATAATATTTTTGGAGTGCCTTTAATAGCTTCACCCAAAGAAAAATGTCCCATATTCATCTCATGTAGCATATCTCTAGCCTCATTTGTTGTATGATGATTTTTCCTTCATGCACCTCATGTTTTTGGTATGTATACTTGCATCTATAAAATCTATTCTATTTTCCTATTTTCATACATAAAAAATCCAAAATCTTGAGATAGAGATGTTCTTACCCTCTAGAGATTCTTACAATGCTAATTCAGTTCTTTACTTTCTTCTTTATTGCACTTTTGATTTGCTTTCTCTTGTATGTCCATAAGAATTTGTCTTAATAGTCTTAAAAGTCATAGAATTTTATAAATTTCCCTTTTCAATAATGATTTGCCTTGCTTTCCAATTCAAATGGCATGACATGATTCATGTTTTGCTTTGCATCATTGATATCGTTTGATATATCTAAAGCTTGTTTACTATACGTAGAGTTGGTTAATCCTTGAACTCTTGGGATAGATGGATGGACACTTTAAGAAATGAGTAGGTATTGCCAAATCCTACTTAGTACCAGCCCCTTGTAGCTTCAAATTTAAGTTCTGGGCCCTTTTAGCTTTCCAATGACACTATACAAGTGCTTATGTACTTTGGAAATGATGTGAGAAAATATTGAATCAAAACAGACTACTTCCAAATAGAAGGATCAAAGAAAACCTTCTATTTTTTATCATACACCTGCTGCTTGTTATGCTCATTGCTACCAGTATAGAAGGAATTAGACAACTGCCTTTTAAAGGTATCTAATTAGCTTAGTAAGCTAATGATTCAAAGTGGAATCACTTAAAATGATGCACTATACATAGAGCAATCAACTTAGCAATTGAATCATTACCCCGATTTTTTAGGACCTCTATAGAGTTTGACCAGTGAGTGCTTCGATGCGCCTTCTCCAAATTGGCTGAATGGACTTCCTTCAAATTTTGTCAGCATGTAGATAACTTGGAGCTGATTCCAGAAAGCTTTAGAGCATTGAAAATGATGCAGAATTGACTGAGATAGGAGCAGCACAAGTTGATAGTTATGAATGACTACAAGAGAGAGATCATAGATGAACAATGTAGATGTACTGTATTAATGAACAATGTTGTACAAGATCATAGGCTTGAAAGTCATAGCCTAATGATAGGGATTAGTGTGGGCTACAATGTAGGCGTCACACTCTTACAAAATGACCATGAAGAACTCGGGACTTGAAGACCTGTATCCACAACTTTTCCAAGTCACTTTATATAAGTGTTACATTCAAATTTGAATTTGAATTCAAGTTTTGGCTCTCTCTAAAAGTAGTCCTTCAATCTAGGAAATATTCCCTCAATGAAGTAGTTACTTTTCTAACTAACAAATCCACGAGTTTTTGGTAGGTGATTACAAATATTCTCTCAAGTGAAATAAATTACTTTTACAAATGTAAAAGGATAAAGTTCTCCTAGAAATGGTTTCCATGGAGCTTCATATGTTTATGAAATTCAAGCCAAATGTGTGGGCTTGGACTTTGCACCAACAACTCCCCCTCAAGCCAAACATTTTGGCTTGGTCTTCATCTTCAATCTTCATGAATATCCTGCAATCCAATCATTGATTTAAACCTGCAAATTTTTGTACCATCTAATGCTTTAGTCAACAAGTCTACACATTGCATATTAGTTGATACATATGCCAACTGAATATCCTTGCTCAATTGCTTCTCTCTCACATAATGATAGTGGACCTCTATATGCTTGGTCCTAGCATGATAAATAGGATTAACTGCAAGATGTAGTGAGCTAGTAGTGTCTCCAAAAAGCATTGGAGAGGTAGTATGCAAACCTAATTCTGTATAGAACAATCTGATCTGTATGGCCTCTTGAGTAGCATGGCCTAATCCTCTATACTTTGCCTGTGTAGAAGATAAAGCAACAATAGGTTGCTTCTTTGAAGACCATGATATAGGCTTATTACCTGCAAAGGATAGGTATGCTGAGGTACTCCTTCTATCATCTTTGCATCCTGCCCAATCTGCATCTAAGTATATCTTGATGTCAAAGTCTGATGTACAAGGGAGGTACAACCCATGATTTTGAGTGCCCTTAAGGTACTTCAAAATCCTTTTGGCAGCCTCCAAGTGAGGTGCCGTAGGCTTGTGCATAAATTGACTTTGAACATTTACTCCATAAGCAATGTCAATTCTTGTCAATGTAGCATAGTTCAAGCTTCCCACTATGCTTTGGTAATCTACAATGTTCTCAAGTACATCACCTTCATGAGAACTTAACTTTAGGTTTACCTCCATTGGAGTATTAGCAACTTTGGCATCTTGCAAATGAAACTTCTTTAACATATCTTGTATATACGTTCTCTAAGTAATATAAATTCCAGAGTTAGTATAGACTAACTCAAGTCCAAGAAAATATTTTAGTGATCCAACGTCACTAATTTTGAACTCCATCATCTGATTCTTGATCTTCTTGATGCCATTAGCATCATTACCTGTAAGTATGATATCATCAACATATACACAAAGGTATATTACTCTGAATTACTTCTCTTGATGAACAAGGAAGTATCTGCTTTACTCATGACAAAACCTTGACCGTGAAGGTATGTAGTCAACCTATGGTTCCATGCCCTAGGTGCTTGCTTCGACCCATAAACATCTTTGTTCAATTTACATACATATGTTACCTTGTTTGGGTCTTCATAGCTAGGAGGTTGAGACATGTACACCTCCTCTGAAATCGAGCCATTTAGAAATGCATTTTTTACATCCAATTGATATATGTTCCAATTCTTTGATGCAACCACACTTACCAGTACCCTGATGGTTGGCATTTTGTCCACAAGTGAGAAGGTTTCTTCATAATCAACTCCTTGGGTTTGCGCAAAACCCTTAGCCACAAGTCTAGCTTTGTACGTGCTTATTGATCCATTAGAATTCCTTTTGATTTTATAGATCCATCTAGAACCAATTACGTTCATAGCTTTTTTGGTACTAGTTCCCAAGTATCACTCTCCTTGAGTGCTTCAATCTCCTCATCCATAGCTTCTTTCCATTCTGCCTTGGTCTTTCCTTCTTCATATGATGTTGGTTCTTCAATTGACAAGTCTTTTGCACGATAAATAGAGTGCTTAGTAATAGGGAAGTGTCATATCCATATCTGATAGGCTTCTTGCTCTCCTTTTGTGATCTTCTGATTGCTTGGTTGGATGATTCAAGTACATCGTCCAACTTCTTCATCTTGACTTTGCCTTTGGACTTCCATGCCTTGAACTCTTCTAGGTTGATGATGTCCTCATTATCTAAGTTGATGTCTGCATTCTGAGTAGGATCATCCTTACTCCTCTTGCAAGTCATAAGGTAGTTTTACTTTCGTGCATTCACTATCAAACCAAGAGTCATTCTCATCAAAGACAACATCTCTATTGACCATGAATACCTTGTTTGAAGGGTTGTAGAACCTGTATTCTTTTTTATTAAAGTCATACCCTATGAAGATGCACTTCTTTGCCTTAGGGTCTAGCTTACCTCTTATATGAGAAGGGATATGCACATAAGCTACACATCCAAAGATCCTGCAATGATCAAGTGAAGGCCTTCTACCATGCCATGCTTCATATGGGGTCATCCCATCAAGAGATTTTGATGGAAACTTGTTTACAAGATAAGTGGCAGTAGATACACTCTCTGCCCACAAGTAGTTAGGTATTTTTTTCTCATTTAACATTGACCTAGTTGTTTCAACAATTAATCTAATATTTCTCCTCTCTGCCATCCCATTTTGCTCAGGGGTATACCTTGTTGTGATTTCTCTCTTGATTCCTCTGTCCTGCAAGAATATATCAAACTCATTTGAGAGGTACTCACCTCCTCCATTTGATCTTAGTCTCTTTAGGTTTCTCCATGTTTGGTTTTCAACAAGTGCAAGATACTTTTTAAAGCAATTGAATACTTCATCTTTGTGCTTCATAAATTACAATAAAGTCCACCTATTGTAATCATCAATGAAAGATACATAATACCTGGATTGAGAGATTCAGGGATCCTTATTAGGTCCCCATACATCTGTATGGACAAGCTCTAGGTAGTCCTCATGCATGTAGCCTTTCCTTGAGAAGGGTAACCTGTGAGATTTTCCAAACTGACAAGAACCACATTTATAAATCATGTGTTTCTTGGATACATTAGGTATCCCAAGCACACACTCGCCTCTACATATTTGTTTCAAGGTTCTTTCACCAACATGCCCTAATCTCTTATGCCAAATTTCAAGCTCTGATAATGTTTGATCTTTATAACTATAGAGTGCAATGTTCCTTGTATCCTCAAGTTCAAAAGTGAGTAATCTACCTGTCTTTTCTCCTTTGACTATCCTTTTGAACCCATGCTGGGGATCCTCCACAAATGCTCCATATTGGTTGAATCTAACCTGCAAACCATTTTCCACAATCTGTCCAACACTCATTAAATTCTTGGTAATTGTAGGTACATATAGACACCTACTCAACAGATTCTTGTTTCCATCAGAGGTCTTAACATTCCCTACTTTAATCAGTGAGTGCTTGGTGTCATCTCCTGTTTGTACTTGATGCTTACCCTTTGGTTCCTCAAGATCAGAGAGAAGTGCTACATTGCCTGCCACATGGTTTGAGCATCCTCAATCAATGTAGAAGAGATGGTCATCATTTATACCCGGCTTTGAAGTCATGTTCATAATTAGAAGAGAATCTTCTTGATCCTCTATTTAGTTGTTGTAATCCTTCCTTGATTAGTAACCTCCTTCGTCGTTGCTATTGTAGTTGTTGTTATATCCTTGATGGTGATTGAATCTTCCTCTTGATTGTGTATATCCACTTCTTGGATATCCTCTACCTCTCTAATTCTTGAAGTTCCTGAAACACCACAAATAATGGATGGTGAGGAGTTGTAAGGTCTCCCCCTACCTTGCTTACCTCCTCTGCCCCTTCCTCTTGAGGTTCTACCTCTCCCTCCATAGTTGGCTTGGGAGGTAGTTCCTTCATCTTCAACCTTCTTCTTCTTCCCTTTCTCTTTGGAATGACTTTTATCAGTGTATAGGGTAGAAGAGCTATTACCTCTTGATGAATCTCCGTTCTTGTTGAGCTTGGCTTCATGGGTAAATAGTTGCCCCATGAGTGTGGTAAGGTTTGGAATCTACATGTCCATGTACAAGTCCATGGCAGTTGTGAAGCTTTCCCATTTGTCATAAGCTTAAATACCATTGATTACTTGTCTTACAATCTTCTCTTCTTCAATTTCTTAACCTATGCTTGCCAATTGATCTCCTACATCTTTGACTTTGGTCACATACTCTGAGATGCCTTGCTTGGGTTGCTTTCTTTGGGTGGCAAACTCAATCCACAATTGGTTCTTCCTAGCCCTTGTGTTGGAAGAGAAATAAGAAGACAATGTTTCCCAAGTCTCTTGGGATGTCTTACAGTTCCTAATATGTGGAAGAAGAAAATTAGAGATTGAGTTAAGTAAGTAGGACCTTGTTAATGCATCCTTAGCACACCATGTGTTGAGTCTTTCATGCTCCTCTCTTGTAGTTTGTCCTTTGCTTCTGAATATGGGCATTTCCTCATTTCTAAGATGTATCCATAGAGGCTCGTTCCTTGCAAGTATGTCTTCATCCTCAGAGACCATGCTTGATAGTGTTCCTATCGAATTTATCAATGAAAGAAGGAAAACCATCTCCCATTTTACCTTAGCTTTGCTCTGATACCAGTGTTGGGATAGATGGATGGACACTTCAAGAAATGAGTAGGTACTACCAAATCTTGCTTAGTACCAGCCCCTTGTAGCTTAAGAGTTACATTGTGGGCCCTTTTAGCTTTCCAATGAGAGTATACAAGTGCCTATTTACTTTGGAAATGATGTGAGAAAAGATTGAATCAAAACAGACTACTTCCAAATAGAAGGATAAAAGAAAACCTTCTATTTTTTATGATACAACTGGTGCTTGTTATGCTCAATGCTACCAGTATAGTATGAATTAGACAAATTTCTTTAAATTGTATCTAACTAACTTAGTGAGCTAATGGTTCCAAGTAAAATCACATAAAATTATGCACTATAAATAGAGCAATCAACTTAGCAATTGAATCATTATCCTCGATTTTTTAGGACCTTTGTAGAGTTTGACCAATGAGTGCTTTGATGAGTTTTTCTCCAAATTGGCTCAATGGAACTCCTTCAAAATTTTTCAGCATGTAGATAACTTGGAGCGGAATCCAAAAAGTTTTAGATCATTGAAAATGATGGAGAATTGACTGAGATATGAGCAACACAAGTTGACAGTTATGAATGACTATAACAGAGATATCATAGATGAACAATGTAGATGTATTGTATTAATGAACAATGTTGTACAAGATCATAGGCTTGACAATCATAGCCTAATTATAGGGATTAGTGTGGGCTACAATGTAGGCCTCAGACTCTTACAAAATGACCATGCAAAACTCCAGAATTGAAGACCTATACCTACGACTTTTCCAAGTCACTTTATACAAGTGTTACATTCAAATTTGAATTTGAATTCAAGTTTTGTCTCTCTCTAAAAGTAGTCCTTCAATCTAGGAAACATTCCCTCAATGAAGTAGTTACTTTTCTAACTAATAAACCCACGAGCTTTTGGTAGGTGATTACAAATATTTTCTCAAGTCAAATAAATGAATTTTACAAATGTAAAAGGATAAAATTCTCCTAGCAATGGTTTCCATGGAGCTTCATATGTTTATGAACTTCAAGACAAATGTGTGGGCTTGGACTTTGCACCAACATGAGCTAATTTTAATTACTTCATATCATGTAATCTTTGTAGTTTTATATCAACTATCCCTTTATTTCACAATTCGAGTTCCATAATGCTCTTATTAAGGTACGTAAAGTACATCATCCAAGAAATAAGATTGTTTAGCTTTTCTCTAAAAGGTTAATCCCTTTCTCAAATAGCTTGAGACCTTTGTTCGGCTCATCCTGATAGCATCTTATGTTTGTAATTCTAACTTGGCATCCCTACTGAATCATTTGATTTTCGAGGTTTTTCCATCCATGATAGCCCACTAGAGAAATCATTTTCATGTTTCTGAAAATTAATGTGGCCTAAGAGGAATCTCTATTGCACCGAGCCTTAATCATCCACTTTGCTGCAAGTTTACTAGCCATGCTACCAATGTCCATAATACCCAAACTTCCACTCTCCTTTTGGCTAGGGCATATGGACCATTTGATTTTAGGCACTCCCCTCCTGTTATGGTCCCCAATCCAGAAAAAGTTCCTACAAATACTTTCCAATTTCGCTAATTCTTCTTGAACCTTCCGTCTCCAACAAGAGAGAAAGTATATGATTGAGGATATGAGGAATGTGTTGATCACCATGGCTTGGCTAGCAGGATTAATTTGCAAACCCCTCCAACAGTTAAGTTTATCATTAAGTTTGGCGAGAACCCAAGCCCACCTTTGTTCTAGAGTAACACCAAATCCCATGGGGATACCAAGAATGCGAACGCCTGACCCGATTGAATGGTTTGGCATCCCTAGATTGTGAGGAGATTGGGTTGATTCCCTTTGATAGCCCTGAATGCAGTCTTGGAATGGTTAATTCTAGACCTAGAGGCCTCACAAAAAGTGTTGAGGCACCACCAAAAGGTTTCCAGGCTAGTATCGTCATTGTGAACAAAGGCATTTTGTGTCATTCGCAAATAGCCTCATGGTCATTTCACTAGATTTATGTGGCAAAGTGATGCCTCTTATGTGACCAAGCTCCATCTGATGTTCCACAAGTCGGCTAAGTCCTTTTGTGGCGATGGCCAAGAGCAGTAGGGCCAACGTGCAACCTTGCCTGATGGATCATTTCAGTTTGATTGCCTTTGAAAGTTTCCCGTTGACATTGACTTTGGTTGAAGCATTACCAAGGAGAGTGGAGATCATCCTGAGGAATCTCTGACTACACCCCAGGTCTTTCAGCGATTGTAAAATATAGTCCCATTCCAATCTGTCATAGGCTTTATCAAAGTCAATCTTGAGGAAGACAATGTCCTGATTAGATTCTTCTTTAAGTCCAGACCTTCCCAGATATCAACGATGGCTTCCAATATTGACCTTCCGTAATGAAGCCTTTTTGGTCTTTGCTAAGCCACTAGTCTAAATGGCAGGATATCCTATTGGCAATGACTTTAGCAAGAATCTTATATCTTGATTGAAGCATTGTGATAGGTCTCTAGTTCTCAATTTTGTTCCTCTCCCCTTTTTTATGAATACGTTTGATGATGCTGTTGTTGAGACAAGTAGGAAGGGCACCAAACTTGAGTGCCTTAAGCCAAACAAGACGCAAGGGGGTGGCCACCACATATTTTATGATTTAAAGAACTCATTCGTGAGCCCATAAGGCCCATGCCTCTTGCCGTTCGAAAGCAAATCAATAAGTTCAAGGATCTCTTGTTCGAAAATGGTGGCATCAAGCAGACCTCTCAAGTTGCATGGGATTCTATGCAAGGAAGTCCGAGAGATGGTGGCCATGCAAGCCCGCCTATGGGGGAAGAGGGAACAAGCGCCACCCAAGAGGCTCGTAAAGTGAGCTTCTATAATGCCAATGTTCTATTCCTTTTTCTTACATTCTACCCCATTCTTTTCAGGAAGTACTAGGATCTCATCTCTAATTTTTTTTCTTCTGAGAATATTGCACATCTCTTTGGAAGGTCTATCTGCCTTACCAGCACACCATTCCTTAAAATAAATTTGAAGATTTTTCCTTTTGATCTCCTCCTCGTATCCTAATCTTCCTCTGATGTTTTGGAGTCCCTTTTGAGATTGAATCTTCCTTTTCTCAACTTCTTCTTTGAGTCTTCAGAGCCAGTAGTATAGGTTTTCTCTACCTCTTCGGCCGATGGTTTTGAGAACCTTTGTGGTCCTAATCAAGATCTGACGAGACTTTTCCACCGCGTTTCTCCAACACTTGGTTGGAGAGGTGCAGACGATGAAGGCCTCAAGCCTAGCATTAGTGATTTCTTGCTGGATAGAGGGGAGTAAGAAGAGAAACAGACTCGCTTGAAACCAAGGTGCCTTGCAAGTTTAAGATAGAGGGAGAAGGTGAGCACCATTGGGTAATGGTCCAAGATAGTGAGGTTGATTCATTGCATTAGGGTGGGAGGGCCCCATTGATGATGAGATTCTACAAAATGTAGCATCTGTCGAGTCTCGCTTTCCTCAAGTCCTCACCCAATTAAATATTGGACCAAGAAAAACCATTTGATTCCTTGACTTCGACCTGATCCAAAAATAGTTTGGTTTGGTCCCATGCGTCTTTCTCCTGGCCATCAATGATGCGTCCCTTGTTGATCCACCTATAAGAGGGTTCTTCCACCATATTGAAGTCACCACAAATCATGACATTATGAGAAAACAAATCCAAGGAGAACCAACTATCCATCCTCGCAACATCCTCATTTGGAGCATACATAGAGATCAGCGAGAATTGAAAGGGGGTGCTAAATGTAACCACCATCTACCTATGATTTCTATCTTTGCTGTGTAGTCAAGCTTATTAGCCCAGAAATGATTGATACCAATGGAAGTTCCAATAGAACCACACTGATGGGTTGTGGAAAACCACACATGGGTCTAAGAGACGCCCTTAAGTCTTTTTTGAAGGTCTTCTCCTTCAATTTTAATCTCTTGAAGACGAATGAAATTCGGGTTTAAGCTTATGTCACGGAGCCATTGACCAATAATGGTGGCTCTTGTGGGGTCAGTTAGAGTGTTTAGTGAAATGATGATCATTTTCTTGCACTTCCCTCATTTCGAGGGTGGGACTTCTCTTTTGTCCTCTTGGACTCTTCTTTCTTTCTTGAGGGGCGGGGGGGGGGGTGGTCCCGACCATGTGCCTTCGATTTAAGGGGGCTTTTCCAAGGCATACCTCCTAACTGTTTCCCCTTGCGAGAGGCTTCCTGTGGGGAAGATGGAGAGGCCGTTTCCGGTATTGTTGTTCCAATGATGGAACTTTCACTGTCCAAATTGTCCTCATTACTTGTGGTGAATCCATCTTCTTTGCTAGTTATGTAGTCCTCTTGATTGACCTCATTAGAGGGGGGCCACTTCAAGGGTAAGCTACTTGTGACCGCAAAGTCCCAGATCCCTTCGGGATAATCTAGCTCGTTAACCTCCTTCTCGAGGTTGCAGTATAAGTTATTGATTGGATTGACTCAAGGTAACTCTAGTTTTGCTTCTTCACACATCTTTCCAATGAGACGATTCATTTTTTTTAAATGTTTCCAATGAGACGATTCATCTTTTTAAGCATTCATGGGTGACCACTTCATACACGAAGTAGAAGTTTTAGAGCTTTCGAAAGGAGACATGTGGAAAAAGCCTCATGCCTTTGTACACATGACATTTTAGTTCTCCGATCTATTCGAAAACTATGAATTTCAATCTTTTTCTAATAGAATCATATGGAAATGGAGCCCTTTTGACGTTAGATGTTTTCGAGCACACATTCATGAATTTATTCAAGAAAATGGTGCAAAAATATGAATGAGCTTGCATATTTTCAACACTATTGGATGAGCTTGCAAAAATATGGATGAGCTTGCCTTCCACAATGTAACGAAAATGTTTCTGTGTATTGCATTTCACAAATGGTTAGGCCTTCTAAATGGGAATTAATCTGAATACGAAGATTCTACGAAGATTAATGCATGCTTTCTGTCATTTCAAGCCTTTTATGGCTCCTGTAAAGAGAAAAATTTCAAGAACTAGCGCGTGCATACAAAGAAAAGGGGATGGAATTGAGAAAGTTATTCTGGTGTGTGTATATATATATATATATATATATATATATATATATATATATATATATATATATATATATATATATATATATATATTTATTTATTTATTTATTTATTTATTTATTTATTTATTTATATATATATATCAAGGATTCGAAGCCAAATATTTGTTTTTCCTCTATAATCCATCAAATAGTTCAGTTTCTACCTTTAAGTAGATTTACAGAATTAGAGAAGTCAGGAATAATATGAGAACAACTCGTTTTGCAGGTAATGATCATTATAAATTTAGCAACAGTAATAACAAGATGAGGCAGAGAAGCCCAAATCTCCGAAACACTTTTATTTCCTTGGTAAACCGCAATTTTTCAGAGGCAACAAATCAAGCATGAGAGAAGGTTAGTCTCTGAACATCATGCAGAGCAGTTAAACTTCACCATTGCAACATCACTACGAATATGAGAAGAAAAGGCACTAAATTTCTCAAAGAAACCATCCGTTCTCCGTTTACAGGTATAATACAGTATATGATCATGTGATTTGTTGAGCGCTGTGCGCTGTACGTATCGCTGGTTTGGATTTCTCTTGTTACAGGATGCTAACAATCGTCGATGGAAGCATTAGAGTGATTTTTCAGCACAAAATTATAGAACTACCCGCCCCGCTAAGCTGGCATGACAGAAAAACCAGCCTACAAATCTGTGTACCTATCGAGATCAGATCTTGTCTCATGTAACCTTAGTTATTCCTTGGGGGATGAGTTCGTGGATTAGAGTAATCGACCCGAAACAATCGCGAGATTTTATTCAGTTTAACTTTCCTTAGACGTAGTATTTCTCTTATCTTTTTTCCATTCTCCAAAACCTTTCTTCCACAGCATGAGATGCTTGTGTTTCGTATCCCGTGGAGACAACGAGTCTCCTCACAGTTTTGCTTCTGCTCTAAGGTTGATGCAGTCGTATTCTTGAGCGAAATAGAAGATATCCGCTCTGTGTCTACTTCTTCGGGTAATCTAAGCTCAGAGTCTCTCTCCGTAACCTGCGAACTCACAGACGAAATCACAAATAATTTTATGCGGTCAATAAAAAAACAGACGAGATGATTCTTTTGTAAGGAATAGAGAAGACAAGATTTTTCGATCTGTCTGAAATGATGCAATGCTCTGCATTCATCGATGAAAACTGAGGAGTAACATTAACTTACTAGTTGAGTTTGTGCATTTTTTACAGCTTCGACGTTCAACACTTGTATCTCGGAGATCATCGCGCGGTCTGCATAAATCAGGTCCAGGTCACTTCAATTTGAAGGAAACTAAAATATCTACAACTACAAATGTATCCGTAGAACTTCGATGGATAACTATACAACTCCGCGAGATATACAGCATGAATAATGTTCCTTAGATCGAAACTGAAACATCATACCAGGAAATTTTTTCCCCCAAATCACCTATATGAATCTGTGCATGTATGATGGTTTACACGAACTGCAGTAGCACTACGCCTTCATCGAATACGAAGCTTGAATGCTCATACACTTTACGCCTACCGCTCGCGAATGACCTTCTTTTCCTTGTTCATGATCGAGGGATGACTACGAACATGCAGTTTACTGATATTTCTCGCCATATTAACTGACTAACTCGGTCATACGAAACTGTGCCTCTTTAATTTAAGTATTATATAGTACTCGGGGCTGCAGGTGAAAACTTTAACAAGGATGAAAGCTTGTACCTTAGATGCATTGCATGTTGATGCAGCTATGCTGTGAAGGTGTACCAAATATAGCAGACATTCAAGCAGATAAATACGACGAGAAAGGAGAATGTTTAGGCGTTTCGATTTATACGCGATACAATTCCAATTGCCAATGTTAATACATGGTATGCATTAATTCACAAAAAACGCAATCAAACTATTGCTACGATTCCATCGGGGCACGTACCTGCGTTTACCAAATGTGAAATGACAGATAAAATCAATAGAAGATGACGTTGATAGACGAACATTGAAATTAAACCCATTCACAGAGGGAAATTAGATAGCTGCTGTTAGAAAGAGAGAGTTTAGTATAAGCTGGACTTCGATGGATTGTTTTAGAAGCGCGTTTTCGAGTGTTGAAGATGCTGAGCTGAAATGCGAGTTCTGATAACAAAGATTTGAATTGCATGAAAGAGGCGCAAATCGTCAGAGACGCAACAAACAGGTTTCCGACCTCTGGATGCGTTTGCGAATGACAGTTTATGCAGTAGAAGGGGATTTAAGGAAGGTTCATAGATAGAGACACCTGCTGCCTTCATTTCGGTACTCTTGAATACGATGGATCATGAGAGAGAGAGAGAGAGAGAGAGAGAGAGAGAGAGAGAGAGAGAGATGCTATGGCCGCACAACCCCATAGCATACTTAATACCATCTCGTGCAGACGGAAGCACTGACCTGGTTTTAGCCGACATGGAAACTAGAAAGCCTGTGGGATCACCTTTCTGTCTAGCTTTCTACTTGCACACAGTTCACCTAAAGTGTCGGCAAATTTGGACATCATCCGCCATAAGACTTTCTGCATGGACTGATATTCCATCACCCCTCTCATCAAGGACGCAAGCTGGGTGCCATGTACGTTGGTTCAAGCATAGTTGTTGACAGGTATGGCTCGAAGCTCGAGAGCATTGCCATAGGAGAATGCATCATCCACAATCTGTTTCATAGAGCCTTTTATTGCTTTATGATATTCCTCTCATAAAGACTTTTGGTCAATCGACTTTTGGTTGTTTGGTGTGAATTTGTTTGTAGTACTTCTTCCCATTGGATGGAGCTACCCTTTTGATATACCTCTTTTACTATTTTCAGGATTTAGCTTGATTTTCAACATTCCACTTCAAGTTTCAACATATGTCTTGCATGCCAATGCACTTCTTTGACTATGTAAGCTTGTAATTTGTATCAAGAACCTTTGTAGGCATGTCTACATATTTCCCCTTGGTCCTTACATGGACAAATTGTACTTCATAATTGATGAATTTCTCCGTATTTAAACATCTTGCGTGAAAGATTGGGGTTTGTGCTAGACATACTTTACTCGGGTTATATGTTGTTTTAATTTATGTTCAGTGCTTAATTTCTCCTTGATGTAGCAACCAACATAGCAATGGAAAAATCAATAATTATCAATTGCTCTAGCGATGTTCCGTTGATCGCAATATCGACACGCATGTTTACGTAAAATAAAAGCACACCCTAAAATAAAATGTTCACAATGTTTACATTTCTCGAAAGCAATTTTGAGAGCCCACCCATAGCGAGAGTCACCTTTAGCGTAGCAAGTGGGTGACACCTTGAAATTGTGGGAAGAAGTCCAGAGTTCAAGTGTTGGCTGGACATGTCCATGAGATTCTCATGATGGGTGCCTCTACCTTACGAGGTTGAGTGTGTGAGTGTGTATTTCCGATTCATTGTACTCTCAAAAAAAAAAAAAAGAGTCACCCTTGGTAAGTGGTTTCATACATCCAAACCGTTTCATGAACGTTTTCACTATTCTTACTCTTTGTCACTCTCATTATCTCTATCACTATAGTTTATTAGTTTTCTTCTATTGTTAGGCCGTTTTAGTGTGATTTTAAGTACATCAATGATTACGTTGAGACTCCTCGACACACTAAATCGTATGGAGTTCCTTTTTAAAAATTTCTAATAAAAGAGTTTCAAGTAAGTGAAATTTAGAAGTCTTTATTTATTTTCTTATCAAAACGTACTATTAATTCAATTCAATTATGAAAAAAAACATCATAATTCTTTGAAGCATTACTATTAAGAAATAATTTATTAATACAGTTAATAAATAAAGAAATAAACATTCATATCCACATGCATACACATCTATACACATACATACATATATAAACACTCATATACATTCACACATAAATAGACGCTTGTACACACATGAACGTACGAACACAAACATTGAAACATGCTTATATACACACATACTTATTACATATGTACACCTATACACATGTGCAGTAAGATAAGTGTATATTTGTCGCCAAAATAGTCTCCAATGATGAGCACGATTCCATCGGTACAATCGTGGGTATGCGAATTAAGAAGAGGTATTTCTGAAGATTTTAAATCTGCAAGGAGAAAGCGATTTTGGGAGCCCACCCATAGCAAGAGTCGTCCTTGGTAAGTGGTTTCATACATCCAAAGCGTTTTTCATGAACTTTTTCACTATTCTTAC
This sequence comes from Ceratopteris richardii, assembly GCA_020310875.1. Classification (NCBI taxonomy): domain Eukaryota; kingdom Viridiplantae; phylum Streptophyta; class Polypodiopsida; order Polypodiales; family Pteridaceae; genus Ceratopteris; species Ceratopteris richardii. Next base: position 23,676,449 of record CM035429.1, read on the forward strand.
TCTCTCTCACTGTCTTTGTCACTCTCACTATCTCTATCACTATAGTTTATTAGTTTTGTTCTATTGTTACGCCTTTTAAGTGTGATTTTAAGTACATCAATGATTACGTAGAAACTCATCTGCACACTAAATCGTATACAGTTCCTTTTTGAAAAAATCAAATGAAGGAGCTTCAAGTAAGTGAAATTTCAAACTCTTTATTTATTTTATTTTCAAAATGTACTAATTATTCAATTTAATTATGAAACAAACATCATAATTCTTTTAAGCATTACTTTTAAAAAATCATTTATTAATACACTTAATTAATAAAGAAATAAACATTCATATGCACACATCACTATATGCACATGCACACACACAATCATTCACATCTATACACACATGCATAAACACTCATATACATTCACGCATAAATAGACACATATACACACATGAACCTACAAACACACACAATTGCGCATGCTTACATACACACGTACTTATTACATACATACATTAATACACATGTGCTATTGGATGGGTGTAAAATGGCTGGGTGAATCAATTTCACTATCATTTTAGCCATGGTGTTGTATGTTGAATGCTTTGGGCATAGTTGGGTGCCTCACATTTGTGTTTCAATGGAACCAAAGATGATTGTTTAAGAAGAAACTAAAACTGAAGGTTGTATGTGCATCTACATTCCCATCTATCAGATGCATGAGAAAATTGGTTGGGGTTGATAAAATTGAACTCAGTGAAAATGAACCATTGCTATCTATACTCTCATTCACATCCATCAGGTCATTTCAATACAATGGGAATGTAAAATAAATACAAATTCTAAAGTATTCAGCTAAAGACTAATACAAATATTGGTAATGGTGCTAGGTAGTATCAATGACACAATGTAAAGGATAAATGAATCACTCTATCAAAGTGACATCAAATATCAAAACCAAACAATCAAAAGATCCTCTCAAACGAAGCACATTGTTGTAGCTCAAGAGAAGTGATCTCACCTCCTGATGCAATGTTTGGGGCCATCTTTTCTGTGCCAAGATATGTTTTTTGCTTTTCAAGTGGTTGTAGGAATCTCTTCATAATAGCTTCAATCTTCGAAAATGTTTTGTAAACGAGCATAAAGAAACCAATATTAGTATATTTTTATACAAAGGAATACAAACTTATCTCCTACTTTAAATTTATTTTATTTTTACAAATTTATTATTTAATTTCATATTTCTTTTTCCATTTGTGTTTACTTATTTGTATTTATATTTATTACTTCATTTAGTTTTGTTTAGTTAATATTCTATAATCTTTTTATTTACCTAATTAGTTAATTTCTTTCTTGTTATTCTTTAATTCATTTTAACATTGATATTTTTATTTCACTAATTTATTTTGTTGCAGTTCAAGGTCTGCACAAGCACATGAATAACACAAGGAAGAAGAAGAAGCTTGGAGCTCAACACAATACTAAATTAATTAGCAAGTGAATGTATAAAGATAAGTGACCCATTAAGGTTATAGATTTATATACAAGCCAAGGAAAAGACCTCTTAAAGAGGGAAAAAGTGCCCTGATGGTCTTAAGTGTGTTCACACACATCACTACCAAAATATATCAAGGAATCCCTCCTAGGAGTGATGTGGTGAACAAGCAGATCGCACTCATGTATAAGGAAGTACTAAGCTATGTGAATATAGATCAATGCACAAAAGAAAGTAAGCCCAAATCTCTACGAAGAAGCTTCAAACTTCTCCCTAGGCAAAGCCTTTGTGAAAAGGTCTACAATGTTATCTTGTGTGAGAACATATTCCAAATTGATCTCTTCAGCACAGAACCTCTCCTTGACATAATGATAATGCACCTCAACGTGCTTTGTGTGAGCGTGGAACACAAGGTTCCTCACCAATGTCGATGCATTGTGACTATTAGGGAAGATGGTGGTGATAGAAGACTAAGCAACACCCAAATCAGCCAAAAGGCATCTAAGCCACACAAAATGAATAGTCATTATGAAAGTTTCCCTATACTCATCCTCACAACTAGAAGTGGCCAGAATAGGCTCCTTCTTTCTCAAGCAAGATATGCATGAGCTACCAATCATGAATAAAAATCACTAGAGGACACATGAATGTCATAGAAAAAACCATAGTGTGAGTTAGAAGCGCACATACATATGGTGGTAATGATCCCCCCTTAGGATAAAACAACCCAACTACTCAGGTACCACTCAAGTAGCAAAACATGCGCTTAACTGCCTACCAATGCTTGACACTTGGGCAATGCATAAACATGCTCATGTGAGAGATTGCAAACTGAATATCAAGCCGAATTATTGATGGAGGCCGAGTTATTTATGGAGACCTTGAAATCTCCAACTTTAAGTCTACCTTGGCTTAAGAACACCTCGATCTCAAGTACAGAAAATACTTTACAGCAATACTTCAAATCTTTCCAAGTTTAAGGATGAAATGTACTTCTTCAATACTGAATTTTTGTTATTCTTCAAATAGTCTACATCAAGATTCAAATTCATTACCTACAAATGACATGGATTTCAGTGCTTTAAATTACATGAGAATCTTTGTATGATCCTTTCGTAGCCTTGACGTACAATAGAACTTTGATTAGACTGATTAAGACTTTGATCAATCACTAAGATCAAAGTATGTCTCAAACTATTATTCGTAAATGGAGACTTTGACATAGGTAACTACAACCTCTAATTTATCTCTGACTATTATCCATTGTACAAAAAGATTTTAGACATATCTTCCTTATCTTTTAGCTTAGATTTGTAGTGCATAAACACAAAAAGCTTTACACGCATCACTAAGAACTAATAAAAACAATAATTGATGTGGTGTGCCATTTTGAAGTCTTCACTTCAAAAATTTGACATATGAATGCTCCTATGAGTCATACACACTCTATGAAAGGAGTAGGACATGAAAATTTAACCATAGCTTGGTTTACTATTGAATTAAGTCTATGTACAAGGATTTTTTATCCACATGACCATCTTGAGAGAAATGTAGAATAGACTAAACTCTAATCCTATAGATTTCACTCGACACTTCTATCTCATATGATAATGAATTTTCTTTTTCTTTTTTTAAATAGATATAACTGACTTAAATAGCCACAAATTTGTAAGTGGATCATTAACAATACATTGTTATTCACTTGGTTTATTAGTTCCCTTACTTATTCCTAGCTATAATACACTTATTAGGATCCTTTGAAGTGAATATATGCATAGTGATGTCTCAGGCTTTTTATCTAGTGCTCTCTTCATTCTTCTTGGTCTTTATCTGTACCAAACTTCTCTTTATGTTTATCAATACTTTTCTTGACTTCATTCATCTTCATAAATACCAATGTATGATTGATTTGCTCCAATAGCTCCTTCTCAATCACTAATTGTGATTATGATCTTCTTCTTTATTACTACCATCTCTTTGAATCTGTGTAGCTTAGGTCCATCTAGACTCTGGGTTAACATATCTACTACATATTATTTTTTTGGAGGATATGTGACTTCAATTTCTTTATCATGTACCTTTTCCCTCAAGAAATGATATTGAATCTCAATATGTTTATTCATGGCATGAAAAATATGATTAGCTGCCAAATAAAGTGAACTCATGTTCTCACCATGTATAATTGGAACACCCTGCTCAACTCCAAGACTCTTCATCAAATTCTTCATCCGCTTCAAACCATAAAAAGCTCTTTTGATCTTACACACACAATCAGGTCCAATTCAATCTCTAAAACCCTCTGGTGGCTCCATATATACTTGATCTGCAATATATCCATTTAGAAAGGCATTTTTAACATCCAATTGTGATAGATTCCATCCTTTGCAAGCTACAATAGCTATCACCATTCTAATGGTAGACATTTTGGCCAGGGGATTATAAGTTTCGTCATAGTCCACAACTTGTGTCTAAGCATATCCTTTGACCACTAGTCTAGCTTTATATCTAGGAGCCTTTACATTGGCAAACCTTTTTGTTTTATATACCCATCTACATCCAATTATCTTTTGATTCCTTAGTCTAGATACCAAGTCCCATGTATCATTCTCAAGTAAAGCATAATACTCTTCCTTCTTTGATTTTTTCCAATTCTCTTTACCTTTAGCTTTTGCATATGTTGATGGATCTTCATTTATCTTCAATATGTATGCATAATATTTGGTTGTGATGTAAGAAGTTTCATAGCTATACCTGATAGGTTGCTTTCTTTTCTCTTGATGACCTTCTTATCTCTGCACTCCTTCAAGTCCTTGCCTCATCATGATCCATATCAAATCTTGGTCTATATTCATCTCCACCTTTATCATCACTTTCATCTTCATATATTTGCATCTTTGATTTTCCTTTCCTTGTCTTCATGACTTCTTCAAATTCTGCATGAATATTATTTGAGCCTATATATCATGTATGTTGTTCATCAAATGTCACATCTTTAGAAAAAAGAAATTGTTTTCTAGATGGACTCTACAACTTGTAACCCATTTTTTTATTGTCATATCCTATGAAGAAATACTTCTCTCGTTTATGTTCTAGCTTATGTCTCAATTGAGATGGAACATAATCATATGCCAAACATCCAAATATTTTACAATGATCAAGAGTAGGTTTTTTATTCCGCAATGCTTCATAAGGCTTTATACCATCCAAACCTCTAGAAGGTAACCTATTTACAAGATAGGTTGCAGTGTTAACAAGTTTCGCTGCTAAGTAATTAGGGCAATTCTTCTCCTTCATCATAGATCTAGCAAATTCTAAAAGCGTTCTATTCCTCCATTTTGCAACTACAATTTTTTGAGGAGAGGACCTACAAGTTACTTCTCTTTTTATACCTATATTGCACAAGTAATCATTAAATTCTTTGGAGAAATACTCTCCCCCTCCATCTGACCTCAATCTTTTGAGCTTCTATCCTATAATCCTTTTTGCATATGCATGATAATGTTTAAATATATTAAACACTTCAGATTTTTCCTTGAACACATAAAGTGTAATCCATCTTGTTGCATCATCTACAAACAAAAGATAATATTTGGATCCATTGACACTGTAATCCTTTGAAGGACCCCACACATTTGTGTGTATGAATTCAAGTTTAGTTGTATGCACAAATCCTTGCTTGTTATATGATTGTTTGTGTGCTTTACCCATCTTACAAGCTTCACACTTGTATTTCATGTGTTGACCTTAAATATTGTGTACACCTTGCACTAATCCATTCTTTGCCATGTCTTTTATACCTCTCTCATTGAAATGACATAATCTTTTATGCCATAGGTCCAACTCAGTCATCTTTGGATTTCAATATGTGAACAAGGCATGCCCTTCTTTTTCATGTGCAACAACACTCTTATATCCTTGATTTGGATTTTCAACATAAACTCCATAATTAATGAATGTGACTTCATACCCATTCTCAATAATTTGTCCCACCCTTATTAAATTCTTTGGAATTGTAGGAACATAGAGTACCTTATTCAAAAGTGTGCTTCCATTATTTGTCTTTATTGATCAATGCTTTGCACTTTGTGTTTAGTATTTTCTCCTATTCAAACTATGTGTCCATTCATCTTTTCTTCCATCTTAGTCATCAAAGCAATGTTGCCACTCAAGTGATTGCTACACCTTGAGTCAATGTAGACTACTCTTTGGTCTTCATTTGTTGCTTCATGTGTAGCATTCATGATTAGAGTTGAATCCTCCTTTTGATCTGATTCATAGTTGTAGTAGGAGTTGTTGTAAGATTGGTTTTGGAAGTTTCTTCCACCTCCTCTATCATATGTATTTCAACCACCTCTACCTCTTAAATTACCTCTTTGGTTTCTTCCTCCTCTACCTCTTTGATTATAGTTTTGATTGTAACTGCCATTGTTGCCAACATTCATTTGCCAAGTGATTTGTTTCACCACAAATCCAAATAGCTCTACCATTGTCTTTATTCTTTCCACCTCTTCCTCTACCACTATTATTTCCTTTACCTTCTGTAAAGTTAGCTTGATTTGAGGTGCCATGTTTTTCATTTGATTGTTGCTAACCCTTAGCATTCTTCTTCTTGTCCGTTGAATACATAACTTGAATTGTACTTTTCTCATTCTCTCCTTTAACATCGTGTTCAAATGTTAGCATGTGTCCTAACAATTGATTTAGATCTAGAGAAAAATGATCTAATTATAATTCAGCTGATAATATAAAAGGCTTCCACCTTTGATCTCTTTTTAATCGTGTAAAGATCTATGTTACAAATTTATATTGTTCAATGTCTTCATCAACTGCAGCAAAGCAATCTAGAATATCTTTCATCTTTGTTACATAATCAGAAATTGATTATGAAGCTTTCTTTTTGAAGGTTGTAAATTTTTCCCATACTGAGGCCTAATTAGTCATATTTTGCAAATGTTCCTCCAAGGCATTCCATATATAAGTTGCACTCTCTAGATCTCTGATATGTGGCAAGAGATAGTCACTGCTAGCCATGTAGATAATGTTCCTTCCTTGAGCATCTCTCCTCATCCAACTCTTCAAATTGACAAGTTCTTCCCTAGTTGGAAGACTAGGATCTTTAAATTCTAGCTTTTCTTCTTCTCCTCTGATATATCCCATCAAATCTTTACTCATAAGATGAACTTCATTCTCATAGACCATATTGGATAGTTTTTTCTGTCAAGTTTCTCTATTTGGATGCTTTCTCCCATCCTTCCATTGCATGTGTCAAGAAATAAGTCTTCAATAGCTAGAGACTATACCTTTTGAGTTATTTCTTAGCTTCTTTTGATCCTTTTGAACGGCCTTTGTATGTTTCTAAATTTCTTTTGCAAAAATTTAGCCTTCCTATACTTTGTTTAGCTCCAATTAGAAACTGTATAGTAGTTGGGACTTTCTTCTTCAGTCTCTTGACTTAATCTCCTTCTCTAGATCTGATACCAATGATGGAGACCTTCAAATATCCAATATCAAGTCTACCTTGGCTTAAGAACATCTCTATGTCAAGTATAGACAAGACTTTACATCCGTAATTCAAAGCTTTCCAAGTTTAAGGATGAAATATAATTCCTTGATCAATTCTAATTTTTGGTTATTCTGCTAACAATCTGCCCAATATTCAACATTACCTATAAATGACATGGATTTCAATGCTTCAAATTACATAATAATCTTTGTATGATCCATGCATAGCTTTGAGGTATAATAGACCTTTGATTAGACTAATTAAATCTTGGATTAATCACTAACATCAAAGTATGTCTAAAACCGTTATTCAAAAATGGCAACTTTGGCGTAGATAACTTGAACCTTTGATTTCTCTCAAACTATAGTCTTTTTTACAAGATGATTTTGGAAATATCTTCCTTATCTCTCAACTTAGAATTCTAGTGCTTAAACAAAGAAAACTTTACACACATAACTAAGAATTGAGCAAAACATTAATCGATGCGATGCACCATTTCTGAGTCTTCAATTCATAAAGTTGACATATGAATGTTCCTATAAGTTATACACACTCTATGAAAGGAATTAGGACATGAAACTTTAACCATAGCTTGGATTACTATTGAATTAAGTCTATGTACAATGATTTTTGATCCTTAAGGTCATCCTCAGAGAAATATAGATTAGATAGAACTCTAATGCTAGAGATTTCACTCGACACGTCTATCTCATCTATGATAATGAATTTTCTATTTCTTTTTTCTAAAGCCATAATTGACTTATATAGCCACAAATTGGTAAGTGAATCATGAACAATACATTGTGATTCACTTGCTTTATTAATTACCTTAGCTATTTCTAACTATTAAACACTAATTAGGATCCTCTGAAGTGAATATATGCACAATCATGTCTCAAACTTTTTGTCCATTGCTCTCTTCATTGTTCTTGGTTTTTGTCTATATGAAACTTCTCTTCATCTTTGGCCATACTCTTTCTTGACTTCATTGATCTTCATAAACACCAATTTGAGATCAGTTTGCTCCAAAAATTATGCATAAGTAAATTAAGCATCTAACAACCTAGTGATAGAGAATAATGTCAAATGCATCCCGAGCATCATGAAGTCTCAGTTGTAAAACTATTTTCATAGCATCAGTGAGCATCATGTCATCAACATACACAACAATGATCAGAAGTACATCATCTACATGCTTAACATATAGGTTCTCTGAATTCGACTATTCTTAGAACCATGTGCAATAAAGTAGGCATGTATCTTTTCATACCAAGCATGTGATGCTTTGCTCAAACCATATAATGTCATTTTCAACATGCACACTTTGTTTTCATGCCCTTTCTACAAAAAAACACTTGTCTAAAATACATATACTTCTTCATGTAAGTCACCATTCAAAAATTCAGTTTTACTGTCCAACTGATGTACATTCCAACCATGATGAGCTATACGTGCAGAGATGCTACAAATTGTGGTCATTCAGCATGTGGGTGCAAAGGTCAAATCAATGCCTCTCTCTCGAGCATAACCTTTTGCAACATGCCTTGTTTTATACTTTTCATGTGTTCCATCAAGTTTACACTTCAACTTGTATATCCATTTAGTGCCAATGACCTTTTTCGTGGAGGAGAGTCACCTAAAGAACAAGTACCATTCTTGTTAATGGCATCATATTTTGATTGCATAGCAGCCATCCAATTCTCTGAATTTTGTGCTTCATTAAAAGAAATAGGCTCATCCTCATCCCAAAAACTAGAGGGAACCAATGCTCAACAAAATTCCATATGCATTGCTCGACAAAATCGCATATGCAAAGATTTAGAACGTCACATATATGATGTCTACACATTGCTTATGCAAGGGTTTCTCTTCACCAAAATAAAAATAAATGTTTTATTGCTCTTAGATCCTCATTTTGCATGAATTTGATTGAAGAGCAATCCAATTTTCATATGTGTGCTACATATATGAGCTCTAACTCTCTCTTTCTCAATCTCTCTCTTCTACTCTCTCTCTCTCTCTATCTCTCTCTCTCTGTCTCTCCCTCTTTCTCTTTCAATTTCTATCTCTCTCTCTATTTTTCTCTCTCTTTTGATTTCTCTCTCTCTCTCTCACTCTATTGCACTTTATTCAAGAAGTTCACCAAGCATAATATATGGCTAATTATTGCAAGTATAATTTCCATTGTTTGTATGTCATTTAAATGGTGTTTTCATTAATTAACATACTCACACTTACACATTTGCATGCACATATACACATATACATGCATATGCACACTCACACATGCACATACACATACACATACTTATACACATACACATACACATACACATACACATAAACATACACATACACGTGCACATACACATACACATGCAGATATGCATACACATGCACATACATACACATATGCACATGCACTTACACATACTCATAAACATACATATAGATACACATACACATACACACATGCATATGTACAAACATATCTACATGCATGTATGCACATACACATACACACATAAACACATACTTATACACATGTATATGCACATGCACGTGCATGCACATACACATGCACAAACATATCTACATGCACATGTATCGACATGCATGCATGCACATACAAATACACATAAACACATACTTATACACATGCATATGCACATGCATATGCACATGCATATGCACATGCATATGCACATGCATATGCACATGCACATGCATCCACATGCACATGCACGTGCATGCTCATACATATACACATGCATATACACATATATACATACACATGTATATATACACATACACATACACACATATAGAAATACACACATAGGTATACACTTACATATACACATTCACACATAGTCATACACATATACACATATACACATATACATATACACATACACATACACATATACACACATAACCAAGCAAATACACTCACATGCATTCACATACACACAATTATACAATTATAGATATATACCTACATCTGCATACATACATATGCACACACAACTACACTCACATACATACATATATACACAAAAATACACATATAATATGTATGAGTTATACAATTAAAGTAATAAATCACATGATAAATATAAATTGTAGGAGGTTTCGGGACAGAACAACAGACAAAGAAATAGCAATATCTCACTGTACAAGAAGAGTTTTGCCAAACTTCTTTTTGGAATGGGATCCTTGCTTTATAAGCTTTCCAGCAAGTACAAGAACTCAGAATGGAGCTTCCTACAAAGAGAATGAAGTCCTAACAGGCTGCTACAAAAATGGAGCACTCTTTGGAAAGGGTAGAGAGATATACAAGAGAATAAGAGCATCTATGAGAGCCTATAGCTCAATGGCACATATATATGTAGCACCCTGACTTCCTAGCATCCACACACACCTTGAATGAGCTTGGATGGTCTTTATATAGCCTTGGGAGCCTTCTATGAATCTTCATATGTCCTCCATGTCTCTTCACATGCCCTCGTTGTCTCTTCACTTGCCTTGTGACTTAATCTCTTCATTGGAGTGGCTTTTGATGGTCCAATGCCTCCTTTTGGATAAGGTTGCGCCTTCAACATTGTACTTTGACTTTCCTAAGGTTCAAAAGCCTTCAAATGAAGTTATTTTATGAAAAACAAAACTTGAGCTTGCCCTAGAAATGCATATCTTTAACACCTTTGATGGTCCCCAGACATCTGTGTGTACCAACTCAAGCTTCTCTTAATACATGAAACCATGCTTAGAATATGATTGCTTATGAGCCTTACCTAACTGACATCCCTCACATCTGTATGTCATATGTTGACTTGCAACATTAGGCAATCCAAGCACTGAACCATTGTTAACCATATCTTTAATACCTCTTTCATTGAAATGTCCAAGCCTTTTACGCCAAACATCTAACTCAGAGATCTTATGTCCTCCATAAGTGAACAAGGCATGACCAAAATTACCTTGAATCTTCAATGTGAAGAGTCTTCCTTCTTTCTTTCCTGAAATAATTTGTTTATACCCATTGCTAGGGTCTTCCACAAAAACTCCATCATTAGTGAACCTTACTTCATAACCTTTTTCAACATTTTTCCCTACACTTATCAAATTCTTTGGAATTGTAGGAACATACAAGACCTTACTCAGAAGAGTACTTCCATCCTTGGACTTCATTGATCCAATTGACTTCACCTTGTGCTTTGTATTATCACCTGTTTGAACTACATGATTAGTTACCTTATTCTCCAACTCAGTCATCAAGGCTACATTACCACTCAGGTGATTGCTACACCCTGAGTCAATATAGAAAACTCTTTGGTCTTCACTTTGTCTTTCACAAGTTGCATTCATAATCAAAGTTGAATCCTCCTTCTTATCTGAAGCACAATTGTAGTAGGTATTGTTGTAGGATTGACTTTGGAATCCTCCACCTGCATTTCTTCCAAAGTAACCTCTACTACATCTACCTTTGAAATTACCTCTTTGATTTCTACCACCTCTTCCTCTTTAATTAAAGTTTTGATTATATCCTCCATTATTTTGATTATTATGCCAACAATCATGAGCTAAATGATTTGTCTTACCACAAATCTAGCAAGCTTTGGATCCATCTTTATTGCTTCTGCCTCTTCCTCTACCTTTGCCACATCCTCTTCCTCTTAGGAATTTGGCTTGACTAGTTGTACCTTCTTCTTCATTTGGTTGTTGTTTACCTTTGCTATTCTTCTTCTTATCTTTTGAATACATTGCTTGACCTGCACTCTTATCACCATCACCTTTGACATCTTGCTCAAAAGTTAGCATGTGTCCTAGCAACTGATTTAAATCAGGAGTAAAATGATCTAGTGACAATTCAGTAAACAAAATGAATGGCTTCCATTTCTCATCTCCTCTCAAACCTGTGAGGATTTTCCTTACCAATTTATCCTCCTCAATATCTTCATCAACTGCTCTTAATGCATCTGCAATGTCCTTCATCCTTGTTACATAATCAGAAATGGATTGACAAGCTTTCTTTTTAAATGTAGTGAACTCTTCCCACAAAGATGCCTTCCTTGACTTTGTAGTATTTTGAAAATGCTCCTCCAAAGCATTCCATATGTCACTTGCAACTTTCAAGTCCTCTAATATGAGGTAGCAAATAGTCATTGACTCCCATATAGATAATGCTCCTTGCTTTAGCATCCTTCTTCATCCAAGTCTTCAAATCTAAGAGTTCATCCCTAGTTGGAACAATAGGATCTCTGAATTGTGGTTTTTCTTCTTCACCTATGATGTAACCTATCAAGTCTTTTCTCATGAGATGAACTTCCATCCTCATTGACCAAGCTGGATAGTTTTATCTATCCAATTTCTCTATCTGAAGAGAATCTCCCATCCTTTCTTCACCTGTGTATTAAATTCTTCAAGCTTTGTGAGGAATGGGTGTACCTTTACTTCAAATGAAGTTCCTTTTGATCTTCTTGATAGCTTCAGACCTCCTTCTCAAGCTTTCTATTTAAACTTTCACCTTTTGAACCTTCAAGCGTTGGTTTCTGTATGACTATAGCAGTTGGGGTCCTCCTTTCTTCTATTTTGATGATGCCTACTCTCATACCACTGATGGAGAGTGTTAATATCCAAAAGAAAAAGCTATCCTTGATGTTAGAACACTTCTATATCAAGAATAACTCAAAATCTTTAGCAATTTGAAGGAACAATTCTAGATTAGCAAAATTTTGAACTAACTGTGAAGAGAGTCACTACTCAAAAAAGTCTGCTGCACATAACTCACTCATTGACTAATCAAATGTGTAAAGTTTCTGATGAAACTTTGTACAAGGTGTTGCCTATATATTTCACACCTTCTCCAAGTTAAATTATCTCAAAAGATTCAGTAGATCTTGAGAAATGATCCAAACAACTAGCCTATGTCTGAAATTGTCCTCCTGTATAGTCGACTTTGACACCTGCAACTTCTAACACATGGTCTATCTTGTGTGACTCAGTTAATAGGCCTACAGGTGTCCAAATCTAGTGAATGATAGCTCATTGGAAGGCCCTTACTGTCTAGTTTTTGTGGCTAAAAGGGTTTTGGAATTTGATTCAGGAATTGGGAGATATACCAGTTTTAGTGAGTACTAGTTTGAGGGCAGATAGGTTTTGGGAAGGGTCCAAGCTTCTTGTTGTACATTTGGAGGAGAAGTCTTCCAATAGTGGTATCAGAGCTCCTTGTGGACATCAAGGAGAGTACAAAGAAGGAGGCCAAGCCAAGGAATCAACCATTGAAGCCTTTTTAAAGCTTGAAGGAGGTTGCAAACTTGGAACCAAGGGGGAGCTTCATCTTCGTCACACAAAGGGACTTCACTTTCAACAAAGGAGGTAATCCCACACCATATTTGAATTTTAGGTGACTCAAGAAGATGGGAAAGGTATCCAACCAGATTGAGAAGTTGGATAAAGACAACTTTCAACCTTGGAATTTTAGGATGACAAACTTCATCGTGAGCAAGGACCTAGGAGGCATAATCAATGGAGGTGATGTCAAACCAATTGCTGCGGATCCAACTAACCCTACCGACCAATAAAGGAGAGCAATTAGAGAATGGGAGGTAAGAAATAGAAGGGTTATGTTTATGATATCTGAGCATGTAAGAAACACAATGATAGGTCACATTCAAAGCATGGAAACAGCCAAGGAGATGTTGGAATATTTGGAGAAGATGTTCACCACAAACACGAAGGCAAAGAAGGTACAACTCAAAAATGAGCTCAACAACTTGAAGAAAGGAGGTAACCAATCCATACATGATTACATAATTAAAGCCAAAGGTATTAGAGATTTATTAGCAGCCATAGGACATTCAATTGATGATGATGACATGGTTTCATTCGTACTTAATGGTCTTGAAGATTATGAAAAGTGGAGGAACTTCATATCCTCATTGTATGCTAGGGAAAACATGCCTGATTTTGATCAATTGAACACTTTAATGGTTAATGAAGAAATATTGAAAGGTGGAAGCAAGGGCAATGGTGCCCAAGGTCAAATGTTATATGCAGGTAGAGGAAGAGGCAAAGCATCAAGAGGTAGAGGACGAGGAAGGCAAAGCCAAACCAAGCAAAGTGACAACCAAGAAGACTCAAATGAAGGCTCATCTTCAAATGGAAGAGGGAGAGGCAGGAACAATAGAGGAAGAGGAAGAGGATCGAGGCAATGGATGCTTCATTTGTGGGAAGCTAGGACATATTGCAAATGAATGCTACCAAAGGAGGAATAATGCTCAAGGTAACTATTATTCAAATGAGTCTAGTGATCAAGTTCTTTCCATGAGTGATGAATATGGGGATAGTAAACATGAGAAGGATGATACTTGGTACATAGATAGTGGTTGTAGCAATCATATGTCTTGTAGGGAGGACATGTTTTGCAATTTACAGGCTCCAAAGCAAAGAGGATGTGTAGAGACAGGTGACAATACCGAGCATGAGATCAAACACATTGGAGATGTCAAATTTCAAGATGGAAAGAAGAGCAAGACACTATTTGAGGTATTATATGTCCCTACTATTACAAAGAATCTTATTTCCGTTGGTCAAATCGTATATAAAGGATACCAAGTGAAGTTCAATAGCAAAGGTTGCTTCATAGAGGATCCAAAGAATGGATTTCAGCTTGTGGCAAAAGGAGAGAAGCATGGAAGGATGTTTACTCTCAATATCAAGCAAAACCCCAACAAGGTAATGTTCATCACTTCAGGAAATAAAAGAATTGCATATTTTGATTTGTGGCATAAAAGGATAGGACATGTAAACATTGAAAAGCTAAAGAACATGGAGAAAATTTCATTGTTCAAAGGGCTTCCAAACTTCTCAACATCACATCTTCATGAGGTATGTGAAGCTTGTCAATTTGGGAAGCAAACTAGGTTGCCTTTCAAGTCAAGCAAGTATGTTTCTCCAAGGGTTTTGGATTTAGTGCATATAGATGTATGGGGACCTTCAAGAGAACCTTCACATGCAGGTAATAGGTACTTTGTTACATTTATTGATGACTGTTCAACTTGTTGAGAATGAAACAGATCATAGGATTAAAACCCTAAGGTCAGATGGAGGGGGAGAATATTTCTCCAATGAGTTCACAAGGTTCTTAGAAGATGAAGGCATAAGGAGGCAATACACATGCAGGTATACCTCTCAACAAAATGGTATTTCAGGAAGAAAGAATAGACAAATTGCAGAGGTAGCTAGATGCATGTTGAATGAGATGAATGTACCTTTCTCATATTGGGCTGATGCAGCAACCAAAGCAACATATATTATGAACAGGATACCAACTTTAGGAGTTCATGATCTTACTCCAGATGAGGTATACTATCAAAGGAAACTAGATTTATCTCATTTAAGGATTTTTGGTTGCATATGCTATGTTCATGTCCCACAGGAAGTTAGAGAAGGTAAACTTGATGCTAGGGCTGAAAAATGTATTTTTGTTGGCTACTCAAATGAGCAAAAGGGCTACAGGCGTTATAATCCGGTCACTAAAAATCTTAGAGTGTCAAGGGATGTTGTGTTTGATGAGTTAAAACCTTGGTATGGAGTTGTGAATGATTTGTAGGAAGAAGACTTTGTACATGCAGATCAGGTACATGAAGAGCAAGTGCAAGTTAGCACTACATTGAGTGGACCAAGTATGCCAAGTCCTTCACAAAGCTCATCATCATGGAAGGGAAAGCGAAAGGAGTTAGAGCATACATCAGAATGTAGCGACAATAGAGGTAATGGAGGTAACTTGGTAAGAGATTTTCATTCAAGTGAAGATGAAGATGAATTTGAAGAAGTTGTAACTCATGAAGTGCAAAAGAAACAGACATTGAAGAAATATCCAATAACAAGTAGTGAAAGGAGGTCTGAAAGGGTAAGACATCCTATTCAAAAGCTCACTTATGATAGCTTTATTGCAAACCATTATGCTTATATGACACAGGTTATCAAAGATAAGGAACCTTCAAGCTATGAGGAAGCTAGCCAACACAAGGAATGGAGAGATGTTATGGATGAGGAGATTCAAGCTTTCAAGCAAAACCAAAATTGGGAATTGGTACCTAGAGAAGAAGGCATGAAGGTAGTCACAAACAAATGGGTGTACAAAGTCAAAAGGAATTCAGATGGATCTTTAGCAAGGTACAAAGCAAGGTTAGTAGCTAAGGGCTACACACAAACATATGGGCTTGATTATGAAGAAACTTTTAGTCCTATTGCAAATAAGAATACAATTAGGACTTTGATTTCAGTGGCTACTTCTAAAAGATGGAGAATGTATCAATTGGACATTAAAAATGCTTTTCTTAATGGAAATTTGGAAGAAGTGGTTTATATGTATCAACCCATAGGTTATGAAGATGAAAAGAAGCATGATTTTGTATGTAAACTAAAGAAGGCTTTCTATGGACTCAAGCAAGCACCTAGAGCATGGAATCAGAGATTGGTTGAGTACCTAATGGAGTGTGGTTATGTTGCAAGTGATTCAGATCCTTCACTCTACATAAACAGGGTTGATGGAGAATCTATATACATATGCATATATGTTGATGATCTTATCATAACAGGTGATAATGATGCAGATATCAAAGAAATTAAGGCAAAACTTGGGAAGGAATTCAAGATTTCAGATCTTGGAATCCTCAAATACTTCTTGGGCATTGAGGTTATGTACAAAAATTATGGTCTCTACTTGATGCAAAGAAAATATTTGTTGGATGCATTGTATAGGTTTGGAATGAGTGGATGCAAACCACTAAAGCAACCAATGGATGTAAACACCAAAATTAGCTCCACCCAGGGAGAAGAACTTGAGGACATTCATACCTATAGGAGCCTAATAGGCTCACTTATATATGGAACCATAACTGGACTTGATTTGGCATTTAGTGTAGGAGTTCTTTCTCAATACATGCATGCTCCTACTAATGATCATTTGAATGCAGCAAAGAGGATACTCAGGTACACCAAAGGTACAATAAATCAAGGACTTTTCTATGCTTATGGAGGATCATTAGAGCTCAAAGGATATGCAGATGCTGATTGGGTGGGCTCCAAAGATGATAGAAGAAGAACCACAGGTTATGTGATCATGCTAAGGAAACAATTGTGTATCATGGAGTTCAAAGAAGCAACCCACGGTTGCTTTATCTTCAACCGAAGCTGAATATAGAGCCTTGGCCCAAGCTACTTGTGAGATAATGTGGATGAAAAAGATAATGAAAGACTTGAATGTGCAGGTTGGATCAGTTCCTTTGTTTGGAGATAATATATCAAGCATTTATCTTGCAAACAATCCTATGTTTCATGCAAGGAGCAAACACATCCAAGTGCACTATCATTTCATAAGGGAGAAGGTGCTTGAAAAGGAAGTGGATATTCATCATGTAAGTACAAAGGACCAGATAGCTGATCTACTAACAAAGTTCTTGGATGCTGGAAAGCTTGCTAAGTTGAAGCAAGCCATGCAACTCAAGGAACCAATTTCAAATGCAAAAGAAACTTGACCTTGAGGGGGAGTGTTAAAGATATGCATTTCTACGGCAAGCTCAAGTTTTGTTTTTCATAAAATAACTTCATTTGAAGGCTTTTGAACCTTAGGAAAGTCAAAGTACAATGTTCAAAGGGCAGCCTTATCCAAAAGGAGGCATTGGACCATCAAAAGCCACTCCAATGAAGAGACAAAATCACAAGGCAAGTGAAGAGACAAGGAGGGCATGTGAAGAGAGATGGAGGACATATGAAGAGTCATAGAAGGCTCCCAAGGCTATATAAAGACCATCCAAGCTCATTCAAGGCGTGTGTGGATGCTAGGAAGTCAGGGTGCTGCATATATATGTGCCATTGAGCCATAGGCTCTCATAGATGCTCTTATTCTCTTGTATATCTCTCCTACCCTTTCCAAAGGGTGCTCCATTTCTGTAGCATCCTGTTAGGACTTCATTTTCTCTTTGTAGAGAGCTCCATTCTAAGAGTTCTTGTACTTGCTAGAAAGCGTATAAAGCAAGGACTCCAAAAAGAATTTTGACAAAAATCTTCTGTACTGTGATATATTACTATTTCTTTGTCTGCTGTTCTGTCTTGAAACTTGCTAGGAAACCTGGGCTGTCTTGTGTGACTCAATTCAAAGATCTAGAGGTGTCCAAATCTAGAAAATAATAGCTCATTGGAAAGCCCTTACTGTCTAGTTTGTGTGGCTAAAAGGCTTTCTGAATTTGATTTGGGAATTGAGAGATATACCAATTTTAGTGAGTATTGGTTTGAGGGCAGATAGGTCTTGGGAAGGGTCCAAGCTTCTTGTTGTGCATTTGGAGGAGAAATCTTCCAACAAAAGGACTACAGTATAAATGGTTCAAGATATTATATGATTTATGTTGATGATGATACCAGGTGGATCACTATATATGTGATCAAAGGTAAATCAGAGGTATTCAATACATTTAAACATTATCATGTGTATACAAAAAGAATCATAGGTCAGAAGTTGAAGAGACTAAGGTCAGATGGAGGGGGAGAGTATTTTTCTAATGAGTTCAGTGATTACTTATGGAATGCAGGTATAAAAAGGGAAGTTACTTGCTGGTACTCTCCTCAACAAAATGGTGTAGGAGAAAGGAGAAATAGAACTCTTGTTGAGTTTGCAAGATCAATGATGAAGGAGAAAAATTGTCCAAATTATTTGTGGGCTGAGGCTATAAATACAGCTACATACTTGGTTAATAGGTTACCATCTAAAGCTTTGAAGGATATGACACCATATGAAGCTTGGTGGGGTAAGAGACCTACCTTAGAGCATTGCAAAGTATTTGGATGTTTGGCTTATGCATATATGCCATCTCACTTGAGGCATAAATTGGAACCTAAAGCTGAAAAGTATGTGTTCATTGGATATGATGATAAACAGATGGGTTATAGGTTGTGGAGTCCATCTACAAAGCAATTCCTTGTATAAAGGATGTTACATTTGATGAGCAAGGTACTTGGTATGCAAGTACAATCAATAAGCATGCAGGTGATGAAGAAGTTTTGAATCAGAAGAAAGGTAAATCAAAGGTTCATATATTTGATGAAGAAGAGAACAATGAAGTACAAGTTGAAGTTGAAGAAGTGCCAAGGTTTGATCCAGAATATGATGAACTAGAAACTTCAAGAAGTGGAGAACTCAGAAGGTCATCAAGACACAAATGGCAACCTACAAGGTATAGCTATGACACTTCTTTCTTGACTACTAAAGATTATGCTTACATGGTGAAAGCAAATGAAGACCCTTCTACATATGAAGACGCAAAAGGTAAGGAAAATTGGGAGAAAGCTATGCAGAAAGAGTATGATGCATTGATGGAGAATGAGACATGAGATTTGGTTCCTAAACCGAATAGTCAGAAGATCATTGGATGCAAATGGGTCTACAAGACAAAGAGGTATGCATATGGAAGTGTGTCTAGGTATAAAGCTAGACTTGTTGTGAAAGGGTATGCTCAGATATTTGGTATAGATTATGATGAAACCTACAGTCCTCTGGCAAAGATGACAACAATTAGGACACTCATAGCCATTGTTGCATGTAAAGGTTGGAGATTGTGTGAGTTTGATGTGAAGAATGCTTTCCTTAATTGTTATATTTTAGATGATATTTTCATGGAGCAAATACAAGGGTTCAGAGATAAAAGGTATTCAAAATATGTATGTAAGCTTAGAGAGCTTTGTATGGTTTGAAGCAAGCCCCAAGGGCATGGAATTATAGACTTGTGAAGTTTTTGAAGGAACTTGGTTTCCAAGTATCTAAAGCTGATAGTGCTTGTCAAAGTAACTGATGATGGGTTCATTTACATGTGCGTATATGTTGATGACATATTTCTTACAGGTATAGATGAGAAGGGCATACAAATTCTAAAGAAGCAAATGGAGAAAGAGTTCAAGATTAGTGACTTGGGAGACTTGTCATATTTCTTGGGCATGGAGATCTCATATACTCAACATGGAGTGTATGTAACTCCAGAAAGATATTTGAAGAACTTGTTGATCAAGTTTAAAATGGAAGATTGCAGGGTAGCACCTACTCCAATGGAGGTGAATCACAAGTTGAGCAGATATGGAGGAGAAGAATTCAAGGATATGAAGCTATATCAAAGTCTGGTTGGTAGTCTAATCTATGCAACTTTAACTAGGCTTGATTTGTCATATGCAGTTGGAGTGTTGTCTCAATTCATGCATTGTCCTAGGAAAGAACATTGGGTTGCAGGACAAAGAGTATTGAGATACATTAACGATACAAGCAAGGAAGGTCTGTATTATGGTTTTACATCAGATACAAACATCAAGATAGATAGTGATACAGATTGGCAGGTAATCCTGATGAT
>CM035429.1:23742312-23882312 GCA_020310875.1 Ceratopteris richardii
TCCAAAGACATGTATGATACTTTGATGCCTCTTTTTACAGGTGGACAGGCTAGTGCTAGTCCTAATGAGGCAACTTCTCAGCCTTTGCAGGTTTCATATGATGATGCAGATCATTCCATTTCTGATGCAGATTTACATGATGCACTTATTGATGAGAGAGCTGATATTGAGCAGGCAAAAACTATGCCAAAATGGCTGGTGTAGACTTTGCGTGACAGCAAATTAGATGCACCTTTGTCATATCGTACTCGTTCAGGCTCTCATAGTGCCTCCTTTGCATCAGATTGCTATGCTATGGCTGCATCTAGTCTCTGTGATGAGAATGAGCCTGTTTCTTTTGATGAAGCACAAAATTCAGAAAATTGGATGGCTGCTATGCAATCTGAATATGATGCTATAATGAAGAATGGTACATGGTCTTTATGTGACTTGCCTCCTGGCAAGAAGGCCATTGGCACTAAGTGGGTATACAAGCTGAAGCGTAAACCTGATGGTACAGTTGACAGGTATAAGGCTAGGCTTGTTGCAAAGGGTTATGCACAGGAAAGAGGCATTGATTTTGATGAGACCTTTGCACCTACATGCCGTATGACTACTGTTCGGAGCATTTGTGCACTTGCAGCCCATTGTGGTTGGAATGTACATCAGTTGGACATTAAAACAACATTTCTGAATGGTGACTTGCATGAAGAAGTGTATGTTTTTCAGCCCCGTGGCTTTGTGCAGAAAGGGCATGAAAACCAGGTTTGCAGGTTAAAGAAGGCATTATATGGTTTAAAGCAAGCACCACGTGCTTGGTATGAGAAGATACATGCCTATCTGATTGCACATGGTTTTGAGAACAGTCCAACTAAAAGCACCTTATATGTTAAACGTGCTAATGATGTGCTTCTGATCATTGTTGTCTATGTTGATGACATGCTGCTCACTGGTCCTATTGAGACACATATTGCTGATTTTAAGGCTGATTTGCATGCCTCATTTGAGATGTCTGATTTGGGGCATTTGCATCACTATTTGGGCATTCAGTTTATGCACGTTGATGGTGGAATGGCTTTGTGTCAAACAAAATATATTGACACATTATTGCAGCGTTTTGGCCTTGAAGACTGTAAGCCTATTGCCACTCCTATGGAGACAGGTTTACGATTGAGTCTTCATGATGCTGGAGATGCATTTGATGTTGTTCTCTATCAGCAGGCTGTTGGATGCTTGATTTACTTATGCTTGATCTTTGCTTCATTCTTTGACTTCAAATCTTTGTCTCAATCATCAATTGATGATTGGCTTGGACCATCAGCTCCCTTTCAATCATCAATTTTGATTTTCTCCATCTTCTTTATACCTGCCATGTCTTTGAACCTCTGCAACTTAGGTCCATATAAGCTTTTGGTTAACATGTGTGCAATCTGATCTTTTGTTGAAGTATGTTTGACTTCAACTTCTTTACCAATCACCTTCTCCCTCAAGAAATGATATTGGATCGCAATATGTTTAGTCTTGGCATGAAATACAGGGTTAGCAACTAGATACAATGAACTCATATTATCTCCATGAATAGTGGGTGTAGTGTGAATGATATCAAAACTCTTCATGAGATTCTTCAACCATATAACCTCCTTTTGTAGCTTCAACCATACCTTTATACTCTCCTTCTGTGTATAACAAAGCAACTGTATGTTGCTTCTTGGAACACCAAGAGATTAACTTATCTGCCACATAACATAGATACCCATAGGTTGACCTCCTATCATCAGGATTACCTGCCCAATCTGTATCACTATAAATCTTGATGTTTGTATCTGATATTAATCCATAATACAAACCTTCTTTGAGTGTACCCTTAATGTATCTTAGCACCTGTTGTCCTGCAATCCAATGTTCTTTCCTAGGACAATGCATGAATTGAGGCAACACTCCAACTACATATGACAAATCATGCCTAGTTAATGTAGCATAGATTAAACTACCAACCATACTTTGATATAGCTTCATGTCCTTGAATTCTTCTCCTCCATATCTGCTCAATTTGTGATTCACCTCCATTGGAGTAGGTGCTACTACAAGAGAATGATGATTACGACCACCACATGCTAGAGAGATGACTCTCCTCCCAACCTTATGCCTGTATATATAGCTGCTCGAATCAACGAGGAGGACCACAAATGTAACTAGAGTCCACAAATGCATGTGCAATCTCCTCCACTCCTTTTATACCTTCCACTAGAGTCCACTAGTGGTTGTTGTACTCACCTCTTGAGTTAAGTCTCCCTGGACTCAAGTTAACTCAGGTTAACTTGAGTTAGAAGGCTCTAGAGCACCTTGGGCAAAACTCTCTCCCCATGCTCCCCATGGGAGTTGAACCCAAGACCTCCTCCTTCACAACCATGAGACTTAACCACTAAGCTAAGAGGATTACTTGAATATGAGAGCACATGAACTTATGCTTGAGTCTATTCTTGAGATCTTTGGTCCTACATACGAGTGACCAAACGGTGTCCGATTTTAGATTTGTCTGAACCGGCTAGACATTTAGATCATAGACTTACTTTATTACAGCTACCCTGCAATCTTCCATTTTAAACTTGATTAGTAAGTTCTTCAAATACCTTTCTTGAGTCACATATATTCCATGTTGAGTATATGAAATATCCATGCCCAAGAAATATGACAAGTCTCCCAAGTCACTGATCTTGAACTCTTTCTCTATTTGCTTCTTAAGACTCTAGATACCTTTTATCATTGAAACCTTCTGGTTGCTCCACAATAGCTATGAAAGTCCTTATAGTTGTCATCTTTGCCACATGACTATAAGTCTCATCATAATCTATACCATATGTCTGAGCATACCCTTTCACAACAAGTCTTGCTTTATATCTAGACACACTTCCATCTGCATACCTCTTTGTCATATAGACCCATTTGCATCCAATGATCTTCTAAGTATTTGTTTTAGGAACCAAATCCCAAGTATCATTTTCCATTAATGCATCATACTCCTCCTACATAGCTTTCTCCCAATTTTCCTTACCTTTTGCCTCTTCATATGTAGAAGGGTCTTCCTTTATTTTCACCACATAAGCATAATCTTTAGTGGTCAAAAATGAAGTATCATAGCTATACCTTGTAGGTTGCCATTTATGCTTTAATGATCTTCTGCGTTCTCCACTTCTTGAAGTTTTCGGTTCATCACAATCTCGATCAAACCTTGTCATTTCTTAAACTTCAACTATTGCTTAATTGTTCTCTTCTTCATCAAGTATTTGAACCTTTGATTTACCTTTCTTCTAATTCAATGTTTCTTCATCACTTGCATGAATGTTAATTGTACGTGCATACCAAGTACCTTGCTCATCAAATGTGACATCCTTTGACACAAGGAATTTCTTTGAGGATGGACTCCACAACCTATAACCCATCTGCTTATCATCATAACCAATGAACACATACTTTTCAGCTTTAGGTTGCAATTTATGCCTCAACTGAGATGGCACATATGCATAAGACAAACATCCAAAACACTTTGCAATGATCCAAGGTAGGTCTCTTACCCCACCATGCCTCATAAGGTGTGATACATGCTTCAACGCTTTACATGGTAACCTATTAATCAAGTTTGTAGCTGTATTTACAACCTCAACCCACAAATAATTAGGGCATTTTTTCTCTTTCATCATTGACCTTGCAAACTCAACAAGAGTTCTATTCCTCCCTTTTGCTACACCATTTTGTTGAGGAAATTACCTGCAAATAACTTCCCTTTTTATACCTGCATTACATAAGTAATCGCCGAACTCATTAGAGAAATACTCTCCCCCTCTATCTGATCTTAGTCTCTTCAATTTATGTCCTGAAACTCTTTTTGCATACACATGATAATGTTTAAATGTATTGAGCACTTTTGATTTATCTTTGATCGCATATATGGTCATCCACGTGGAAGCATCATCAACATAAATCACATAATATCTTGAACCATTAATGTTAAAGTCCTTTGATGGTCCCCACACATCTGTATGCACCAATTCAAGCTTCTTTGAATACATGAAACCTTTCTTACCATAGGTATTCTTGTGAGCTTTACCCGATTGACATGCTTCACATCTATATGTCATGTGTTGACCTTCAACATTAGGCAATCCAAGCACTGACCCATTGTTAATCATATCCTTAATACCTCTTTCATTGAAATGTCCAAGTATTTTGTGCCAAAAATCTTACTCAGAGATCTTATGTCCTCCATAAGTGAACAAGGCATGACCAACATTGCCTTGAATCTTCAATGTGAATAGCCTTCCTTCTTTCTTTCTTGAAACAATTTGTTTATACCCATTGCTAGGGTCTTCCACAAAAATCCATCATTTGTGAACCTTACTTCATAACCTTTCTCTATAATTTGCCCTACATTCATCAGATTCTTTGGAATTGTAGGAACATACAAAACCTTACTCAAAAGAGTGCTTCCATCCTTGGCCTTTACTGATCCAATTGACTTCACATTGTGCTTTGTATTATCACCTATTTGAACTATACGATTACTTACCTTATTCTCCAAATCAGTGACAAAACAAAGTTGTGTTGTCACTAAGGTGATTGCTACACCCTGAATCTATGTAGAAGACTCTTTGATCTTCACTTTGCCTTTCACAAGTTGCATTCATAATTAAGGTTGTATCCTCTTTTTGATATGAAGCATAGTTGTATTAGGTATTTTTGTAGGATTGACTCTGAAAGCCTCTACCTGCATTTCTTCCAAAGAAACCTCTATTACCTCTACCTCTGAAATTACCTCTCTGATTTCTATTACCTCTTCCTCTTGAATTAAAATTTTGATTATACACTCCACCATGCTGATTATTATGCCAACATCCATGAGCTAAGTGATTAGTCTTACCACAAATCGAGAAAGCCTTGACACCATCTTTATTGCTTCTATCGCTTCCTCTTCCTTTGCCACCTCCTCTTCCTCTTAGGAAGTTAAACTAGTAGTGCCTTCATCTTCATTTAATTGTTTCTTGCCTTTGTTAATCTTCTTCTTGTCTATTGAATACATTGCTCAACTTGTACTTTTATCAACATCACCTTTGACATCCTACTCAAAAGTTAGCATGTGTCCTAGCAATTGATTCAAATCAGGAGTGAAATGATCTAGTGACAATTCAGTGGATAGAATGAATGGGTTCCACTTTTCATCTCCTCTCAAACCTATGTGAATTTTTCTTACCAATTTGTCTTCTTCAATATCTTCATGAACTTCTGCTAATGAATCTGCAATGTCCTTCATCCTTGCTACATAATTAGAAATAGATTGAGAAGCTTTCTTTTTTTGAATGTGGTGAACTCTGACCATAAAGATACCTTCCTTGACTTTGTAGTGTTTTGGAAATGCTCCTCCAAAGCATTCCATATATCACTTGCACTTTCAAGTCCTCTAATGTGAGGTAGAAAGTAATCATTGACTCCCATGTAGATAATGCTCCTTGCTTGAGCTTCTTCATCCATGTCTTCAAATATGAGAGCTCTTCCATAGTTGGAACACTGGGATCCCTAAATTTTGGTTTCTCTTCTTCACCTTTGATGTATCCTATCAAATCTTTGCTCATGAGATGAGCTTCCATCCTCATTGACCAAGCAGGATAGTTTTCTCTATCCAATTTCTCTATCTGAAGAGAATCTCCCATCCTTTATTCACCTATGCAATAAATTCTTCAAGCTTTGTGAATAATAAATGTACCTTTACTTCGAATGTAGTTCCTTCTGATCTTGTTGATAGCTTCAAGCCTCCTTCTCTAGCTTTCACTTCAAAATTTCACCTTTTGAATCTTCAAAGATTGATTTCTATATAACTATAACAATTGGGGTCCTCCTTTCTTCAATTTTGTTGACTCCTACTCTGGTACCACTCATGGAGAGTATTAATCTCCAAAAGAACAAGTCATCCTTGATGTTAGAGCACCTCTATATCAAGAACAGCTTAAAAACTCAACCAATTTTGGAAGACCAATGCCAAATTGTCAAACTTTGAACTAACTATGAAGAAACTAATTATTCAGAAAGTCTATTGCACTTAATTCACTCATTGACTGATCAAACGTGTAAATTTTTCATTGAAACGTTATTTATACAAGGTGTCTCTTAAAGTTTTGTGCACTTTCTACAAGTTAAATATCTCCAAAACATTCATTAGATCTTGAGATTTGGTTCAAACAATGTACCTAAGTGTGAAACTGTTCTTTTGTGTACTCGACTTTGACACCTGCAACTTCTAATGCATGGTTCTCCCAAATTAGACCTCGTTTATTCAAATGCTTTTAGCCACAAGTTTACCTTTCAACTTAAAGAATGACTACTAACTTGCTCAAAACGTTACATTGTGGATGGAGATCTGATTAAAACATGACCACCTGGATTGCACCTGTTCTTGTCTTCACTTCTTCTTATTTACACATGTAAATGTTCCTACTTAAAATTCTCTCAGCTTGATTACAATTAAACTCTCAAAACGTGTACACAGGTCACTCAACTATGCAATTAGACTTGTACAAAAGCATTCATCAAGAATATAAACACTAAAGGAGCACTGAGCAAAAGATCGAGGTGCAACTTTCTTCTATTCAGAGAAATCTTACATCTGAATGGTACTTCATGTTCTTCTCACTTTCTAAAGTCTCTAATGACTTCTAAAACTTGTCCCTCATCATCCCTCTTTTTTTCCGTAATACAAACATATCAAGTATATATAGATGTTTACATCACGACTCATTATAGATGCAAAGTTTTATGAACTAATTACAAGATTAATATACATGTATATACAAGTCTTCATCTTCTGATCATGCACTAAACTTCAGGCCTCATATGTTGATCTTTGCTTCATTCTTTGACTTCAAATCTTTGTCCAAATCATCAATTGATGATTGGCTTGCACCAACATATAACACTTTGTTGCCTCTTTTAATAGGTGGACAATCAAGTTTTGGTCCAAATGGTGTGATTTCTCAACCTTTATAGGTTCCGAATTCTCTTGAAGATTATTCCATTTTGGATATGGATCTACATGATGCACTTGTTGATGAGAGGGCTGATATAGAAGGGCCTAAAACTATGCCTAAAACGCAAATGCACACTTTGAACGATAGAAAATCAGATGCACCTCTATCATATCATACTTGTTTAGAATCTCATATTGCTTCCTTTGCATGAGATTGATATGTAATTGTTCTCTGTAGTCTTTGTGATGAGGATGAGCTTATTTCTTTTGATGAAGCATAGAATTCAAGAAAATTGGATGGTTTCTATGCAATCAAAATATGATGCTATTATGAAGAATGGTACTTGGTCTTTATAATGATAGGCTTTTTGCAAAAGGTTATTCTCAAGAGAAAGTCATTGACTTTGATGAGACCTTTGCTCCCACATGTGGAATGACCACCAATCTAGTAGTTTTGCACTTTCAGCTCATCATAGTTGGAATGTACATGAGATGGACATTAAAAGTCCATTTTTGAATGGTCATTTACATAAAGAAGTGTATGTATTTCAACCCCTTAGGTTTGTGCATAAAGGGCATGAAAACAAAGTGTGTAGGTTGAAAAGTCAATTCTATGGTTTGAAGCAAGCACCACATGCTTGGTATGAGAAGATATATGCCTACTTGCTCACACATGGTTTTGAGAATAGTCCAACTAAGAGCACCTTATATCTTAAGCATGCAAATGATGTAATTTGATCTTTGTATGTTGATGACATGCTGCTCACTAGTCCTAATGAGAAGAATATTGCTGAATTTTAGAGTGATTTGCATGCCTCTTTTGAGATATCAAATTTGTGGCATTTGCATCATTATTTTAACATTCAATTTAGGCAAATTGGTGGAGGAATTTCTTTGTGTCAAACAAAATTATTTGACACATCATTGTAGCATTTGGCATTGAAGATCATAGAACTATTGCCACTCCCATTGAAAGAACTTACGATTGAGTCTTCATGATGTTGAAGATGTATTTGATGTTGTTCTCTATTAGTAGTCTGTTGCATGCTTTTTACTTATGCATAACATGGCGTGATATTCAGTTTGATATCTCTCAAATGACTAGGCTTATGCATTGAATATGTTTGAAGCATTGGCACGGCACTTAAGTGCATCTTTGCCCACCTGAACGGTACCCAACTACTTGGATTTCTTTTATCCCAAGGAGGGATCATTACCATGAGATTTACATGCTTTTTCTTAGTCAGATTGGGTTGGTTGCTATGACACTCATGTGTTCACCACTAGTTTTTGCTTCATGCTTAGTAACTCATGCATATGTTTGTTGAGCAAGAAGTAGCCTAATGTGGTTCTTTCGCCTAGAGGTACACACACACACACACACACACACACACACACACACACACACACACACACACACACACACATATATATATATATATATATATATATATATATATATATATATATATATATATATATATGGGTGGATTTGGTTAGATGGATATGTGCATCACTCACCCCTTGTGGTTTTAGTCCTATTAGGATATTATTCTATTGGAGTTACTAGACTTTCTTGTTGTGGTTGTTCATATTACAACAAATCTCCTTACAATGTTTCATGTGATAAATAAGAGTCTTCTTTTGTGAAGCATATGTCCGTGCCCAAAATCATCTCAACCATAAAGGGGACTTCCAATCTGGAAAACATATTTGTTCTTGATAGTCTCATATATATTATGTTAGCTGTTAGACTAGGCATTTCATTTGCAATGGGAGTTTGTGTGGCTCGATGTCTAATATTGGTAAGAATCATTGAGATTCACTAAATATGATATTTCAAAATCTATGTAACAATGATGATGAGTGTGTATGCTCATGTAGAGGAGATGTATCAACTCTTGGATACATAGAATTGCACTAATTGATTGTGCAGATATCAAATTCTACTTCAAGGTACATTTATGAATTCAAAGAAAGTGCTATTTTTTTTATATATTTTGGTTTTGAAAACACCTAAAATCACCAAAGGTACTTTTTTCTCGCTTTAGGAGTTTCAAAGTAGATGGGTGCTTCATCTAGGGAATTATTTACGCCTCTCCAGTGATAGTCTCAAAATCTCAGAATCTAAGCTCTTTTGAGACTATGACCACACTATCCCATCAATTATGCAAGCAACTTTGTCCTTTTGTGAAAAGCATATATACACATTTTGGCTTGCTGGTACAAGTGTGTTTAAGTCTGGAACAAGTTACCCAAAGCTCCAAAGGATGCTTCTGTTCTTCTTTTTGAGATACAATCATTTCTCAGCATTAGGGTATTTACTCATTAGACATGGTTGAAAGGAATGATGTATTATGTATGTTCATTGTTGACGATGATTTGGATGGTACTAATTACCTGTTGTGGACATATATGATGCATCATGTACTAGTAGCAAAAGGATTATGGAATATTGTCCAAGATGTTGAAAAACATCCTGCTAAAGTTGTAAATACAGTTATTGTAGGTGATGCAGATGGCATTGAAGATGATGATCTTCGATTTCCTCATCATGCTATATTTCCTGCTCTAGCTATCACACAAACACTTCATTAGGTGGGAAAACATTCTCACACACATGCATTCCAAGGGGGGATGATTATTGGATGAGCTACATGCTTTTCCTTACTCACATTTGGGCTAGTTGCTTTTACAATCATGTGTCCCCTAGTGGTTTATGCTTCATGCTTGGTATGTCATGCATATCTTGGTTGAGCAAGAAGCAACCTATTATGGCCACTTATAGTTGTGAGGGTGAGTAAAGGGTAGCTTTCACAATGACTATTGAACGTGTGTGGCTCATACATCTTTTTACTAATGTTGGTTCTATCACCACCATCTTCACTAGTGCCCTATGTTCCATGCTCCCACAAAGCACATTGAGGAGAACTTTCATCATGTCAAGTAGAGGTTCTCTATAGGAGAGATATGTTTGGCCTATGTGCCTACATAGGATAATGTTGCAGATCTTTTCACAAAGTCTTTGTCTAGGGAGAAGTTTGAAGCTTTTCACAAAGCTCTGGGCTTACTCCCTTGTGTGAATTGATCTCTTTTTCAGATAGCTTGGCACTTCCTTATGCATGAGTGCTAGCTCTTGTTCACTGCATCACTCCCAAGGAGAATTTGTTGGTATATTTCAATAATAATATGTGAAAACAAACTTAGGACCACGAGTTCACTTTTTTCCCTCTTTAGGAGGATTTTTTCGTAGCTTGTATATATGTATGTAACCCTCATGGGTCACTTATCTTTGTACATTCCCGTTATGTATTATGTTGTGCCTGCAAGCTTCATCTTGCCCCATGTGATCTTTTATGTGCTTTTGCAGATCTTGAACTCCAACAATTTTAGGAAGTCTTGCCTTCAATAACTCAAAAACGCATGCATTTAAAAGGGGAATAGGTTGACATGTATCTTATTTACCCAATCATAGTCAAAATGTTATTGGAGTGGCCAAAAATCTACAAAATCATGCAAAGGGAAAGCGTAGTTCGTTCTAGGTATCTAGCTTCTACTATTTCATGTAGGTATGTGGGTAAAACTATAGAGGGCATTTGTGTCACGATTCACGCTACAAGGACTGGAGAAGCTCTGCTTCAATTCTTGATTTCTTTTGTTTAGAGAATTTAAGGGTTTGTTTATATATACCTCCTTCAGATCATGATCAAAGTCTTGTATTCATCTCGTCTTCTAGATTTCTTGTAATTTAAACTCTTATGTTCTATTTTAGGGAGTTGTAGACCAGTCTATCATTTCCTAGATAAATAGCTTGCTACCAAGAAAATCACTGGTTAAACTTGAGAACCTTGTTGAGGCATCCCAAACTTTAATGCTATTTAGATGCTCGAAACAAGAAATAGTTAATGGCTAACAAACTGTCGGCCAAATGGATGACTAAGGCTTGGTGCAACGGGGAGGCCTCGTGGGCCAAGCTGATCTTCAGAAACAAGAATGAGTTGGCGCTCATGGGTTTCCCAAATTGGAAGAATCATGACATCTTGACCTTGCTGTTTTCCCCGATCCCCGTCTTCCCGAAAGGATCTAATCTGGTGTGCTCCCTTTGGAAGAGTTGGAATAAAGTCAAAAGCTTCACAAGAATAAGTGAAGACTGGAAGTGGGCTGCCGGTATCAGACAAAACGACTCTATCTGGTTTCCGATCCATGGCATCCGAAGTGTGGAATCTTGGAACATTCAAAACGCCAAGAAGCTATGGAACAAAGGCTTCAAAAAATGGAAACATCTGTGGAAACAAGACACCAACCGCTGGATCAACTGTGAGGATATTGACCCTAGCATCAACATTTCGCATGAAGAATGGAACACTTTGCAAAGCAGATTTCTCGCCTGGGACCGACACAAAGTTTGCCTTCTCATGGGACACGACATGCCGAGCTCGCTTGGCCTCAAATGGCACAATGGGAATAGCCTATCAAAAATCCCGAACATCAAAGAAACGATCGACTATCAGGTTAACCTCAACAAAAAGTGGTGCCTGTCATGGACGTGGCTTCGGTGGGACATGAAGTTCATGGCTATCTAGCACCCCCTCATAGAAATCAAGAAGTCTGTCCTCTTATGGCAAATTCTTCATCACGGAATCTGGACCAACCTTAAGGCTAGCAAAATTTGTGGGATCCCTCCCTGGTGCAAACGCTGCCACCGGTCTATCGAAGATGTTTCACACATCTTCTTTACCTGCCCCAACTCCAACAGACTCTGGCAGGTGGTTGGAAAGAGAATTAGACTCCAAAAACGTCTCAGTTGGCAGCAAGCCCTGCTGGGAGAAGCGATCGGCTGCTCCGCGACTCTCTGGAACGCCATCAGAAGGGAGGTCCTATGGAAAATCTGGCGGGAAAGATATGCTTTCAACTTCGATGACTCCCCCAAGGAGTGGTCAATTGAGAAATCTCTGTTCCTCCTTGGCAAAAGGATTGTCAACTGTAAAAAATCCCCCCCCTTTAGGCATCATCAAGTACTCCTTTTGATCGATAACAAGCTTAAACCCAAGTGGGCCCCACATGAGGGTGATGAGAGGGTAATTAACCTTCTTTGTAATGTCATCTAAGCTCTGTAAAAACTTCCCCTGCTTTGTGGGATTTGGGGGGTCCCGTGGGCACTAGTCCCCTTCTCTTGTACTTTTCTTTATTTAATTCAAGTCCGGGAGAGTAGGCTATTGCCGAACTTCCTTTACATTAAAAAAAAAAAAATAGTTATGTACTTTTGGGACTCATGTTCTTTACTAAATGCTAAAAAAAAGCTTGTATTACAACGTTTTTGTCAGGGATCCGCGAAACTTCTCTATATATGAAAGTATAGAGGTATAAAAGTATTGCTTTTTAGCATTTTTGAACGTTCTGCCATATTGGGAGTGGTGTTCAAGGCAATATATCGATTGTGTGGACAACAAGCGCTACTTCAAGGTACATTTATGAATCTAATGCAAGTGCTATTTTATGAAGTCTCAACTTCAAGAATGTATAAATGTATGCATTAAAAAGGAGATTCTATTGCAGCATGTGGGGCTTTTAAGGGATTATGGCTTTCAAGGTTATCTTCATGACATAGGTTGACATGTGAGAGTGGTATTGGATTGGCAAAAAAATCTATTAACACTGAGTCACAACAAAGGAGAACAAAGACATGTTCTCTATTCCTTTTTACCTAAAGACCATGATATCAAGCAATAAAGTGGGCATTTTACAATATCTAGAAAGCATCACTTGTTCTTGCTTGTAAATATTGACTAGAAGCTTGATCCCATATTCCAAGTAGTCAAGATAGATATGTTAAAATACTTGGTGCCATGAAAACTAGTTGTTCAGCACGATCAAGAATCCCACATCATGATCTTTGACAGGAGATTAGAGTTGAAGGTACAAGTAAGAGTTCGGGAAGCTCCTTCATTACATCTATAACCTCAACAAGCTACTCGAAAATCGCAGTACATGTGTTGCAAAAATCGGAACATTTTAACAAGGCAATTAAGATCCTCCCCTTTGTATAGTTAAGATCCTCATTGAATGTTGGGCCATATTCACAGAATATGAAATAAATTTCACAAAAGCATTCCCAAGAGAAGATTATAATCAACAAAATTATACTAAGAAACATTCACACATTCATCAAAGAAATGCTCAAGATAAGTCAAGCTTAACACAAAGTGGAAGCAGAACTCGGCATTATATTTCTATTAAAATGATGTTTTACATTTCATGTGTTTTACAAGAGTAATATGTATCTACAATAGAAGCTGATCATAGCTTTCCTCAGGCTCAAGCATAATGGGATCCTCTGGAACATTAGAACACATTTCCTGCCTCTCTTGCTCCAAGATTGGCTCTTCAAGGTCAGTCATGTCCCCCGATTCATCTGCAAGTGGGGGAACACGCTCCCTTGAAGCCGGTTGGAATCTCTCCGTGGCTGCAATGTGCTTCCTTCCAACCTCTTGGTCTTCATCTGGGCATTCATTCAGCCCATTGATTCTCATTCTAATGAAGCTCACTTGAGCATCATCCTTCTCCACAGTTATGCAGCGCCTGAACATCTTTAAGGAGCAAGCCAGAGTCGTTCCTGAAACAACACAAAACCACTTAGAGGCCAATCAACATTATGACTAATGAAAATTGTTAAAATTGAAATTACCTATGCCCGAAAAAAGGTCTAGGGCCCAGTCATCATCATTGGAGAATAGTTGAAGCAATCTCATTATGAGCTTTTGTGGCTTTTGATAGGGGTTAACCTATGTCCTGTCCCCAGCTACATGACGAAGTTTCTTGGTAACGGCTGGGAACATGAGCACATTTGAGATCCCATTCTCATTGCAATGCTCCCTGAATCTCCTTTTGCTTACTTCATCATAATAGACAACTGTAATGCATTCAGTGGAGCTCACAAACCTATGCAAAGGAGTGTGATTGACGTTTGTCTTCACCTTGCCAACAAGAACTATAAGTGACAGAGAGCATCATTAAAGCCATGGAGATAGAAAGAAGATTACTTACCATGTGAGGCACTCCACCGCATGACATCTTGACTTTAGAGCAGTTGAAACAGAGAAAGACTGGTCTCTGCTATGGAAAATTACTATCCTCCAAAGAGGAGACATAGTCAACTCTGCAAAATCAATGACCATCTTCCGAATCTGAGGGTGTTTGAAGGGTTCATCATCATTAACTGATCCCAACATCCTAAATCCATAGGGTATGTCTGCTATGAGAAGGGAGAAATGCTTTCTAGGCACAACATAACAAATGTTATTTACATCACTACAGAATACATTGTAATATACATGCCTAAGGGGGTCTAGGGGATTGGAGAAACATTTAAGATCAGGTTCATCATCAAAATCAATCTCCTTGGCTTTCAGTCTGGATTTCTCATGCCTTGCTCTTTGAATGTGAGCCAGAAATGCAAGGGGGCAATCATTCACTAGCTCTGCAGACTTACTTTTCTTTGGTTTCTGCAGAATAAAGTGGAAAGACAATTAAATGAGCTCTTCAATATAGCAAACGAAACATAAGGAATCGATGCATGGCATCGATTTCGTGTGTGGGTCGATGCGAGGCATCGACTTTCTACTGAAAGTCGATGCCTTGCATCGACTTGGGGACATAAGTCGATGCCTGGCATCGACTTATGCCACGAGGTCGATGCCAGGCATCGACTTATGCCACGAGGTCGATGCCAGGCATCGACTTATGCCCCCAAGTCGATGCCAGGCATTGACTTATGCCACGAGGTGGATGCCAGGCATCGACTTTTGGCACCAGGTCGATGTCAGGCATCGACATTCAACAGTAAATCGATGCCAGACATCGAGTTCCTACTAAAAGCCTGGCATCAAATTGGTTAGGTGAATCAAGGCATCTAATCTAATAGAAAACCGGGCATGCTCTCTGAAAGAGAACCTACCCAATCACGAAACAGGATAAAATATTCTGATAAAGCTTTGTAGGATGATGTGGTTGGATAGTCTGCTTGGACCTCTGTCCAAAAAAAGCAACCCAGCCTCTTCATCATCACCTCCTGAATCTTCATGTATACTTTATGACTACAGTCACAGAAATGAAAAAGAGACTACGTTAGGCCAGAAACATGGGCGGAGGGAAAAAGGATGTGAGAATAACATACATACTTATTGAGCTCAGTCACCATCTCCTCCACGCTTAACTCCTTGGAGATTACCCTTGACAAAGTTGATATAATCAATGTATCATCCTTGATTCCTTGAA
Source organism: Ceratopteris richardii (assembly GCA_020310875.1). Classification (NCBI taxonomy): domain Eukaryota; kingdom Viridiplantae; phylum Streptophyta; class Polypodiopsida; order Polypodiales; family Pteridaceae; genus Ceratopteris; species Ceratopteris richardii. The sequence continues at coordinate 23,757,578 of CM035429.1, forward strand.
GGGCCCTCCATGGTGTCAGCTTCATGTCCTCAAGAGCCTCTTCAATTGAGAGGTCAACTTTCCTTCCCTTTCCCTTCAGATCAACCTGTGGGTCTGGCCTCGACTTCCGTTGCTTCTGGCCCTTGACCTCCTTATTCTCCCACATTGTGAAAATTTTATCCTACAGATCCCAAATCTCACCTGTTCTCAATGCCAGTTGAAACCATGGATCATATTTTCTTAAAGCATCAGACTTTCTATTCTCATCCAGTGTAATTCCAACCTCAATAAGGCATTGCTTTTGTAGATTGGGATGTATTCTTCCAGCTTCCTTCACGACACAATCTTCATATTCATGGTGGAAGAACCAAATTCTCTCTATGGAGGACATTTTTTGCCTGTAGTCATTGTCATTGTTGTGATCCCAAGCAAGAAGCTTGGCTTCCTCAATTGTAAGACCAACATATATCTTGCACTCTGCATACCTAAAGAAGAATGTGGTGGGGTGCTCCTTCACTAGCTATCTGCGAGCCTCTGCAGAGTGTGAACCACCAATCACATAATATGTATAATCCTCAAACAGACCCTCATTGAACTCCTCCACAGAGCTGCACTCATTCGGATCCACCATGACAAGGAAAGGCACAACAGTAGCATGAGGATTTATTTTCATTTTCTTCTTAAGATTCTGCACGTGCAAATTGTGTGGCTCCCTGATCTCAAGGGGCCTCCTCCCTGTGACTGGATCCATTGGTGGCCTATGGATGATATTGATTGGCAGGTGGAACAACTGCCCCTTCTTCACAACTTTTCTTCTAGCTATGTCCTCCCTCATCTTGTTCTGCTCAGTACCAAGAACACCTGAGGCAAGCTCTCCACCAGGTGCAACTATTATATCCTCAGAGCTAGAGCTTGAGTTAGAAGACTCCTCATCAGCAATTCTCTTCTTTTTCTTCAGGAACTTTTTCTGCACGCACTGCTTACCCCTTGCCTTTACAGGGGTTGTCATCTTCTATTATGTTGGCATGATGTTGCCCTGGATCCATGGCATCAAGTCCTTGATAAGATTCACTGAGTCCCTGCATATCTCTGCAAGCCTCTCTGGAACACAGCACTCTAGGCACAAGAAATCCATCTTGCATATAACATTTCTAAAACCTTTCGATGTCTCTACTAGGACAAGGAGGTTGTCAGAATCCTCATCTTCATAATCCAGTTTGAACACAAGGCCATACTGAAAACCCTGTGTTGTCATGATCTTTCCTCTCCCCTACGCCCCTGCGAACACAAGTAGGACCGCATTCTTTTCTTCCACATACTGAAGGCACCACTCCAAGTTTGTCATGTCCTGGAGTGGACGATCTGTCCTTAAGACCTCTACGTCCCTCAACCTTTCCTTCCTAGTTGCATCATCCTCAAGAATTTTGATGCTACTTTGTCCACCAGAGGACATTCCAACCGGATTGTTGGCCTTCTCAGAGGATAAGGAATGTTTTTCTTCGGTTTTGCTTGGTGATCAATGCCTCTGTCATGTTGCTGATCCACAGAGCTCATTGTCACTTTCAACTTCTTGAAGGGCCTCTCACTTTTGGACTCAGCATCCTTGAAAGGGCATGGAAATATGAGCTCATACGTTAATGTGTTTTTCAAGGGTCCAAGTCGATGCCAGGCATCGACTTGAGGGTGCAAGTCAATGTCAGGCATCGACTTTGTGCGCAAATCGATGCCAGGCATCGACTTGAGGGTGCAAGTCGATGCCAAGCATCGACTTGAGGGTGTAAGTCGATGCCTGGCATCGACTTGCACCCTCAAGTCGATGCCTAGCATTGACTTGGACCCTCAAGTTGATGCCTGGCATCGACTTGCACTCTCAAGTCGATGCCTGGCATCGACTTGCACACAAAGTCGATGCCTGGCATCGACTTGCACCTAAAAGTCGATGCCTGGCATCGACTTTGCACGCTAAATTCGATGCCTGTCATCGACTTTCAGGCCACATTCGATGCCAGGCATCAACCTTCTAGGTCGATACCAGGCATCGACTTGAGGGTGCAATTCGATGCCAGGCATCGAATTTAAGTGAAAGTTGATGCCTGGCATCGACTTGAGGGTGCAAGTTGATGCCAAGCATCGAGTTGGACCCCAAAGTCGATGTGCGGCTACTTGCACCTAAAAGTCGATGCCTAACATCGACTTACACCATTAAGTCGATGCCTGGCATCGAGTTGTACCCTCATTGGATCTATATTTTATGAGCTAAGAAAAATAAAAACCTAGAAAGCATACTATTTACTCAAACATACAAAAGGAATCTTTTTTTGTGGTATGATTTTATCTACCTCTTGGTACTCTTGCCAACATTCTTCTTCTCCATGAGAGTTGCCTTGCTGGTTTGCTGAGCTCTGTGCTCCATGGCTGTCTGTGCTCTGTTGCTCTCTCTTGCTCGTGGATTTTGAAAATGAGAATGATCTCCTCCTCTGCAATTTATAGGCAATTGGGTAACTTGAACCAGAGACTAACTGGATCTAACTGAATGAATCCAGTTGCTAACTATATCTGTCAACTTATCTAACCAGGAAATACCACTCACACAAATAGGTTGTTTCACCTCGATTTTAGTGAAATATTTATAGAACCTTGCAACTATTTATATACATTTGCACGTAATTTACACTTAGATGGCAAGAGTATGGTATGTACATGAGGAAGTCTAATCTCATGTATAAGTTGTTTCTTATAATCTCTTGCTTGGGAAAAAATCAAGTCTAAGTTGTGTTGAATATGGGAGATTAATGACATCTTTATAGTCTTATCCTTCTCACTTCAGTTCATATTCACATTTATCTTGTAACGCATTGTTGAAAAGGAAAATCAATGTATGAATAAACGTTCAACAAAGAACTTTGGGGTTCAAACGTCTTGAACAACAAAATAGGTTGGTAATTTCAACAAAATAGGTTGGTAATTTCAAATGTCACTCATTGTCTTTGCAGAAAAGAGAAAATCAAATGAAGTTATTCATAGCATCCAACGTTCAGGAAAATCGTAGATTCAAAATTCATTTGAAAATCTTTTGTAATAAGCAGTTTGTCATGGATATAGCTTTTACACATAATTCTTACATATACTTTTCCGTGTACCTCTTTTACACATAATTCTTTATGAATATACTTTCATATACCTCTTTGAGATCTAGCCAAGACCACAATAAAACCTAATCCTTGAAATCTTAACCAAAGGTAAAATTTCTTCTTGTAAAGTCTTCAATGGCACTACTCCAAACAATTTTAATATCTAATCCAGTTGGAACTCAACTTGGATATATTTTGATTCACTCATAATGCTAAGACTCAATGACTCATATCTAGTTTGAAATCAACTATGTATCTCATCTTTCAAAAGTGAATCAAATCTTTGGTTCCCTTATTAGTGTATATCTGAGTAATTAAGTACTTTAATTTTAGGCTTTAATGTAATTTGATGTTTAATGCACTTTAATGTACTTTAATGAACTTTTGATTTCATATCTACTTGATGTGACAATTGATATGACATCTTCACTTGATCTCGGATTTCTACTTATTTAAAAAGGTCATTCATCTTCAGTCTTCTTTGAATTGAGTGAAGATGAGTTCAATCTTTTCAGTGGATGCTTGGGCATCAGCTTCCTCTGCTCATATTGATACAGTTTTGGATTCATTGTTCTCAGTTGACCCTTTCCACATAAGTGATGATCCCTATGGTTTAGAACGTGCTGATGATTCTATGTTTTCTGTTGAGTCATTTAAGTTATCCAATTCAGAGTGCAATGCTACTCAACCAAATGGACCTCTTGATCTCCCATCTGATCCAACCATTGATCTCCCTTCTGACTCAAGTGCATGTGGAGCAATGGAAAAGCAAAGCAAGCTCAATCTACGTTTTAAAAGAAGGCCTCGTGAAGTAAGTAAAAAAAGATTTAAATTTCTTACTTCAGATAGACAGATTGCATTGGATATTGTGAAGCATTGTTGTGGTTTGAAATGTTTGTACAATTTAGGAATGAAGAAACTAAAGCACCTAAGAGAGAAATTCCTCCATTTAGATAGTGAAAGGGAGGATATATACCTTGTTTCTCGCATGCAAATGATTGAGGATAACATGTCAGTAACATGTGTTGCTTTTGAATATTTCTTTAGTCAAGGGATGCGATGTTGTAGGGCTTCATTTAAAATTGCAATGGGTGTGGGAAATTTTAGAATACATAGGGTTCAATAGGGGCTTATGAATGGGGATCTCATTTTGGATACGTTCCATGTTGGGACCAAAGGATCTGTTGGACATCATGCAATGAATTCGATGATGAACTATTTTAGCTTGCATTGTGAGGTTATGCCTACAACTGGAAGGTTGCACTTGTCAGATAACTTTACTCCTCGAGAGGTATTTCAAATATATAGAGAAGACATGGAAAATAGAAATGAGAAGTATGTGTTGTATCGTCACTTTACTCGATTATGGAAGGAAGAGTTCAACAATGTGTCTATTCCTCGTAAAGTTAGAATGGGTGAATGTTCAGTTTGCGCCACTTTGAAAAACATGGCAAAGGAGGCTACAACACCACAGGAAAATGATAATTTTAAAAACCTTCTTAACAACCATCATGAGAGTCAAGCTTTAGAGAGAAAGAAAGCAATTCATCATCGAAGTAAAGCACTCAGAAATCTGGAGCGTTATATGTGTTTGTTGATCGATGGTATGGATTAAAAAAAAACTTGTTTGCCACATTTTTATCGCATCCCTAAGGACATTGGAGATGAAGTCCTTGTGCAAATGCATTTGGTTGGTGCTTTGGTATACAATGGAACTATAATGTCCAAGGTTTTCTTCACATATCCGAATGTGCATAATGATCCAAACCTTACAGTTGCTGTCATTCATCGGGTTTTGCAATCATGGAAGGGTCTTTTGCCACCAACTCTATATTTGCAACTTGATAATACTGCAAGAGAGAATAAAAATTCTACAGACTTTGGATATTTAAGCATGCTTGTTGAAAAAAAGGTATTTCAGAAGGTTAAGGTAAATTTCCTTCTGGTTGGCCACAGTCATGATCACATTGATCAAATGTTCAGTACTTTCTCTAAGAAGTTGGCATGTAATAATGCTTTTACTCTTCCGATTTCATCTGAGCTAATTTCAGAAGCATATACTCCAAAACCAGAAGTTCAACACCTCACACAGATTTATAACTTTAAGCACTTTTGCTCAATGGGCCTTGATAACAGTGCTATGGTTTTGGCTCCATTGCACAATATTAGTTTCAACCATGTATTCTTGATGAGGAGGGTTGATGAAATAACCCTTTTATTTGCAAAGCAATATTCATCTTCACCTGGGTGGGAGCCTAAAGAGGGATGCATATTCTTATTGCAGGTGCCTAATTTGTCTACAGTGTATGGTGTAGAACAATCACCCATATGAAGATAAAAACAATACAGAAAGATGTGGAAATGTGGTTGATCAAATTAAGAGCTGGATGCATGCACTCATTGAAAAGAAGAGACATATTGAGCATGCAAAAAAATATGTTGGAGATCAAGATGTATCTTGGTGGGAGGACTTTTTCAATCATCAAGAAGAGATTATACAGTATACAATTGCAGGTCATTGGCCAGTTGATGTTCCATTCACATGGGATTTTTGTACACAATGATCCGTGAATGTGGCCCAAGCATGTAATGCAGATGCACTTCAAAGTTTTATACATCCACCAGAAAGAAAAATTTATGTAGGCCCAAGGATGACAAAACAAGCAGACGCAAGATGGCAAGGAAATTTAATAGAGATAAATGTTGGAACACTTATTGCAGTACTTGCTGATGGTGATGAGGCTACCAGACCATTTTGGATTGCAAAGGTTTTAGAGATAACTAAAGATATTGATCAGAGAAGAATAGAGGCTTTGATGGTGCATTGGTATTACACTAAAAGTAGTAATGCATTCACAAGTAAATATAACTTAGAAATGTTGTGTGATACTAAACGAACAGGTTCAAAAAAGAAAAAGAATATTCGAAGCACATCCACTCTTAAAATGGATGATGTAGATATTCTTGTTTATGATTTTTCCTTGACAAAAACAGGTCACTTTAGGAAAGCAACCATCAATATGATAAAACAAAAGCTTCCAGATGTATGTGGTACAGGAAATCATAGGCAAACAAGAAGATTTGTGCATGATCCTGTAGAATTTGGTATGTACGTGGATGAAGATAGAGCTCTTGTGGATATAGAAGAAGAAGAAGAGAGCTCTCAACAGTATGAGACTGAATCAAGTGCATCAGATGATGAGGGTGTAGACATAGTTGTGAGTTGCATCTCTCTCTTTGCGTGCAACCTTGCGTCGATCGACTGTTATTTGGACTATGGTTCTTGCACTATGCTGGTCGATGGCATCTGCAAAGCAGCTCCAATTCAGTCAATTATCTACAGAGTGGATAATAATTTTTCCGGGGGGCGGAGTAACATGTCGAAGAATATTCTTAACAGAAGGGGACGTCGCATTGAGGTTTATATCCCCGGCGGCAATCATGCTGATGACGCCATAGCTCGTAGAACGATGGGTCGAAGCTTCAAGCGGTCCTGCGCAATCTCTTGTCAAAGGTGCGTGTACGTAATTGATGCTCGGAAGAGCGCGGCTGGCGGAGACGACCAAAGAGACGGAGCCGAGGATAAAGATGAGGACACATGTTAGCAAAGTGCTCCTTGAACCCAGCAGACGCATTGTGATTCTTCCTTCTCTCTCTCTGTGTGCAAATTTGCGTCGATCGACTGTTATCTTGACTCGCAGGAAATCGTAGAAGGAATTTCTTGAAGGAAAGAAGGCAGCGAGAAGACTGGAAACAGAGGAACAAAATGACTAGCTTTAATGGAGGTTAGATATGGAATCGAGAATGTTGGGAAGGGCAGGAAGATTATGAGAAGAATTCGAGCAAAGCGGACGAACGGTCTCTCCCGTGCAAAGGGGCGGTGTTCAAAAAGACAGACGGGCTTACGAAAATCAGAGAGAACGGCGAAATGGACTTTGAAGGAGTCAAAACTTTGGAGCGATTGCTGACGAGCATACTTGGTAGTCAAACGTTTAACCCCCATTGTAATGTGGAAACCTATGATTCGATTTCAAACAGAAGAACGAAATTCCTACATTCATGTATAAGTTCTTGGTTTGAAATCCTCATGTATAAGTTGGAATAAGAAGAGTCTTTAGTGGCAATATGATGCAAACGCTTAACTATTTTTATCCCCTTGGTTTATTATCCTATGAAAAATTCCACTTCAAGATGTGTAAATCATTTCCAGACTTGGGCATATTTCTTGTATCGCTATTATTTCATTGCCTTAATCATGCGGTGAAGAACTAGAAATATTATAATAAGAAATGGTATTTCCTTTGAAATAATTTGTTTTTCACCCTTCGACTACAAGAATAAAGGGGGCATAACAATGCTTCTGATTGAAAAAAAAAGCAAGGAAACTCTCTTATGCAATGATGGCATCAGATAGCGTCGCATACATGACACTCTAGAAGAGAAATAAAAAATAAATCAGTTGGGTCGAATAAGTGATGATGAGCGTCGCATAAGTGATGATGAGTGTCGCATAAGCAATGCATATATTTGTTAGCACTATGTGCATCGACGTTTAGCGACAATGTTAGCAACTATTGCACACTGGATGTGATGTTGTAGCATTGCATAAGCGATGCTCTGCGGATTTGAAAAAAAAAATTTGATTTCTCCTGGCACATTTATGTCGGGATCAAGTGAGAGAGCGAGAGTGAATGAGTGAAAGGGCAACCAAACGAGCGAACGAGAATGAACAAGTGAAGGAGCGATCGAACGAGCAAAGGTGCATGCACATACATACGCACATATGCATACACACACATGCATACACACACATTCATATACATACACACATATGCATACACACAAATGCATACACACATGCATGCACACATATACACATATACACATATACACATATACACATATACACACACATACATATACACACAAAATCATACACACACATAGACATATACACATACACATATAGATACCTTCACATATACATACACATACATATACACACGCATGCATACACGTGTATGCATACATACATAGACACATGCATACACACACATGCACATACATGCACACATATGCATACACCTACATACACACATATAAACATATAAACACACATACATACACACACACATATACACAGATAGACAAATGCACACATATATGATATGCATACACACACATTTACAAATGCACACATATGCATACACACACATACACATATAGGTACTAGCAGCACATATACACACATACACATACACATATACATACACTCACAAAGACACACACACACACATACACTCACATGCATACATATACACACATATGCATACACAAGCATATGCATACATACATAGACACATGTATACACAAGCACATACACACACATATGCATGCACACACATGTGCATACATACACACATGTGCATACATACACACATGTGCATACATACTCACATGGATCCGTACACACACATGCATATGTATACATACATACATACACACATGCATATTTATATATACATAAACACAAGCACATACGCACACATATGCATACACACACATACATATATACACATACACATATATATACACACATAGACACACATATACACTCACATGCGTACATAAACTTATATGCATACATAAACATACACATATAGATACTTACACACATAGACACACACATGCACATGCACATATAGATACTTACACATACATACACACATATAGACATGCATATACATATACACATACACATACATACACACACATAGACACACACATACAGTCACATGCATACATACACTCATATGCATACATACACACACATGCATACACATGCATATGCATACATACATACATGCATGCATACACTCACATACACATACACACACATACACTCACATGCATACATACACACACATGCATACATACATAGACATGCATATACATACATACATACATATATAAATATGTATACGCACACATACATACATACATACATGTACACACATACATAAATGCACACATATGCATACACACTCATACACATATAGATACTTGCACATATACCTACACACAGATAGACACACACTCACACTCACATGCATACATACACACACATGCATATGCATACATACATAGACACATGTATACACACACATGCATACACATGCATATGCATACATACATAGACACATGTATACACACACATGCACATACATACACACATGCATACACACACAGACATACACACATATGCACATATATACACACACATGCACTTTATAAACACATGCATACACACACATGCACATACATATACATGCACATACATATACATGCACACACATACATGCATGCATACATACACACACATGCATACACAAAATACATACATAGACACACACATGCATACATACACACACATGCATACACAACATGCATACACTATACATACCTATGCATACACACTTACATACATGTATACATACACACATGCACATATGCATACATGTATATATATACACACACATAGAGATACACACATATACATACACACACATAGAGACACACACATACACATACACACACACATACATACATATGCATAAAAAATGCACATGCATATGCATACATATACACATACATGCATATACATACATACACACCCACATACACATATACACATATACATATACTCACATACACATCTACATACACATACACACACATATACATACATATATATATGCAAACACACACATATACATACATGCATGTACACACACATACACATACATACACACATGCATACACACACATACACATACATACACACATGCATACACACATACATACACATATGCATGCGTGCATACACATGCATATATATATATATATATATATATATATGTGTGTGTGTGTGTGTGTATGTGTGTGTGTGTATATATATATATGTATATATATATATATACACACACACACACATATATATATATATATATATATATATATATATATATATATATATATATATATATATATATATATATATATGTGTGTGTGTGTGTGTATATATATATATATGTGTATATATATATATATATATATATATATATATATATATATATATATATATATATATATATATATATATATATATATATATATATATATATATATATATATATATATATATATATATATATATATATATATATATTCTAATCCATTTTGTTTTATATGTACATATATTATGGATCATAGTAGAGAGAGAAAGGCAAAACCTACTATCATAAAGAATCTTATGAGAGGGAAAGTTTTGCTTCATTCCTTTGGGGTTGTCATGCATGAGTATGCAGACATACCCGATGAGGAATCACATTTTACCATACAGATGCTTACTTAGCGCCCACAGGAAGGCTCCTGTATGGCTCCAGTTGCAAGAAGAGATTTATTTGCCCATAGGTATGTTTTTTTCATAAATTAATATTTTTTAATGATATTATAACACATGTTTTTATTCATTTTCCAGCTCATGTGAGCATAGGAGAGGTGCCTATGAGGACATGCATAGGTAGCCTTGGGCTAGAGTGTGGCATAGAACCTGAGGGAAATATAGTATATATGAGGCATGGGTTGGAGTTTAAAAGAAGAATGAGAGCTTTATGTGACTCCTACTTGCATTTTGTTCACTTGAAATGGAAGTAAGTATAAGTTTACATATAAATTGAGATTAATATTTTATGTTTTACTTATATGATTTTTTTTCTTTTGTAGTGAGTTTGATGAGAGAGATAAAAAGTATGTACTTAGTTCATTGGGGATAGAATTTGGCACTAGATGATCGCAGAAATGGTGTTTGAAAGAGATGTCGATACTTATGGAACATTGTCATGATAATGCACAATATGCATTGCTTTTTTTGTTAGATAAATAGCACATAGAATATAGTAAATCGACTTGAGTCTTGAGTTTGTCGTGTTTGCCATATGATTGAAGTATATATACACATTGCATCTAGTCCTCCCACCACCTACTAGACAGATGTCTATCCTCCCAACCTTATGCCTCTATATATAGCTACTCGAGTCAACGAGGACCATAATACATATAAAGATATATACAGATCATGTATATACACATATATAAAACACATATTCAAATACATACACATCACACATACATGCCTACATGCACACATATATACATTTACATGGATACACAATTCTACAAACACTTTGCATATATCACACAAATGCACATGCATACACACATGTGTGCATACTAACACATGCATACATATATCATACACATGCATATACATACATACACATGAGACACACATATATGCATACTAACACATGTATATACATAACACACATGAATACACACACATATATATACATATATGAGAGGAATTTCATCCTCAAAACTAGAGCTATATACCCTGGAGCTTCATGTTTTCACTTAAAAGAACATGTTTTCATCTTTTTGGTGGGATTCACCTATATTATAGTTAAATAAAGGAGAACCTATTGTCCGATATCCATTCAAATGATTCAAGTTAACAATCGGGGAAATTTCTACCTTCATGCTCATCTCAAAATCAATCAACCTTCAAAATAACCTATAAAATTGAACGATGAAAAAATATTGAACTTTATCATAAAAAGTAAAATCTTTTTTTACCTATTTTCATCTCTTTTGTCCTAAGTATCCAAGGAGCCTGTGCATAAGTCAATTTCTATCAAAACTTATCCATAACAAGTCCCTCTTGATGCTATTATCTCAACAAGTCGATTTCTGTCTCTGAAAAAGTTCCTCTTGTTGCTATTGTCTTGATGCCAACATCTCATCAAGGTGAATGCATGGCATCTAGGACAATGCATATCAGCTAACAGAATGTTCTTGTTGTACCAATACAATACAAATTCCTAAAGATGGTCTATGGATCTGTGAAATATATCATCTCGTATATTGAGAACTCAAAACAAAGATGAAGTCAAACCAAGCTTTAAGCATCAACAAGCTTTCTTGGAGAGTGTTGATGATGATACGGAGATACCATATGTCGTGCTTCCTAAGAGGATTGGATCAGATGATCCATCATATGAGGAACAACAAAGGGTGCATCAGTGCATTTTACAAAGCATTGAGAATCACAAGAGAAAGACGGATCAATGCTTTTAGAAATTGAGTAGAGGTGAGGAAGAACATGATAGGCCTATTGATATGAACAAGAATGAGGCAGATGAGATTGTACCATTTGAAGAGAAAATAAAGTCATTATGGATGAAAGCTAAGGATTTATATGGAGTTAACACGTCCAATAGGTTGAATGAGATTCGACAAGATTTGACGTGTTAACTGCATGTAAATCATAAGCTTGCACCCGTAATGACTCTATTTTCCCTTCAAGTTGTACAATCTCATCTGCCTCTTTCTTCTTCATATCAATAGGCCTATCATGTTCTTCCTCACCTCTATGCAATTTTTGAAAGCATTGATCTACCTTTCTCTTGTGAATCTCAATGCTTCGCAAAATGCACTGATGCACTCTTTGTTGTTCCTCATATGACTACCATGTGATCGAGCCCTGTTAGGAAGCACAACATATGGTACCTCAGTATCATCATTAGCACTCTTGAAGAAAGCTTGTTGATGCTTAAAGGTTGGTAGAAGATTCAACTTGATCTTTGCTTTGAGCTCTTGATATATGAGATGATATATTCTACAGATCCATAGACCTTTTTCACAAAATCGATACAAGAAGAACCTTCTGTTAGCTTAAATGCATTGTCATGGATGCCATGCAATAATGGCATCAAGACAATATAGTATCATTTCTTGATGCATTTTCTTGATGCCATTGACCTTTGATTGATTAGAATCTGATTGTGTAGCAAATAAAGGTACTAGATATTAATAATCTGATTATTTATACACACACATTCTTATGTACATATTTATACATACACATATTCAAATCTACACAAATATACATTCTGAAATATAAATATACATAAAAAACTATGAATGTATAAGGTATTTATGCGTGTATGTATTTAGTATGTATGTGTGTATGTATATAATATGTGTGGATATGTGTGTGTGTGTATATATATATATATATATATATATGTATGTGTGTGTGTGTGGTGTGTGTGTGTGTATGCCTCTATGTTTGTATGTGTGCATGTGTATGTGTGGATATGTATGTATGTGTATGTCTGGGTATGTATATATGTGTAAGTGTATGAATATGTGTATGTGTATGCATGATATGTGTATGTGTATGCATGTATGTGTGTGTATGTATGTATGTATGTGTAAGCATTTGTATAAATATGTAAGTGTATGTATGTCTAAGTGTATGTGTATGCGTGTATGTGTGTGTAAGTACATATGTATAAGTGTATGTATGTATGTGTAAGTGTGTGTATGTGTAAGTGTATGTATGTGTGTCTGTTATGCATGTTTATAAATTTAAAGTTTTTTTATATTCTGATCTTTTTTTTTTGAGATTAAAATAACAAAAGATATTGTATGCTAGAACAAAATAAGAGAAAACCTAACATATCACCTAAGACATGGTAGTTTCTTCATAGACAGCTGCATCTTCAAGAATCATTTCCTCAACAGAATGTATAGAAATTAATAGTTTATATTTCTATGACTTATAATTCTTATATATTTTATAAATGTTTTATATTTAATCTATGTATTTTTGTTTCATTAAATAAATGTAAGCTATTGTAAATGAAGAGAGTTGAGTCAGGTCATATGTGCCATCATGGTTTTATAGCTATATTTGTAAGTATATATTATTGAAAGTATATTTTTTATTTTAGTTAAAACACGAATAATTAATCTTTTTTATTTATTTAAACATAGCGAAAGGATTATTGTCGATATCCTATGAAAAAGGAAATGGAGTTTGCTACTCATTATGGATATCAACATCTGAATGAGTTTATGCAAGGTCATCCAAATGCTTTTGTACGTATTATTAAATTTCATATAATTATTTTTTATTGATATTTTATATGTTTTATTTATTTATGTTTGTTATATGTAATACAGGAGTATTATGGAGAGGTAGATATGGATGATGTGGAGTGACAAATACATGCAGAATGATTTGGATCCTCACAGAGTGCTCACAACTCTACACATGATGCCACTACACATACATCAGATCATGCAGATGATCGTGATGATGAGGCTGATCATGATGAGGCTGATCATGATGATTAGGACTTACATGGTGATGTAGATGATGATGATTAAGATGATTGATATATCTCATTGGATATATATTTTACATTGATATACATATTTTCTTATATCTATAGATTTTCTCATTTCAGTTACGTTTTGAATTGTGTCTATGGTACTAATTAATGAAAAGTCTTGTTTGAATGAACATGCATTTTATTACTTTTTAATGATATATTTCATTCATATTATATATGTGTTTATGTGTGTGTATATATATACACATATATATATATATATATATATATATATATATATATATATATATATATATATATATATATATATATATATATATATATATATATATATATATATATATATATATATATATATATATGTGTGTGTGTGTGTGTGTGTGTATGTGCGTGTAGTTGCAATATGTGTATAAATGTATATATGTATGTGCGTGTATATGTTTAAGTATATGTTGTATATATGTGCGTATGTGCATGCATATATGTGTGTTTATGTGTATGTGTGCGTGTAATATATATATATATATATATATATATATATATATATATATATATATATATATATATATATATATATATATATATATATATATATATATATATATATATATATATATATGCATATGTATGTCATGTATGTATGTGTATATGTAGGTATAAGTATGTGTTAATGTGTGTATGAGTAAGTGTGCATGTGTATGTGTAAGTGTATGTGTGTTCATATGCATGTGTATGTGTAAGTATATGTATGTATGTGCATGTGTATATATAAGTGTATGTGCATATATGTGTGTATGTGTGTGCATGTTTATGTCTCTCTCTCTCTCTCTCTCCCCCCCTCTCTCTCTATATATATATATATATGTGCATATATATATATATATATATATATATATATATATATATATATATATATATATATATATATATATATATATATATATATATATATATATATATATATATATGTATGTATATATATATATATATACATATGTGTGTGTGCATATGTATGTTGTGTGTGTATGTGTATATGTAGGTATATGCATGTGCATATATATGAGCATGCATCTTCATTTGCATCCATGTGTATGTGCATGCATGTGAATATGCAATGCATGTGTATAAGTATTTGTTAATGTGTATATGAGTATGTGTATATGCAATAATGCATGCATGCATGCTCTTTTATGTGTTTGTAGATATGTTTGTGCATATGCATGTGTATATGTGTGTATGTGTATGTGTAATTCTATGTGTATGTGTGTGTGTGTGTGTATTTTCATGTGTGTGTGTAAGTGTATGTGTATGTATATGTGTGTGCATGTGCATGTGCATATGCATGTGTATGTGTGTTTATATGTGTGAGCGTGCATGGTCATGTATATGTGTTTGTGTGTATAAGAATAAGTAACTGTGAGTATGTTAATTAATAAAAATAAACTAATTTAAATGATATACAACGAATGAAAATTACACTCATAATGATTAGCCATATTTTATGCTTGGTGAACGTTTTGAATAACATGTGATAAAGAGAGAGAGAGAGAGAGAGAGAGAGAGAGAGAGAGAGAGAGAGAGAGAGAGAGAGAGAGAGAGAGAGAGAGAGAGAGAGAGAGAGAGAGAGAGAGAGAGAGAGAGAGAGAGAGAGAGAGAGAGAGAGAGAGAGAGAGAGAGAGAGAGAGAGAGAGAGAGAGAGAGAGAGAGAGAGAGAGAGAGAGAAATACAGAGAGAGAGAGAGAAAGAAAGAGAGAGAGAGAGGAAAAAAAGAGAGAGATATAGAGAGAAAATAGAGAGATCATAAGAGATGAACAAAATGGAAAAGAGAGAAAGACTTAAAAGAGAAAGAGGAAAAAAGAAGGATAGAGAGAGAGAGAGAAAGAAAGAGAGAGAGAAAAAGAGACAATAAGAGAGGGATTAGAAAAGAGAGAGATCAAGAAAGAGCTCGTAATCGCATCAAAGATCTGAACGTTGAAGATCCCTTCGATCAGATGCATGTAAATCACAATCGAAGAGCGGTTTAATGTATTTTATTTTTTGTAAACATTGCATAAGTGATGAAAAACGGTCATCCCCTGATACTTGATTGCATCATATAAGATACACCTTAGCATCATATACAACATCACATAGGTGACACTACTAGACATATCGTATAAGCAATGCTTACAAGTAGGTTGTATAAGCGAGGTCAAATCAATGACACTAATGTTTACATCGCTATAAGCATCGGTAAAAATGTTAGAAATAATGTTGAGATTAACATTGTTTAGATGATGGTACGCACTTGATGGCTGTTGGAAAAATTCCATGGCAAATCCAAGTGATGGCTTGAGTCATCAAAAGGCTTAGAAATTTAAAGGAAATGTAAACTCCTTGTAGAGTTCACGTGTGAACTACCTTTTGTAATTTTTAAAGACTTTACTTGATGTAAAAGTAAAGGAATCTAAGTGGTTGATTCCACTTGATCAAAAAGGAAAGAAAATCCATGAATTTGTATTAGGTGTGTAGGAGAATCAATCACTAAAAGATTGGAGAGTGATTATAGGAAGATTCAAATTCAAATCTTGGCTCCAAACATCATTATAAATACATGGCCTTCTCGTCACATTTTTGAAGACCTCCATGAGCTGAGCTTTATGCCATATCAAGGTGTGGTTTCTAGGCACATATATGTATCAGTAAGTCCATTGTATTTTACAATCAATATAATTTCATTTTCATGATCATTTAAGTTCATATTTCCATGCTCTTGTGAAGTGTACTGCTCACTGCCATATCTCTCAATTTTCATAGTTTGATTGCAGAGATGATTTCTCTGAGCTTGGTGCATCATTTTCAATGATTTGACTTCATATAGTTAGCTCTCTAAGTCTACTATATACTGACAAATTTTCATTGCAGTTGGATGTTTTTGTCGTCAGCTATGTTCATTTGAAGTTGACTGTATCACTTCATTTTCTACTTCTCTATCAGCACCACTTTCAGAACACTCATCTTCTCAGAGTTGTTTCTTAGAGTGTACTTGACCATTTTCCATGATTCAAAGCTTGTTAGACTTACCCATTGTCTAGTGTATGCCTACAAAATTCCATAAGCATTGGATTTCTCAATCTTGCAATATTTTCATTTTCTGCTCATGTGTCTGTGTACTACTACAACCCATGAAAATCGAGATGGTCCTATGACTTGCTAAGTTCTTTTCTCTTTGTGTGGTTGCTTTTTTTTTATCTGATCACTCATGATTGTTAGCTTATTAATTCTATAATAGTTCCCCAAAAGGAATTAAGTTAATTGCTATTGTGGCCAGAGAATTGTTCAAAACTTTGGACATGTGTATGAACATAAATAGCAAGTTTTTGGTTCTTGAATCTACTTCAACTTATCTGTTTTGATTCATCTTTTTAAAAGTGATCTTGCAAGGTACATAGGGTGTCTAATACATCCTTTGGCAGGATAAAGGGGCCCGTCACATATCTCTGAAGTTCATTTGGCTGGTTTAGTGCAAAGTTTTTGCAGCACCACTTCATCTTCATCAACTAAAAATCTATCTCTTCACAGTGGTATCAGAGCAAGGTTGGACAACATGGCAGATGGATTTCTACCATCAATTGAGAAATTGGACAAAGGTAACTACTCAGCATGGTCATTAAGGATGGAAGCTTATCTTCAAGGAAGGAATTTACATGGTTATATAGCTCGAGATGAAGTTATGCCGAGTTTCAGGAACAAAGGTCAACCAACACAAGAAGAGCAAGAAAGATTGAGCACATGGTGCTCCAAGGATGCACTTGCAAGGTCTTATCTCCTCAACTCTATCTGAGATATTTGTTGCCTCACATTAGAAGTTGTAAAACATCTGAAGAATTGTGACATGCACTTGAAGCCTTCTTCTCTTCAAGTACAAAAGCATCAACTATGGCTAGACTTCACAACTTTCAAGAAAGATCCCAAACAAAATGTGACTGATTTTGTCACAAATCTCAAGTACATATCAGATCAATTGGGAAGCATTGGAGAGGTAATAGATGAAGAAAATTGTAAGGCAGGTCATCAATGGCTTGAAGGCAGATGACAAGTGGGAAGCATTCACCACAACTATGGATCTATACATGGATATGCATGTACCACATTTCAACACACTCATAGCACAGCTACTTACTCAAGAGGCCAAGCTTATCAAGAATGGAGAAAGCTCAAAAGGTAATCAATCTTCAGCTTTGTATACTCATAAAAGCAAGTCAAAAGAAAGCAAAGGAAGAGGAAAGAAAGTGGACGATGAAGCAGGTACACATCAAGCTAACTATGCAGGTAGAGGAAGACATGGTAGAGGTAGAGGCAGAGGAGGAAGATAAGGCAAGGGGAGATCCCAAGTCTCTAATTCATGCTCTATTTGTGGATTAACTAATCATATAACTAAAGATTGCTTTAGGAATTCCACGAATCAAAGAGGCAGAGGCTACAATAGAGGAAGTTATGGATACTCAAGAGGAAGGTTCAGCAATTACCATGGCAACCACAACAATTACAACCATTCAAACTATCAAGGAGGCAATAGAGGAAGAAGAGACTTCAATAACTACAAGAATCAAATCAAGAGGACTCATTGCCAATCAGGAATATGGCCATGCCACAAGGTAAATCTGATGAGCATATTTTCTACATAGATTTAGGTTGTTCCAATCATGTGGTAGGAAATGTGGCCCTCCTATTAGATTTAGAAGATCCAAGGAACAAGCATGAGGTACAAAGAGGAGATGATACAAGACACCTTGTGGAGAAAATAGGAAATGGCAAAGCACCTGATGGAAACATAAACTTACTCAATAAGGTACTCTATGTCCCTACCATTACAAAGAATTTGATAAGTGTTGGGCATATAGTAGAGAAAGGGTTGCAAGTCAGGTTTACAAAAGTAGGAGCATTTGTTGAAGATCCAAGTCAAGGATTTAGGAGAATTGCAAAAGGTGAAAAGACAGGTAGATTGTTCACATTTGAATTACAAGACACTAGACACATTGCTCTCTTTAATTATGGTAGTCAAACACTCACAGAATTGGAAGTATGGCACAAAAGGTTAGCACATATTGGTGAAAGATCATTAAAGCAAATTTGCAGGGACCAAAGCGTACTTGGACTCCCTAACTTTTCAAAACAACACATGATTTATAAGTGTAGTGCATGTCAATTTGGAAATTCTCACAGGTTGCCATTCATGAAGAAAGGATATATGCATGGAGATCTCTTGGATTTGGTTCATAGAGATGTATGGGGACCTAGCAAGGATACTTCAATATCAAGATCAAGGTATTATGTCTCCTTCATTGATGATTGCAGTAGATGGACTATATTATATTTTATGAAACACAAAGATGAAGTCTTTTCATGATTCAAAAGATATTTGGCTCTTGTGGAGAATCAAATAGGTAAGACATTAAAAAGGCTAAGGTTAGACGGAGGGGGATCAGGATATC
The DNA here is from genome assembly GCA_020310875.1 of Ceratopteris richardii. NCBI lineage: Eukaryota > Viridiplantae > Streptophyta > Polypodiopsida > Polypodiales > Pteridaceae > Ceratopteris > Ceratopteris richardii. The sequence continues at coordinate 23,777,426 of CM035429.1, forward strand.
TCAGAAGATGATGAAGCAAGTCAGTATGAAAAACTCAAAATGTGGAAGTCTAAAGGTAAAGCAAAAGTGCAGGAACTTGGACAAGAGTCAGAATGATCACATAATGGCCTAAGAAGGTCCATGAGGGAGAAAAGAAAACCAGAAAGTTATGGGTTTGATACTTCTCTAGTCACTCAACATTCAATCTATCTAGCACATGACATAAATCAAGAGGAAACTTCAACATTTGAGGAAGCAAAGAAGAAATCAGAATGGAGGCATGCAATGATAGAAGAAATTGAAGCTCTTGAAGAGAATAACACTTGGGAATTTGTTCCCAAGTCTCCATCAATGAAAGTGATAGGCTCAAGGTGGATTTAGAAATTGAAGAAGAACTCAGATGGCTCCATTAACAGGTATAAGGCAAGGCTTGTGGCAAAAGACTTTGCACATTATGATTGGATGTAAAAAATGCATTTCTTAATGGATGGATAAGAGAAGAGGTATATATGGCACAACCACCTGGTTTTGAGAATCACATACATGTGTGTAAACTTAATAAAGCTTTATATGGACTCAAACAAGCCCAAGGGCTTGGAATCACAAGCTTGTCTCATTCTTGCAAGACAAAGGATTTCAACTTAGCAAGGGAGATCCATCACTATTCATAAAGAGGAGTAATTCTAAAGTCATCTATTTGTGTGTGTATGTAGATGATATTATACTTACAGGAAATGATACAGATGGCATGAAGAGAATCAAAGAATAGATGAGAGAAGAATTCAAGATAAGTGATTTGGGTTCACTTACCCACTTCCTAGGATTGGAAGTTGTCTACAAAGATCATGGTTTGTTTCTTACTCAAAGAAAGTACATTAAAGACATATTGGCAAAATTCAAGATGCAAGATTGCAAGTACTCCAATGGAGGTTAATCATAAATTGAGCTCACATGAAGGTGAACTCATAGAAGATGTGATAGGTTATCAAAGCCTTATGGGTAGTTTGAACTATGCCACATTGACAAGGGTTGATATATGTTATAGTGTGAGTGTACTAAGTCAATTTATGCACACACCCAGGAAATATCGCATGGAGGCTACCAAGGGGATACTCAAATATCTCAAAGGGACCATGAATGAGGGGGCTATACTACCCTTATGTATTTGATTTGAATCAGAATTTGTTCTCTGATGCAGATTGGGTTAGCTCCAAGGAAGACAGAAGGAACACCTTAGGTTACCTTACCTTTGCAAGTTCAAAACTTGTTTCATGGTCATCCAAGAAGCAACCCACAGTTGCTCTCTCTTCCACAGAGGCTGAATACAGAGGTCTTGCCATAGCTACTCAAGAAGCTATGTGGACGAAGACACTATTCACAGATCTTAGTTTGGAGATTGGAACTCCAAACATGTTTGGTGACAATATGAGCTCTATTCACTTAGCTACTAATCCAATTTTTCATGCAAGGACTAAACATATTGAAGTTCATTATCACTATGTAAGAGACAATATTGTGAGAAAGGAAATTCAAATATCATATGTGTCGATTCATCAACAATGTGCAGATATTCTAACCAAAGCATTGGATGGTACAAAGCTTTGCAAATTCAAGGCTATGATTAGTTTGTAGGTAATCTTGGAAGATTAAAGACCTCAAGATCACTTGAATTGAGGGGGACATGTTGAACAAATCCATGGCAAGTCCAAGTGATGGCTTGGGTCATCAAAAGGCTTAGGAATTTAACAAAAATGTAAACTCCTTATAGAGTTTACTTGTGAACTATCTCTTGTAATTTTTAAAGACTTTACTTGATGTAAAAGTAAAGGAATCTAAGTGGTTGAGTCCACTTGATGGAAAAGGAAAGAAAAGCCACAAGATTGGATTAGGTGAGTAGGAGAATCAATCACTAAAAGATTGGAGAGTGATTATAGGAAGATTCAAATTCAAATATTGGCTCAAAAGATCACTATAATACATGGCCTTCCAATCGCATTTTTTAAGACCTCCATGAGCTGAGCTTTGTGCCATATCCAGGTGTGGCTTCAAGGCACACATATGTATCAGTAAGTCCATCGTATTTTAAAATCAATATACTTTCATTTTCATGATCATTTGAGTTCATATTTTCATGCTCTTGTGAACTATATTGTTCACTACCATATCTCATAGTTTTCACAGTCAGATTGCATAGATGATTTCTTTGAGCTTAGTGCATCATTTTTCGTGATTAAACTTGGTAATGTTAGCTCTCTTAGTCTACTATATACTCACAAGTGTTCATTGAAATTGGATGTTTAGAGCGTTAGCTATGTTCATTTGATGTCGACTGTATCACTTCATTTTCTACTTCTATGTGAGCACTACTCTCAGAACAATCATCTTCGTAGAGCTGTTTCTCAGTGTGTACTTCACCATTTTCTATGATTCAAATCTTGTTAGAATACGCACACTGTCTAGTATATGCCTACAAGAATTCATAAGCATTGGATCTTTCAATCTGGAGATAATGTCATTTTTCTTCTCATGGGTCTGAGTACTACTATAGTTCGTGAAAATCGGGATGGTCCTATGACTTGCTAAGTTCTTTTCTCTTTGTGTGGTACATTGTTTTTTATCAAATTACTCATGATTTTTAGCTTATTAAGTGTATAAGAGTTCCCCAAAAGGAATTAGGTAATTGCTATTGTGGCCAGAGAATTGTTCAAAACTTTGTACAAGTATATGAACATAAATAGCAAGTTTTTGGCTCTTGAATCTATTTCAACTTATCTGTTTTGATTCATCTTTTTGAGAGTGATCTTGCAAGGTACATAGGGAGACTAATACATCCTTTGGCAAGCTAAAGGGGCCCACCACATATCTCTGAAGTGCATTTGGTTGGTGTAGTGCAAAGTTTTTGCAGCACCACTTCATCTTCATCAAATACAAATCCATCTCTTCACAACGACCACTCCGAGAAAATGCCCAATCATAGAAGCAATGAAAATGTGTCATGTTAATTGTCGCTATGCCCCCTTTATTCTTGTAGTGTTCTCTCCATCTTGACAACTTTGTTTTTTGAGTTCAAGATATCTAAAACATTTCCAAAATTGGCCACTTTTGCTTTTAAGAAAAGAAGAAAAGAAATGTTTCATTAGGTAGTTTTCATCCAGGATCTATAGTGGGTTAAAACATAATTAATCATATTTTCTTCTTGTCTTATATCTAGAGGTTTCTAGAAATGGAGGCACAGTCAATAAGATTAAGAGGAGATGACATCATCTCCACATTGACATTGATGCAGATTACACATCTCTTGAAGGTAGGAAAAAAATAAGCATACTGCGCCAAACATGAAAGTTATTAGGGATCACGACCTTAATCCTATGATTGTATGGTGTGATGGTTGAGTCTATCCACTTACCCAATGTAAATATTAACAACACCTTTTTTAAGCCCTAAACATTTGATCCGAGTTGGTAGAGAGGGTCATAATGGTCTAATTAGGTATATCAATTGCTTAAAATAGTTGAATCAAAATAGAAGTGGATCCAAGGAACATGATGAGGTGATGACAAATGATTCCTTTCATTGACATGTGAGAAAATGGTGAATACACTTAAAAAGGCAAAGATAACTACATTAGATGGTGCTCTATGTGCCCAAAATGCATTAGGAACAAATAGTAAAATGTGTTTTTAAATGTAATATGATGTTTTGGATATGATATCTATTGTAGTGGTTGTACTTGAAAGTGAAGGTGATCCAAATCACATTCTCCTAAATTATTTTAGAAAAGAAAAATAATTTAGCATACATGTGGAATTACCTAGCATTAATATAAGGGACTCAAAGAACATGCAAGAACAACAATTGAAACCCTAACATGCTCTCATAAAATAGACTACATACAATCCATATAATAGAGTAATAGTTACAATGATTGGACACCCATACAGTTTGACTATGGTATACCCAAACTATATCGTTTTTTGTTTAAAATGTAACATTGTTCTAAGTATGATGTACCCAAATGAGGGCCTAAAATTCCTATCAAATGATAGGCTCATATTGGTAATCTGCTTATCATTTGTTTTTAATCCATATGTATATGACTTCCGTAGACATATCAAAATTCCTTATATGAAAGGTAGAAGTAAAATTTTTCATGCATATGACATTTTGTCTTGCTTGTGAGATCTAGAGTGACCAATCATCAAAACAACAAGAACTCAAATAACCTACCTTAGAATATTACTCGATGTGTTTATTATTTGGGTGAGGGACGTGCACATGGGTGGATGCACATGCACGTGCACATGCTAAATCTTCTTTATTTCTTAATTTGTTGATTACATTCACGTAGATGCACCATGATGACGTATGGTCATATATGTGTGTTGTTGAGTATGAAGGACAATGCACATAGGAATATGTATTGCAAAGATACTAAGTGGAATAAAGAAAGAAAAATAGCTATAAACATGTGTTAGATAACTCCAATAGAAGTTTTTTCACAAAACTTTAATGATTGTTTGGGAGAAAGTAGTAGGCTTTTCCTCAAGATTGTGCACAAAAAAGAGAAAGTTTATTATTTTGAGAGTAGTGAAGGATTATTAGCTTGAAGAGATTCTTACTAAATTACACATGAGATTATGGGATATCACAAGGACTATTAAAGATTAGTCAAAAAACTAAAATTTTCTTATTTTGTAAAGATTAGTCAAAAAACTCTAAGGTGAGAAGTTTTGCATGTGTTCTAGTGATTGTCTTTGAGTAGGTGAGGATGATATAGTTGTTCGCATTGGAGAGACTGGAAATTGAGTGATAACTTTTCTCTTGATTAATACTTGATGATTACCTAGATCTCACAAAATGAATGTTTATGCATTCATATAGGAAATCAAGAGGGAGAGAAGGACGAGAGTTTTTACAAGAGTTTGCTTAGATATTCTTCCCATAAATCTTGGTCCAATTTATATATGGATGACAAACAAAGGATTTATGAGCTAAGATGATGGAATAAGTAAGTATCATGAGGGAAAGTCTATCATGATTTTTCTTGAAAGATTTGGAATCACTTTTCTTGTCAGCCCTTGCTATGTTTCATATGTTTTATTATTTCCACAATGTTCCACACAATCTTACACAATCATATTTTATGGACTTAGGTCATTGTAATGATGTTACATGTCATGGGAGTGATACTTTGAAATCCGAGTGTATATGGGAGATATTGGATACTTTTCAAGATGATTTTTCACTTTCTCTTTGTCTTCCCAAGCGCTCTCTTAAGGCAAAGGATGCAAAAACAACACATATAGTTGACTATGTGAAGAGTACATAGGGTCTAGTGGGAACAACAATTAAAGAAACTTTTCCACATGCCTTCCACTATCGTTTTAAGGACAATGTTGTAAACTAAGTAAAGGAAATCTTGTAAACTAAGATCTTGAACAATGCTTGGATTTGTGGTTGGAAAGGCCAAGAATTGTAGTAATTCTTTAGTAATCATGCTTGTATATATAGGAGTGGAAGTAGCTATGGTTGAGAGGTCGATCCATGATCATCTCTTGTACGTAATTTATCTCTTCCATGTGCTTGTCTCACATAGAGCACGTTCTTCTCTCCCCATGTAAAAATGTATGTACATAATACATATGTGCAGTGTATGTATTAATATTTTAATAAGGAGTACCATGTTTATAATACATGTATGTATTTTCGGAACATCAATCTTTCATTATGCTTGAGGTGGACATGATCTTCATCAAATCTATCATTAAAATGATTCAACATATACTAGTTGTAGAGTTTTATTTGCATTCATTTATTGTATTGAGAGTTTGATCATAGGATCACCTTCTTTTGTAATTTCCAAAGTATTTGTCATTGTAAAAGGAAAGAGTGAAAGGCCTAAAATCCATGAGATAGAAGTGGTTGAGATTGATTCTCAATAAATCAATCAAGAAGTAGATGTGACTTCAACTTTCTCTTTTCCGAGATTGTAGGAAAAATTCCAATCAATCTAAACTATCAAACACCCCTAAATTTGAATTTTAATTCATGAAGAAAAGGCATGTTCATATCTTGAAGAGTCTATATAAAGACTCTATATCATTTTTACATTAATTAGGTTGATGATTTGAAGCAATACATTTACTATTTAATCATTGCTTGGTGCCATTTCTATTCTCTGCTCCTTGTTCCTCATACTCAAACAACTTTCATCTCTCTCTACAAAGATCCAAATCTAGTTTTTAAGCACTAATTGGAAAGACATAAAGGTCTAGTTTCTATATTTAAATTTTCAAGTTGTTTGGTTCATTACTTTTAGAGATATTTAATTTTTTCATTCTCGGGGTCATTCTCTACACATCCCTGAAAATCGAGATGACACTAGTTCAGTGTTAAGGTGATTCCTCCTTCTATAGTTGTTATAAATTAGGGTTTTTATGCATTATAGCAAGACAAACCTATTTATGACACTCCCTTAAGAGGAATTTTTCCAATTTTTACTATGCTGGCTGCTCTTAGTGTTTGAAGTCACAACTTCCATTCATTTTTAGAAGGTTTTTGTGAGCTAGTCAAGGTGCAAGTTATCTATTTTGCATCAACTTGTTCTTGTTGATGTTAAAAAGTACCTATTGGGTTTCATTAAACTAATCACAAGCCTACAAGTCCTAGTTTACATATCCAAAGATCTATGTCTCATGCCATGTTGGTTTGCTAGACCAACTTCACCACTTGACAACTCAACTTTCCAAGCCTCTTCAAGCTTCTCCAACTTCTTTCAGGGGTATCTGAGCAACTTCAAGATGGAAGATGGCTTTCCATCAATGATTGAGAAGCTTGATAGAGACAACTATGTTGCTTGTCAAATCAAAATGGATGCTTATTTGCAAAGAAGAAACCTATATGGGATTGTATCAGGTGACGAAGCAATGCCTATTCCAAGAAGGTCATACATACTCAAATCTATCATTGATCTTTTATCACCACATACGAGAGGATGCAAGACATCTCAAGTGACTTGGGATGCTCTAGAGACTTTCTTTTCTCCTAGTATAAAAGCAAGGAGGAACCATCTTTGGAATGAGTTCAACTAGATGAAGAAGATTCCAAAACAAACCATCACTGATTTTCTTACAAAGTTCAAGGAGGTTGCTGATCAATTGGCATACATCAGAGAGTTGATTGAAGAAGAGGCCAACATAAGACAAATTATCAATGGTATTAGAGGTGACAAGAAATGGCAATCTTTCACCATAGCTTATGATCTCATAATGGATGTGCAAACTCCAGACTTCAACATCTTTCTTGGACAACTCTTCAATCAATAGGCCAACAATAGCATAAAGGAAGGTAACTCCTATCATGCTAATTCATCTAGTGCTCTATATATAGATAAGAAGGACAGGAAGCTGAAAGGCAAGAAAAAGGAAGAAGATGTCGAGACACTTCCGAAGCCAACTTTGTAGACAAGAGCAAGTGGAAAGGGAAGAAGAAAGGACCAAAGCATGACAAGACTAAAGGATAGAATGTTCAACCTTGTGCCATCTATGATAAGACCAGCCACACCACTTAGAATTTCTAGTTCAATGGGAAGACCCAGAAAGGAAGTGGAAGAGGTGGATATGGAAGCAATAGAGGCAGAGGTGGACACAACGTCAACAATAACAATAGAGGCCATAACAGAAGGGACTACAACAGTTATTTTGAAGATCAACATGAAGAAGCGTTTCTCTTGATGAATCTAAGCCACAAGGAAGGTAAAGAAGATCATCATTTATTTTACGTAGATTCAATATGTTCAAATCGTGTTGCATGCAACATAGCTCTCTTATCTGACTTGGAAAGTCCAAAGCATAGATATGAAGTACAAAGAGGGGATGACATGAAACATAATGTGGAGAAGATTGGTAATGTCAAAGCTTCCAATGGTAGGACAAATATTTTGAGCAAGGTATTCTATGTTCCTACTATTACCAAAAACCTAATAAGAGTAGGACAAATAGTTGAGAAGGCTTGCAATTAGGTTCAGCCAACATGGAGCTTTTGTGGAAGATCCATGTCAAGGCTTTAAGAAGATATCCAGAGGTGAGGAGCATAGTAGGCTCCTTACTTTTGAAGTAGGACAAACCAAAAAAAAATAGCTCCATTCAACTTTGGGTCTCAAACCCTAAGTGAGCTTGAAGTATGGCATAAGAGGCTAGTTCATGTGAGTGAAAGAACCTTAAAGGATATATGTAGGGATCAAAGTTTTCTTGGATTGCCAAACATATCAAAGCAACACATGATCAACAAATGTGATGCATGTCAGATTGGGAAGGCATAAAGACAACCATTCAACCACAAAGGCTACATCCGCAATAACTTTTTGAACTTAGTACATACATATGTATCGCGGCCAAGCCAAGAACCTTCATTGGCAGGATCAAGGTATTATGTCTCATTTATTGATGACCATAGTAGATGGACTATTCTATAATTTATCAAGAGTAAGAATGAAGTGTTTGATTGCTTCAAAATGTATCTAGCACATGTGAAGAACCATACATGTAGATCACGCAAGAAGCTCCGATATGATGGAGGGGGAGAATACTTCTCCAAAGAGTTTGATGATTTTTCTTCCAAGATAAAGGTATCAAAAGAGAAGTGACTACCAGGTACTTCGTCAACTAGATGGAATTGCAAGAAGAATAAACAAGACATTGGTTGGATCAGCCATAACAATTCTTGAAGAGAAGAGGTTGCCACATTATCTATGGGTAGAGGCTATTTTGAATGTTGTGCATCTTGTCAATAGACTACCATCCAAATCACTCCAAGGTATGACTCCTTATGAAGTATGGTATAGAAGAAAACCTAGTCTTGGACATTGCAAGGTGTTTGGTTGTTTAAGATATATTCATGTACCATTACAAATAAGACGTAAGCTAGATGAAAGGCCAACAAAAGCAGTGTTTATTGGGTATGATTCATCTCAGATGGGTTACAGGTTCTATAATCCTTCAACCAAGCAATTCACTACAAGTAGGGATGTCGTGTTTGAAGAACACAGGTCTTGGTATGATGAAGATAAACAAAAGGTAACTCTACCATATGATCTTCATTCTGATTCTCTCAATTAGGAAGCAAGCATGATACACAAGTCTAGGATCCAAGAAGTGATATAGATGATGACCAAATTGAAAACGAAAAGGATTAGAAGGTATGGAAGTCAAGAGGCAAAGCAAAAATGCAAGAGTGTGGAGAATGCTCCAAACAAGCACCAAGAAGGTCAACAAGGGAGAAAAGACAACCAAAAAGGTATGGATATGATTCCACATTTTTCACAAAGCATTCAATCTACTTGGCAAAGGACTCAATTTTAGAGGAACCCTCAACCTATGAAGAGGCAAAGGGAAAATCTAATTGGCAAAAAGCCATGAAAGATGAGATAGATGCATTGAAGGAGATGGACACTTGGGATTTGGTTCCAAGGTCACCTAATCAAAAGATAATTGGTTGCATATGGGTATATAAAGTTAAAAGAAACTCAAATGGATTAGTTTGCAGATGCAAGGCAAGATTAGCTACCAAAGAATGCTCACAAACACATGGTATAGACTATGAAGAAACATTCTCACTAGTTGCAAAGATACAATCAGAACATTGATAAGTGTAGCTACTGCAAGAAATTGGAGACTTCTTCAACTTGATTTGAAAAATGCATTCTTAAATGGTTGGATAAGTAAAGAGGTATATGTTGGAACATCAATTTTACACTATACTTGAGGTGGATTTGATCTACATTAAAAAACTATCGAATATCTCTTGGAGAGTTCTTTTAATTATGTTCATTTATTGTATTTTCTTAAAAGATGTTTTATGGATCTTTTAACATTGTAAAAGCCTAGAGCTTTAAACATGTAAAAGGAGAAAAAGAGAGCTAAAATTCCATGAATTTGACATGTTTCAGTTGCAAGCAATGAATTAATGAATCACCTAAAAGTAGATCAAACTAGATCTTCACTTTTCCTAGATTGTAAGAAAGTGATTTGATTCCCTCCAACAACTAATCCCGCCTTCATTTGAATTCAAAATCCACTTGTAGAATTCATGGAGCACTTCTTGCTCCTTCATTTCTCTTGATCATCTTCTTCAACAGTAGTAAGCTTGCAGAGGCTACTGCCCTCTTTGTAGAGCTCCAAATTGGATGAATGAGTTGTCATTGAGAAGCTATTAGTGTCTAATGTGTGTATAGAGTTTCAAAGCATTTGGTTTAGTATATTTGGAGCGATCTTTGTTTTTTTGTCTTAGGATCTATCTTTGTGCATCCCTAAAAAATAGGAGGTAATACTATTGAGTGTCAGGTTCATTCAATAAACATATTTTTCTCATTCTTGTACTCTTGTGCATTATATACACTCAACCCTATGTGTATCAATCCTCCAAAAGGATTATTTCCAATTGTAATCATGCTGGTTGCTGTGAGGATTTGAAGTTGATTGTCTCATCCAAAGATAGTAAGTTTTCTGAGCTAGTCAATGTGCAAACCTAGCCCTTTTGTATCAACTCTTTCTCCTTAATGCTCCAAAGTACATAGTGCATTTTATTGCACTTATCGCATGGCTATAAGGTCTATTTGATTTTCCATAAGCTCAAGGGCTAGTCTTGTGTAGGTTGGCTGGACGGAACTTTGTCGCTTTGCAACTCACTTTTATTCCTCCTACAATCTTCTCCAAGTTCTTTCAATGGTATCAGAGTTAGATAAATATGGGAGATGGCTTTCCCTCAATGATTGAGAAGCTTGATCGACACAACTATGTGTCTTGGCAAATCAGAATGGAGGCCTATTTGCAAGGTAGAAATCTTTATGGAATTGTGGTAGGTAATGAGGTTATGCCTATTCTAAGATCCAAAGGAGGAACTATACAAGAGGAGACAAATAAGCTCACAGTTTCGTGTGCAAGGGATGCTCAAGCAAGGTCGTACATAATAAAATCTATCTCTCACTTTCAATTACCACATATTAGAGGATGCAAGACATCTCAATAGACTTGGGATGCCCTAAAGAATTTCTTTTCTGCTAGCACAAAGGCAAGGAAGAATCATCTTTGGAACGACTTCAACCAAATGAAGAAGACACCTAAACGAACCATCATAGAGTTTGTTACCAAGGTCAAGGAGGTTGCGGATCAATTAGCATCCATTGGAGAGTTGATTGAAGAAGAGGCTATCATGAGGCCAATTCTCAATGGGATTCAAAGTGATAAGCAATGGCAATCCTTCACCACAGCTTATGATCTCATCATGGATGTGCAAACTCCAGACTTCAACATCTTTCTTGGACAACTCTTCAATCAAGAGGCCAACAATAGCATAAAGGAAGGTAACTTCTATCATGGTAATTCAACTAGTGATCTATATTTAGATAAGAAGGACAAGATGCTAAAAGGCAAGAAGAAGGAATAAAATGAAGAGGAGACTTCCCAAAACAACTTTTTAGGCAAGGGCAAGTGGAATGGGAAGAAGAAAGAACCAAAGCATGAAAAAAACAAAGGTCAAAAGATTCAACCTTGTGCCATCTATGATAAGACAAACCACACCACTCAGAATTGTTGGTTCAATTGGAAGAACCACAGAGGAAGTGGAAGAGGTGTATATGGAAACAATAGAGGCAAAGGTGGAAACAACTTCAACAATGACAATAGAGGCCATAATAGAAGGGACTTCAACAATTATTCAAAAGATCAACCACATGAAGGCTCATTTCTTCTAATGAATCTAAGCCACTAAGAAGGTAAAGAAGATGATCATTTGTTCTACATAGATTCCATATGTTCAAATCATATTGCAAGCAACATTGCTCTTCTATCTGATTTGGAAAGTCCAAAGCATAGACATGAAGTTCAAATAGGGGATGACACACAACATAATGTGGAGAAGATTGATAATGTCAAAGCTTCCAATAGCAGGTGAAACATTCTGAGTAAGGTTCTTTATGTACCCACTATCACTAAAAACCTAGTAAGTGTAGGCCAAATAGTTGTAGGGATCAAAGTTTTCTAGCACTGCCAAAAATATCAAAGCAACACATGATCAACAGACATGACTGATGTGATGCATGTCAAATTGGGAAGGCACAAAGACAAACATTCAACCACAAAGGCTACATCCACAACAACATATTGGACTTAGTACATACAGATGTATGGGGACCAATTTAGAAACCTTCTTTGGTAGGATCAAGGTATTATGTCTAATTTATTGATGACCATAGATGGACTATTCTATACTTTTATCAAAAGTAAGAATGAAGTGTTTGATTGCTTGAAAAAGTATATAGCACATGTGGAGAACCATACAGGTAGATCACTCAAGAAGTTGAGATCTGATGGTGGGAGAGAATGCTTCTCCGAAGAGTTTGATGTGTTCTTGCAAGAAAAAGCTATAAAAAGGGAAGGGAGCACCAAATAACCTCCTCAACTAAATGGAATTGGAGAGAAACAAAACAAGACATTGGTTGGATCAGCTAGAAGAATGCTTGAAGAGAAGAGGTTGCCACATTATCTATGGGAAGAGGCTATTTCAACTATTGTGTATCTTGTCAATAGACTACCATCCAAATCACTTCAAGGTATGACTCCTTATGAAGCATGGCATGGAGGAAAACCAAGTCTTGGACATTGCAAGGTGTTTTGTTATTTAGTGTATGTTGATGTACCATCACAAATAAGAGGTAAGCTAGATAGAAGGGCAAGAAAGGTACTTTATTGGGTATGACTCAATTTAGATGGGTTATAGGTTTGATAATCCTTCAACCAAGAAATTCACTACAAGTAGATATGTTGTGTTTGAGGAACACATGTCTTGGTATGATTAAGACAAACAAAAGGTAACTCTACCATATGATCTTGATTCTAATTCTCATCAATTAGGAAGCAAACATGATACATGGCTCCAAGTTCCTAGAAGTGATACAGATGATGACCAAGATGAAAGGGAAAAGGATTAAAAACTATGGAAGTCAAGAGGAAAACCAAAGATGCAAGATTGTGGAGAATGCTCTAAGCTAGCTCCTAGAAGATCATCAAAAGAGAAGAAACAACTAGAAAGGTATGGATATGATTCCACATTTGTTACAAAGCGTTCAATCTACTTGGAAAAAGGTGCAATTTTAGAGGAACCGTCAACCTATGAAGAGGCAAAGGAAAACCCTGATTGGGAAAAGGCCATGAAAGAAGAAATAGATGCATTGAAGGAGATGAAAACTTGGGATTTGGTTCCAATGTCATCCAATCAAAAGGTAACTAGTTGCAAAATGGGTATATAAAGTAAAAACAAAACTCAGATGGATCAGTTTGCAAGTACAAGGCAAGATTAGTTGCCAAAAGATACTCACAAAATCATGGTATAGACTATGAGGAAACATTCTCACTAGTTGCAAAGATGACTACAATCAAAACATTGATAGGTATAGCTACTACAAGAAATTGGAAACTCCTCCAACTTGATGTAAAAAATGCATTTCCAAATGGTTGGATAAGTGAAGAGGTATAAATGTCACAACCTCTAGGCTTTGAAAACCCTAATCATGCATCTTATGTTTGCAGAGTTATGAAATCATTGTATGGATTGAAACAAACTCCTAGAGCTTGGAATTATAGGTTGGTTATGTTGGGAGAGATGGTGGATAGATTCCAAAGATGAAGTGGTGCTACAAAAACCTACTTCAGGCAAACCAAGATGAAGAAATGCCAATATTCAAAAGCAAGCATCAGCCTACAAGAGAAGAGCAAGAAAGGCTAACTACAAGGTGTGCAAGGAATGCTCTAGCCAGGTCTTATATACTTAAATCAATATCTAATTTCTTATTACCTCACATTAAGACCTCCCAAGAGACTTGGGAAGTACTTTCTTTATACTTTTCATCAAATACAAAGGCTAGGAAGAACCAGCTATGGATGGAGTTCACAACCTTGAAGAAGCAACCATAGCTGACTATGTAACCAAAATGAAGGATGTAGCTGAACAACTTGGAAGCATTGGAGAAGAGATAGAAGAGGAGTAGATAGTAAGGCAGATCATAAATGGCATCAAAGTTCATGATAAGTCGGAGTCCTTCACCATAGCAATGGAGCTATATATGGATATGCAAATACCTGAACTCAACACATTGATGGGGCAACTCTTCACACATGAGACAAAGCTCAACAAAAATGGACACAACTCTAGAGGTAATAAATCTTTTGCCCTTTACACAAATAGAAATAAAAGTAAAGGTAAAGGCAAAGGTAAAAACAATGAATAAGAGGCTAGTACCTCTCAAGCGAACTTCATAGGTAGAGGAAGAGGTACTAGAGGAAGGGGCAGAGGAGGAAAGAAAGGGCAAGGGAAGATCATACAACTCTTCACCTTGCAACATCTATGGCCTAACCAACCACACCACAGATGAGTGATTCAAGAACATAAGGGAACAAAGAGGAAGAGGTTTCCATAGAGGAATCTATGGACAATCCAAAGGCATGTTCAACAATGCAAAAAGCAATTACCATCACAACTACAACCAAGGCTACAACAACAAAAACTATCAAGGAGGCCTTAGAGGTAGAAGAGATTATAACAAGTACACAGACGATGAAGAGGATTCTCTATTGATCATGAACATGACATCCAAGCAAGGTAAAGATGATTAGCATCTTTTCTATATTGATTCTCGTCGTTCCAATCATGTGGCTGGAAATGTAGCATTGCTATCTGATATCGGAGAACCTAAAGGGAAGCATGAAGTGTAGACAGGTGACGAAACTAGACACTTTGTTAAGAAAATTGGAAATATCAAGGCTTCTGATGGTAACATGAACTTTATAAGTAAGGATTTATATGGGCCAACCATAACAAGAAACCTAATCAGTGTTGGGTAGATTGTTGAGAAAGGCTTACATGTCAGATTCACAAGGCATGGAACATATGTGGAAGATCGTCAACAAGGCTTCAAGAGGATTGTAAAAGGTGAGAAATCTAGTAGACTCTTTACATTTGAAGTTGATGATACGAGAAACATTGCACTCTTCAGTTACAAAGATCAAACCCTATCTGAACTAGAGATATGGCATAAAAGGCTAGTCATATAGGTGAAACAACACTAAAGAAAATATGCAAGGATCAAAGTGTGCTTGACATTTCAAATGTGTCCAAAAAACACATGATTTACAAATGTGGAGCATGCCAATTTGTAAAATCTCACATGCAACCATTCAACAGAAAAGGGTATATGTATGAACACTACTTGAAGTTAGTGCACACAGATGTGTGGGTCCTAGCAAAGAGCCATCAATCTCACGGTCAAGGTACTATGTTCATTCATAGATGATTATAGTAGATGGACAATTATTTACTTCATGAAGCATAAAGATTAAGTCTTCACTTGTTTCAAAAAATATTTGGCATTAGTTGAGAACCAAACAGGTAGAAGCTTGAGGAGGATCAGATATGATGGAGGTCGTGAGTATTTCTCACATGAATTTGACTCAGTCCTATAGGAAAGAGGTATAAAGAGAGAGTTCACAACAAGATACACTCCTAAACAATATGGAGTGGCAAAGAGGAGAAATAGACTAATAGTAGAGGCTACAAGACCAATGTTGAATGAAAAGAAACTACCAAATTACCTATGGGCAAAGGCTGTCTCCACAGCCACATACTTGATTTATAGGCTGCCATCCAAATCCTTGGATGGAATGACATCTTATGAGGCATGGAATGGTAGGAGACCCTCATTGGACCATTGTAAAATCTTTGGGTCCATTTCTTATGCACATATACCCTCACAGATTAGAGGCAAGCTTGATCCAAAAGCTGAAAAGTGTATATTAATTGGCTATGAACAAAACCAGATGGCATATAGGTTGTACAATCCCACTAACAAAGGATTTAAAGTTAGTAGGGATGTGGTGTTTGATGAAAATAATTCATGGTTTGAAGATGATTGCAAGAAAATTAAGCTATCTTATGATTCGGAAAGTGATTTTCCAAATTTGACTCAAGAAGAACCACAAACATCTGAAGATGTCAACTCAGAAGATGAAGAGCAGGTTCACTTCAAGGCTTGGAAGTCAAAGGGCAAGACCAAGTTCAAGCAATTGGGATACATTCTAGAGTCTTCCAATCAAGCACTCAGAAGATCTCAAAGGGAGAGTAAAAAACCCATAAGGTATGGCTATGACACGTCACTAGTCACCAAGCATTCTATATACATGATTAATGATTCTATGTTAGAAGAGCCTTCCTCATTTGAAGAAGCCAATAAGAAGAAAGAATGGAAAGAAGCCATGCAAGAAGAAATTGAAGCACTTCTGGATAACAACACTTGGGCTTTGGATCCCAAGAAACCAAGCATGAAGGTAATAGGATCCAGGTTGATATATAAAATCAAGAAGAATTCAAATGGTTCTATAAACAGGTATAAAGCAAGGCTAGTAGCAAAGGGGTTTGCTCAAACCCATGGAGTTGATTATGAAGAGACCTTCTCACTTGTGGCTAAGATGCCAACAATCAGGGTTTTGGTAAGTATTGCTGCTTCAAAGAATCGGAACTTATATCAATTAGATGTTAACAAATCATTCCTAAATGGATTGATCTTAGAAGAAGTTTACACAGCTCAACCACCAGGGTATGAAGACAAAGACAAACCAGATTATGCATGCAAGCTAAGGAAAGCACTCTATAGTTTAAAGCCAGCTCCTAGAGCTTGGAACCATAGGCTTGTCACATATTTGCAGGATCAAGGATTTGTTGTTAGCAAATCAGATTCTTCTTTGTTCATAAAGAAGACTAACTCAAAAGTTATCTACTTATGTGTCTATGTGGATGACATTATCATTACAGGGAATAATGCCAATGGCATCAAGCAAATCAAATCTCGGATGATGGAAGAGTTTAAGATCAGTGACCTTGGTTTGTTAACATACTTCCTTGGACTAGAACTTGTATATACAGATTCTGGTGTCTTTATTACTCACAGGAAGTACATTCATGATATGCTGATGAAATTCAAGATGGAGAGCACTACAATTGCAGGTACACCCATGGAACTCAATCATAAGCTTAGTTCTCATGAGGGAGAACTCCTCGAAGATATTACAAGTTACCAAAAGCTTGTTGGAAGTTTCAATTATGCAACCCTAACAAGAGTGGGCATATGTTATGGAGTAAGTACATCAAGACAATTTATGCATACACCAAGAAAGCCTCACATGGAAGCTGCCAAGAGGATATTAAAATATTTAAAGCTTACCATAAATGAAGGGATGTTTTATCCATTCACTTCGGATTTGGATATCAAGATGTATTCTGATGCAGATTGGGTTGGCTCCAAGGATGATAGGAGAAGCACTTCTGGCTACTTATCTTTTGCAGGATCAAAGATATTATGGTCATCAAAGAAACAACCAAGTATAGCATTTTCATCAACAGAAGTAGAATATAGAGGCTTAGAAAAATGCAACACAAGAGGCTATGTGGCTCAAACTACTCTACACAAATTTGGGATTACATTCTTATTTCTCCAATGATTTTTGGAGATAACACTAGTTCACTTCATTTGGCTACTAATCATGTATATCATGCAAGGACTAAGAACATTGAAGTGCACTAGCATTATGTACGAGAGAAGCTACTCAGCAAGGACATCCAATTGTCCTATGTATCAACCAATTTCCAGTGTGCAGATATGCTAACAAAATCTTTGGATTGATCTAAGATGAACAGGTTCAAGATGATGATTGGCTTGCAGGAAATCAAAGAGGAATGAAGACCAAGCATGTTAGGCTTGAGGGGGAGCTATTGCTGCAAAAGAGTTCAAGCCTACATACTTGGACAATTAGCATGTATCTCATATAGTCATATATGACTACTCCCTTGTAAAAGTCAATTTAGTTTTATCCTTGTAAAAGTGCATATGATAATTGCACTAACCCCACGTGGACTTAGGAGAAATCCAATCTCGAATCCTTGATGGAAAATAGATGAGAGAATAAAGCCTGAAGTCTAGGACTGACTTTATGGTGAGAATTTGAATTTGAATTCAAAACTTGGCTCCAACTTTAACTATAAAAGTGAGTCAAATACTTGCATGACTTAGCGGTGAGAAAATTGAAGACATTATAGAATATCAAAGCTTGGTAGGTAGTTTGATATATGCTACTCATACAAGGGTAGGCATCTCATATAGTGTGGGAGTGCTTAGTCAATTCATGCACTCACCTAGAAGACCACACATGGATGCAGCTAAGAGAGTACTTAAGTATCTTTAAGGTACAATCAATGAAGGCATATTCTATCCTTACTATTCAGATTTGGATATCAAAATCTATTTAGATGCAGATTGGGCAGGAGCTAAGGATGATAGAAGACGTACCTCTGGTTACTTAGCATTTACAGATTCAAAGCTAGTGTCATGCAGTTCCAACAAGCAACCAACATTTGCTTTATCCTCAAATGAAGCAGAGTACAAAGGTTTGACCATATCAACTCAAGAGACAATATGGTTAAAAGCATTGTATATAGATTTGGGACTTGTGAGTTCCAAACCGCACATATTTGGAGATAATGTAAGTTCCATGCATCTAATAGCATACCCTATTTTCCATGCAAGAACCAAACACATAGAGGTTCATTAACACTTCCTCAGGGAGAAGCTTATGGCAAAGGACATTAACATTTCTTTTGTTCCAACTGAAAAGCAAGTAGCAGATATGATGATGAAGGCACTTGATGGAATAAAGCTTTGCATATTCAAATCAATGGCACATATTCAATCTATTAGAGAATGAGATTCAAGCATATTTTAGCATGAGGGGGAGCTGTTGGAGCATCAAGCTTACACTATGCTTGAGGAGGATTTGATCTACATTTAAAAGCTATCAAATATCCGTTGGAGAGTTCTTTTACTTATGCTCATTTATTGTTTTTTTAAGAGTTTTTATGGATCTTTTACCATTATAAAAGCCTAGAGCTTTACACACTAAACTTCCACGAATTTGAGGTGCAATAAATGAATCAATTAATCACCTAAAAGTAGATCAAAATAGATCTTCACTTTTCTTAGGTTGTAGGAAAGTGAATTGATTCCCTCCAACAAGAAATCCCACCTTCATTTGAATTCAAAATTCACTTGTAGAAGTCGTGGAGCACTTCAAGATTCTATATAAATACTCCAAATCACTTGTACATTACATGGAAGAAATATACATACACTTGTGGCCCTCATTGTCTTCCTTCATTTCTCTGCATCATCTTCTTCAACAACAATAAGTTTGCAGAGGTTGGTGCTCTCTCTACATAGCTTCAAACTGGATGAGTGAGCACTCATTGAAAAGGTACTTATGTCTAGTTTATGTCTATAGAGTTTCAAAACATTTTCATAGTATTTTTGGAGAAATCTTAGTTTTTCTATCTCGGGGTCTATCTCTTCGCATCCCTAAAAAAATAGGAGGTACCATTGTTGAGTTTCAGGTTCATTCCAAAATCATATTTTTCTTATTTCTTGTGATCTTGTGCATTATGTACACTCAACCCTATGTGTGTCACTCCTCCAAAAGGATTTTTTCAAGTTGAAATCATGTTGGCTGCTATGAGCATTTGAAGTTGATTGTCTCATCAAAAGATAGTAAGTTTTTTGAGCTAGTCAATGTGCAAACCTATCTATTTTGTATCGACTCTTTCTCCTTGATGATCCAAAGTACATACGCATGCATATGCATACACACATGCATACACACTATGCATACTATATCTATAGATTTTTTAGGGTTTATATATACACACACACACACATATATATATATATATATTCGTTTTGGCAATTTTTCTCCGTTTTGTTGTTCTCTATTTGCTATCCAATTTCGATTTCGATTCTGGTTTATGTTTTTTATTTTGATTCCAATTTCTGTTTCTGTTTCAGTTCCAGTTCTAGAACCAGAACCTACATTTACACCTACGTTTACTCCTTTGGCTTATTCCAAGGCATCGACTAAGGCATATAACTTAGGCATAACTAAGGTGTTACTTTGGCACCCAAGGCTCACTTGGCGACTGTTGGCAGCCGTTGGCTACTCGCAAACCAATTTTAATTTATGAGAAGCAATAAGGAGTTCTATATTCACCAAGGTGGGAGGATTTTAACCCACAACCTCACTCACACAAGGGAACTGTTTTACCACTACACTATTTCTTTGTGTTGTCACTCTAGTTCTCTTTTCTTGTATTTAACACAACTTTCATCTCTTTCTTACTTTTTCAATTCCCAAGAACAACCCTTCCTTTTACATTCCAACTCAAACAATCTCAAAAAATTGTTTTTGCATATCTAGCAGGAGGTTTTTGTTCTCTACATCCTCATCGACCCTACGAACACCATGGAAGATTTCTGCAAGTCACCTCTACCTGAGGTAACTGTGAAGAGAGATGGTGGATGCAATCCAAAGATGAGTAGGTGCCGCTACAACCAGCTTCACACCAGCCAACTGAGACTTCAGAGTTGATTAGTAGACCCTTTGAGCTTCCTAAATCCACCAAAATATCAGCCAAGTACTTTGGAACATGTATCCCAAAAGTTTAAGTCAAGACCGACAAGTTGCGAAATGACTAGCTCCCAAAACTTGCTATTTTTGGACATACACCTGCTGGAAAAAATGAACAGTGCTCTCAACCTGGAAGGAATTAGAAAAATTCCTTTTGGGCATAGCAAATAGACTTAGCAAGCTTCCTATTCCAAGTTAAAACACTTCAAATGATGGACTGAGCACTGAGAACAAGTTTCATCAAGTTCTGGAACATTCCCACAATTCTCGGGGCTCTGCAGAGATAGACCAGTAAGCAGTAAAATGCAGATATCTCCAAAAGTATAAATTTAATGACCTTGAAAATTTATATGTAGAAACTAGACAGTGAGAGCTATCCAACGCACTTTAAAACACTGAAAAAGGTTCAGTAAAACTCGAGATATGACCTTCTGAAGTTACTGCTCTGAGTGAGTATAGCAGAGAACAAAACAGAGAGGTAGATGATAATAAATGTATAGATTCACATATGATTACAACCACATTGGCAATGAATCTTTGCACAATGGGAGTAGAATGATAGAGCTATGGAGTAAGCTCTTCAATCTCTACAAAATGACATCAAGTGGTCACGTACAAGGCTTGCTAATCGCCTCTTCCTTCTTGCTCCTTTTATAGCAATTCTTGGAGGGAGTTTTGAATTCGAATTCGAATGGCTCCACCTAAAAGTGATCCCCAAAGTTAGGAGAGATTCCCTCAGCTCAAAAATTCGTGATTTTGGTAGTTGGAGCCACGAATTTGCTTTTACATCATGGATGAGGTAAGCCATCCTTTTACTTTTTTCTTTTTCCATTTACAAGAGATAAAATGTACTCTTTTACAAGAGGTGTTCACATGACTACTCATGTGACTTACAAATGAGGATAATATCAAGCATATCAAGCATGTAGGCTTGGGCAAAATGCACCAACAGCTCCCCCTCAAGCCTAACATGCTTGGCCTCCAAATAAGTCTTCAATTGTCCTTGATTTCCTGCAAACCAATCATCAACTTGAATCTACTTAATTTCGTACCATCAAGAGCTTTCGTCAACATGTCTGCACATTGCATATCTGTAGAGACGTAGGATAGTTGAATATCCTTGCTCATTAGCTTCTCCCTTACATAATGGTAGTGGACTTCAATATGCTTGGTTCTAGCATGGTATACCGGATTAGCTGCTAGATGTAGTGAGCTTGTGTTGTCACCAAAAATGTGAGGTGTTGAAGAATGAAGTCCAAGATCTGTGTACAAAGATTTTAACCACATGATTTCTTGAGTTGCATTAGCCAAACCTCTATATTCAGCTTCAGTAGAAGATAATGCCACGGTTGGTTGCTTCTTCGATGACCAAGAAATGATTTTTGAACCTGCAAATGATATATACCCTGATGTGCTTCTTCTATCATCTTTAGATCCGGCCCAATCTGCATATGAGTAGACCTTTAGCTCAATATCTGAAGTATATGAATAGAACAAACCTTCATTCATGGTCCCCTTTAGGTACTTGAGGACTCGCTTGGCCGCTTCCATATGTGGTCTTCTCGGCTTATGCATAAACTGACTCAATATGCTAACACTATAGCATATATCCACCCTTGTGAGTGTTGCATAGTTCAAACTTCCAACCAAGCTTTGATAGCTTGTGATGTCTTCAATTGGCTCTCCTTCATAAGCACTAAGCTTATGATTTTGCTCCATAGGTGTACCTGCACACTTTGTATTTTCCATCTTGAACTTGACGAGCATGTCATGGACATACTTCCTTTGTGTGATGTATATACCTGAATCTGTGTAGATCAACTCCAATCCAAGAAAATAAGTGAGTGGTCCGAGGTCACTTATTTTGAACTCCTCCTTCATTTGACTCTTTACCTGTTTGATTCCTTCAAGATCATTGCCTGTGATAATAATATCATCAACATACACACATAAATAGATCACTTCAGATCCATTCCTCTTTATGAACAAAGAGGTATCCGCCTTGCTAGCTTTGAATCCTTGGTCCTGCAAATAAGTAACCAATATGAAATTCCAAGCTCTTGGAGCTTGCTTCAATCCATACAAAGCTTTCTTTAGTTTGCATACATAGTTAGGATGATGTGCATCCTCATATCCAGGAGGTTGTGCCATATACACTTCCTCAGAAATCCATCCATTCAAGAAGGCATTCTTTACATCAAGTTGATAAAGATTCCAATTTCTAGATGCAGCAAGACTTATGAGAACCCTAATTGTAGGCATTTTTGCAACAGGAGAGAAAGTCTCCTCATAATCAATACCATGGGTTTGAGCAAACCCTTTAGCAACTAACCTTGCTTTGTGTCTATTTATACTTCCATCTGGATTCCTCTTGATTTTGTATATCCATCGAGATCCGATTATCTTCATAGATGGCTTGTTAGGTACAAGCTCCCAAGTGTCATTCTCCTTCAAGGCTTCCATTTCTTCATCCATTGCATCTCTCCAAGCTTTCTTGCTTTGTGCTTCTTCGAATGTGGTAGGTTCTTCATTGGTTGAATCCTTTGCAATGTAGATTGAGTGCTTGGTGACCAAAGAAGTATCATAACCAAACCTCTCTGGTTTCTTCTTCTCCCTCGAAGACCTTCTAAGTGGTTGATGTGAGCTCTCGGGTCCATATGTAGCATCCTGCATCTTTGCTTTACCTTTGTTCTTCCATAGCTTTAGTCTTTCCAAGTCTTCTAGGTCAATCTCCGAATCACTTTCTTCAATCTGCTTTGGCTCCTTTGGTTGAAGTGATGGAAAATCTTCATCCAAGTCATATGGCAGCTTCACTTTCCTGTCATCATCAAACCATGATTTGTTTTCATCAAAAATTACATCTCTACTCACAGAAAATCCTTTATTGGTTGGATTGTACAATCTATATCCTTTTTGGTTTTGATCATAACCAATGAATACACACTTCTCTGCCTTGGGATCCAATTTCCCTCTTACTTGAGAAGGAATGTGAGCATAGGCTAAGCATCCAAAGATTTTACAATGCTCTAGACTAGGTCTTCTTCCATTCCACACTTCATATGGAGTGGTTCCATCTAGTGACTTAGATGGAAGTCTATTTATGAGATATGTGGCTGTCGACACAGCCTCTGCCCATAGGTAGTTCGGCAATCCCTTTTCGTTGAGCATGGACCTTGCAGCTTCGACGATAGCTCTATTCCTCCTCTCTGCTACACCATTGAGTTCAGGTGTATACCTTGTAGTGACTTCCCTTTTAATGCCTCTTTCATGCAAGAAGGCATCAAATTCAAAAGAGAAGTATTCTCCTCCACCATCTGATCTGAGTCGTTTCAAAGTCCTACCTGTTTGGTTTTCAACAAGAGCAATATACTTCTTAAAGCAATTAAACACTTCATCCTTGTGCTTCATGAAAAACAGAATGGTCCACCTGCTACAATCATCTATGAAAGACACATAATATCTTGAGCCTGATATAGATGGCTCCTTACTTGGACCCCACACATCCGTGTGCACTAGATCCAAAGGATTTTGATACATATATCCTTTCTTATTGAAAGGTTGTCTATGAGCCTTGCCGAGTTGACAAGCTTCACACTTATAAATCATGTGTTGCCTTGTGATATTAGGCAAACCAAGTACACTTTGGTCCCTGCAAATCTGTTTGAGTGTCCTCTCACCAATGTGAGCAAGCCTTTTGTGCCATATCTCCAACTCTGTTAGAGTTTGAGATCCATAGCTAAACAAAGCTATGTTCTTTGTATCTTCCACTTCAAAAGTGAAAAGCCTTCCTGTCTTTTCTCCTTTGGCAATCCTTCGAAAGCCTTGCCTTGGGTCTTCAACATATGCTCCAAATCGATTGAATCTAACCTGCAATCCTTTTTCAACAATCTGTCCAACACTTATTAAATTTTTGGTAATTGTAGGGACATACAAGACTTTGCTTAAGAGGTTCATATTCCCATCTGATGTCTTCACATTACCTATCTTCTCCACTGAGTGCTTTGTGTCATCTCCTGTCTGCACTTCATGCTTGTTATGAGGATCTTCCAAATCAGAAAGTAAAGCCACATTTCCTGCTACATGGTTCGAGCATCCCGAATCAATGTAAAATATGTGATCATCATCCTTACCCTTCTTCGTTGATAGATTCATAATCAATAATGAATCTTCTTGACTTTGGTCCTCTGCATAGTTATTGTAATCTCTTCTTCCTCTATGGCCACTTTGATAGTTGTTGTTGTTGTTGTAATTGTTGTTGTAGTAGTTGTTGTTGTTGTAGCCTCCATTGTACCTACCTCTATTTGATCCATAACCACCTCTATTGAATCCTCTTCCTCTTGAGTTCCTTGGATTCCTGAAACATTCTTCAGTAGTATGGTTAGATAAGCCACATATGTTGCAAGGTTGAGATGATTGGAATCTCCCCCTGCCTTGCTTTCCACCTCTGCCTCTTCCTCTAGCTCTTCCTCTACCTGCAAAGTTTGCTTGGAAAGAGCTTCCTTCATCTTCATTCTTTCTATTCTTTGACTTGTCCTTGACCTTAGCTTTATCAGAATATAAGGCAGAAGTTTGATTACCTCTTGAGGACTCACCACCTTTGCTAATCTTTGCTTCATGAGTGAAGAGTTGGCCCATGAGTGTGTTGAGGTCGGGTACATGCATATCCATGTATAAATCCATGGCTGTTGTGAATGACTCCCACTTGTCGTCTGCTTTGATTCCATTCATGATTTGTCTTATGATTTGCTCCTCTTCAATTACCTCTCCAATGCTTCCAAGTTGGTCGGAAATCTCCTTCATCTTTGTGACATAATCAGTCACATTTTGCTTCGGGCTTTTCTTCATTGTTGTGAACTCCATCCACAATTGGTTCTTCCTTGCTCGAGTGTTGGAAGAGAAGAAAGAAGCAAGTGCATTCCAGGTTTCTCTTGATGTCTTGCATCCCTTGACATGAGGTAAAAGAAAATCAGAGATTGAGTTTAGAATATAGGACCTTGCAAGTGCATCCTTCGAACACCAATTCGAAAGTCCTTCCACTTCTTCATGTGATGGTTGCCCTTTGTTCCTCATGGTTGGCATTGCTTCATCTCCGGATATGAATCCATATAGATTCCTCCCTTGAAGGTAAGCCTCCATCCTTAGAGACCATGCCGGATAGTTGTTTCGATCCAATTTGTCAATTGTTGATGGAAATCCATCTCCCATGTTGCTTGACTATGCTCTGATACCACTGTGAAGAGAGATGGTGGATGCAATCCAAAGATGAGTAGGTGCCGCTACAACCAGCTTCACACCAGCCAACTGAGACTTCAGAGTTGATTAGTAGACCCTTTGAGCTTCCTAAATCC
The DNA here is from genome assembly GCA_020310875.1 of Ceratopteris richardii. Lineage (NCBI taxonomy): Eukaryota > Viridiplantae > Streptophyta > Polypodiopsida > Polypodiales > Pteridaceae > Ceratopteris > Ceratopteris richardii. Next base: position 23,803,305 of record CM035429.1, read on the forward strand.
ACCAAAATATCAGCCAAGTACTTTGGAACATGTATCCCAAAAGTTTAAGTCAAGACCGACAAGTTGCGAAATGACTAGCTCCCAAAACTTGCTATTTTTGGACATACACCTGCTGGAAAAAATGAACAGTGCTCTCAACCTGGAAGGAATTAGAAAAATTCCTTTTGGGCATAGCAAATAGACTTAGCAAGCTTCCTATTCCAAGTTAAAACACTTCAAATGATGGACTGAGCACTGAGAACAAGTTTCATCAAGTTCTGGAACATTCCCACAATTCTCGGGGCTCTGCAGAGATAGACCAGTAAGCAGTAAAATGCAGATATCTCCAAAAGTATAAATTCAATGACCTTGAAAATTTATATGTAGAAACTAGACAGTGAGAGCTATCCAACGCACTTTAAAACACTGAAAAAGGTTCAGTAAAACTCGAGATATGACCTTCTGAAGTTACTGCTCTGAGTGAGTATAGCAGAGAACAAAACAGAGAGGTAGATGATAATAAATGTATAGATTCACATATGATTACAACCACATTGGCAATGAATCTTTGCACAATGGGAGTAGAATGATAGAGCTATGGAGTAAGCTCTTCAATCTCTACAAAATGACATCAAGTGGTCACGTACAAGGCTTGCTAATCGCCTCTTCCTTCTTGCTCCTTTTATAGCAATTCTTGGAGGGAGTTTTGAATTCGAATTCGAATGGCTCCACCTAAAAGTGATCCCCAAAGTTAGGAGAGATTCCCTCAGCTCAAAAATTCGTGATTTTGGTAGTTGGAGCCACGAATTTGCTTTTACATCATGGATGAGGTAAGCCATCCTTTTACTTTTTTCTTTTTCCATTTACAAGAGATAAAATGTACTCTTTTACAAGAGGTGTTCACATGACTACTCATGTGACTTACAAATGAGGATAATATCAAGCATATCAAGCATGTAGGCTTGGGCAAAATGCACCAACAGCTCCCCCTCAAGCCTAACATGCTTGGCCTCCAAATAAGTCTTCAATTGTCCTTGATTTCCTGCAAACCAATCATCAACTTGAATCTACTTAATTTCGTACCATCAAGAGCTTTCGTCAACATGTCTGCACATTGCATATCTGTAGAGACGTAGGATAGTTGAATATCCTTGCTCATTAGCTTCTCCCTTACATAATGGTAGTGGACTTCAATATGCTTGGTTCTAGCATGGTATACCGGATTAGCTGCTAGATGTAGTGAGCTTGTGTTGTCACCAAAAATGTGAGGTGTTGAAGAATGAAGTCCAAGATCTGTGTACAAAGATTTTAACCACATGATTTCTTGAGTTGCATTAGCCAAACCTCTATATTCAGCTTCAGTAGAAGATAATGCCACGGTTGGTTGCTTCTTCGATGACCAAGAAATGATTTTTGAACCTGCAAATGATATATACCCTGATGTGCTTCTTCTATCATCTTTAGATCCGGCCCAATCTGCATATGAGTAGACCTTTAGCTCAATATCTGAAGTATATGAATAGAACAAACCTTCATTCATGGTCCCCTTTAGGTACTTGAGGACTCGCTTGGCCGCTTCCATATGTGGTCTTCTCGGCTTATGCATAAACTGACTCAATATGCTAACACTATAGCATATATCCACCCTTGTGAGTGTTGCATAGTTCAAACTTCCAACCAAGCTTTGATAGCTTGTGATGTCTTCAATTGGCTCTCCTTCATAAGCACTAAGCTTATGATTTTGCTCCATAGGTGTACCTGCACACTTTGTATTTTCCATCTTGAACTTGACGAGCATGTCATGGACATACTTCCTTTGTGTGATGTATATACCTGAATCTGTGTAGATCAACTCCAATCCAAGAAAATAAGTGAGTGGTCCGAGGTCACTTATTTTGAACTCCTCCTTCATTTGACTCTTTACCTGTTTGATTCCTTCAAGATCATTGCCTGTGATAATAATATCATCAACATACACACATAAATAGATCACTTCAGATCCATTCCTCTTTATGAACAAAGAGGTATCCGCCTTGCTAGCTTTGAATCCTTGGTCCTGCAAATAAGTAACCAATATGAAATTCCAAGCTCTTGGAGCTTGCTTCAATCCATACAAAGCTTTCTTTAGTTTGCATACATAGTTAGGATGATGTGCATCCTCATATCCAGGAGGTTGTGCCATATACACTTCCTCAGAAATCCATCCATTCAAGAAGGCATTCTTTACATCAAGTTGATAAAGATTCCAATTTCTAGATGCAGCAAGACTTATGAGAACCCTAATTGTAGGCATTTTTGCAACAGGAGAGAAAGTCTCCTCATAATCAATACCATGGGTTTGAGCAAACCCTTTAGCAACTAACCTTGCTTTGTGTCTATTTATACTTCCATCTGGATTCCTCTTGATTTTGTATATCCATCGAGATCCGATTATCTTCATAGATGGCTTGTTAGGTACAAGCTCCCAAGTGTCATTCTCCTTCAAGGCTTCCATTTCTTCATCCATTGCATCTCTCCAAGCTTTCTTGCTTTGTGCTTCTTCGAATGTGGTAGGTTCTTCATTGGTTGAATCCTTTGCAATGTAGATTGAGTGCTTGGTGACCAAAGAAGTATCATAACCAAACCTCTCTGGTTTCTTCTTCTCCCTCGAAGACCTTCTAAGTGGTTGATGTGAGCTCTCGGGTCCATATGTAGCATCCTGCATCTTTGCTTTACCTTTGTTCTTCCATAGCTTTAGTCTTTCCAAGTCTTCTAGGTCAATCTCCGAATCACTTTCTTCAATCTGCTTTGGCTCCTTTGGTTGAAGTGATGGAAAATCTTCATCCAAGTCATATGGCAGCTTCACTTTCCTGTCATCATCAAACCATGATTTGTTTTCATCAAAAATTACATCTCTACTCACAGAAAATCCTTTATTGGTTGGATTGTACAATCTATATCCTTTTTGGTTTTGATCATAACCAATGAATACACACTTCTCTGCCTTGGGATCCAATTTCCCTCTTACTTGAGAAGGAATGTGAGCATAGGCTAAGCATCCAAAGATTTTACAATGCTCTAGACTAGGTCTTCTTCCATTCCACACTTCATATGGAGTGGTTCCATCTAGTGACTTAGATGGAAGTCTATTTATGAGATATGTGGCTGTCGACACAGCCTCTGCCCATAGGTAGTTCGGCAATCCCTTTTCGTTGAGCATGGACCTTGCAGCTTCGACGATAGCTCTATTCCTCCTCTCTGCTACACCATTGAGTTCAGGTGTATACCTTGTAGTGACTTCCCTTTTAATGCCTCTTTCATGCAAGAAGGCATCAAATTCAAAAGAGAAGTATTCTCCTCCACCATCTGATCTGAGTCGTTTCAAAGTCCTACCTGTTTGGTTTTCAACAAGAGCAATATACTTCTTAAAGCAATTAAACACTTCATCCTTGTGCTTCATGAAAAACAGAATGGTCCACCTGCTACAATCATCTATGAAAGACACATAATATCTTGAGCCTGATATAGATGGCTCCTTACTTGGACCCCACACATCCGTGTGCACTAGATCCAAAGGATTTTGATACATATATCCTTTCTTATTGAAAGGTTGTCTATGAGCCTTGCCGAGTTGACAAGCTTCACACTTATAAATCATGTGTTGCCTTGTGATATTAGGCAAACCAAGTACACTTTGGTCCCTGCAAATCTGTTTGAGTGTCCTCTCACCAATGTGAGCAAGCCTTTTGTGCCATATCTCCAACTCTGTTAGAGTTTGAGATCCATAGCTAAACAAAGCTATGTTCTTTGTATCTTCCACTTCAAAAGTGAAAAGCCTTCCTGTCTTTTCTCCTTTGGCAATCCTTCGAAAGCCTTGCCTTGGGTCTTCAACATATGCTCCAAATCGATTGAATCTAACCTGCAATCCTTTTTCAACAATCTGTCCAACACTTATTAAATTTTTGGTAATTGTAGGGACATACAAGACTTTGCTTAAGAGGTTCATATTCCCATCTGATGTCTTCACATTACCTATCTTCTCCACTGAGTGCTTTGTGTCATCTCCTGTCTGCACTTCATGCTTGTTATGAGGATCTTCCAAATCAGAAAGTAAAGCCACATTTCCTGCTACATGGTTCGAGCATCCCGAATCAATGTAAAATATGTGATCATCATCCTTACCCTTCTTCGTTGATAGATTCATAATCAATAATGAATCTTCTTGACTTTGGTCCTCTGCATAGTTATTGTAATCTCTTCTTCCTCTATGGCCACTTTGATAGTTGTTGTTGTTGTTGTAATTGTTGTTGTAGTAGTTGTTGTTGTTGTAGCCTCCATTGTACCTACCTCTATTTGATCCATAACCACCTCTATTGAATCCTCTTCCTCTTGAGTTCCTTGGATTCCTGAAACATTCTTCAGTAGTATGGTTAGATAAGCCACATATGTTGCAAGGTTGAGATGATTGGAATCTCCCCCTGCCTTGCTTTCCACCTCTGCCTCTTCCTCTAGCTCTTCCTCTACCTGCAAAGTTTGCTTGGAAAGAGCTTCCTTCATCTTCATTCTTTCTATTCTTTGACTTGTCCTTGACCTTAGCTTTATCAGAATATAAGGCAGAAGTTTGATTACCTCTTGAGGACTCACCACCTTTGCTAATCTTTGCTTCATGAGTGAAGAGTTGGCCCATGAGTGTGTTGAGGTCGGGTACATGCATATCCATGTATAAATCCATGGCTGTTGTGAATGACTCCCACTTGTCGTCTGCTTTGATTCCATTCATGATTTGTCTTATGATTTGCTCCTCTTCAATTACCTCTCCAATGCTTCCAAGTTGGTCGGAAATCTCCTTCATCTTTGTGACATAATCAGTCACATTTTGCTTCGGGCTTTTCTTCATTGTTGTGAACTCCATCCACAATTGGTTCTTCCTTGCTCGAGTGTTGGAAGAGAAGAAAGAAGCAAGTGCATTCCAGGTTTCTCTTGATGTCTTGCATCCCTTGACATGAGGTAAAAGAAAATCAGAGATTGAGTTTAGAATATAGGACCTTGCAAGTGCATCCTTCGAACACCAATTCGAAAGTCCTTCCACTTCTTCATGTGATGGTTGCCCTTTGTTCCTCATGGTTGGCATTGCTTCATCTCCGGATATGAATCCATATAGATTCCTCCCTTGAAGGTAAGCCTCCATCCTTAGAGACCATGCCGGATAGTTGTTTCGATCCAATTTGTCAATTGTTGATGGAAATCCATCTCCCATGTTGCTTGACTATGCTCTGATACCACTGTGAAGAGAGATGGTGGATGCAATCCAAAGATGAGTAGGTGCCGCTACAACCAGCTTCACACCAGCCAACTGAGACTTCAGAGTTGATTAGTAGACCCTTTGAGCTTCCTAAATCCACCAAAATATCAGCCAAGTACTTTGGAACATGTATCCCAAAAGTTTAAGTCAAGACCGACAAGTTGCGAAATGACTAGCTCCCAAAACTTGCTATTTTTGGACATACACCTGCTGGAAAAAATGAACAGTGCTCTCAACCTGGAAGGAATTAGAAAAATTCCTTTTGGGCATAGCAAATAGACTTAGCAAGCTTCCTATTCCAAGTTAAAACACTTCAAATGATGGACTGAGCACTGAGAACAAGTTTCATCAAGTTCTGGAACATTCCCACAATTCTCGGGGCTCTGCAGAGATAGACCAGTAAGCAGTAAAATGCAGATATCTCCAAAAGTATAAATTCAATGACCTTGAAAATTTATATGTAGAAACTAGACAGTGAGAGCTATCCAACGCACTTTAAAACACTGAAAAAGGTTCAGTAAAACTCGAGATATGACCTTCTGAAGTTACTGCTCTGAGTGAGTATAGCAGAGAACAAAACAGAGAGGTAGATGATAATAAATGTATAGATTCACATATGATTACAACCACATTGGCAATGAATCTTTGCACAATGGGAGTAGAATGATAGAGCTATGGAGTAAGCTCTTCAATCTCTACAAAATGACATCAAGTGGTCACGTACAAGGCTTGCTAATCGCCTCTTCCTTCTTGCTCCTTTTATAGCAATTCTTGGAGGGAGTTTTGAATTCGAATTCGAATGGCTCCACCTAAAAGTGATCCCCAAAGTTAGGAGAGATTCCCTCAGCTCAAAAATTCGTGATTTTGGTAGTTGGAGCCACGAATTTGCTTTTACATCATGGATGAGGTAAGCCATCCTTTTACTTTTTTCTTTTTCCATTTACAAGAGATAAAATGTACTCTTTTACAAGAGGTGTTCACATGACTACTCATGTGACTTACAAATGAGGATAATATCAAGCATATCAAGCATGTAGGCTTGGGCAAAATGCACCAACAGCTCCCCCTCAAGCCTAACATGCTTGGCCTCCAAATAAGTCTTCAATTGTCCTTGATTTCCTGCAAACCAATCATCAACTTGAATCTACTTAATTTCGTACCATCAAGAGCTTTCGTCAACATGTCTGCACATTGCATATCTGTAGAGACGTAGGATAGTTGAATATCCTTGCTCATTAGCTTCTCCCTTACATAATGGTAGTGGACTTCAATATGCTTGGTTCTAGCATGGTATACCGGATTAGCTGCTAGATGTAGTGAGCTTGTGTTGTCACCAAAAATGTGAGGTGTTGAAGAATGAAGTCCAAGATCTGTGTACAAAGATTTTAACCACATGATTTCTTGAGTTGCATTAGCCAAACCTCTATATTCAGCTTCAGTAGAAGATAATGCCACGGTTGGTTGCTTCTTCGATGACCAAGAAATGATTTTTGAACCTGCAAATGATATATACCCTGATGTGCTTCTTCTATCATCTTTAGATCCGGCCCAATCTGCATATGAGTAGACCTTTAGCTCAATATCTGAAGTATATGAATAGAACAAACCTTCATTCATGGTCCCCTTTAGGTACTTGAGGACTCGCTTGGCCGCTTCCATATGTGGTCTTCTCGGCTTATGCATAAACTGACTCAATATGCTAACACTATAGCATATATCCACCCTTGTGAGTGTTGCATAGTTCAAACTTCCAACCAAGCTTTGATAGCTTGTGATGTCTTCAATTGGCTCTCCTTCATAAGCACTAAGCTTATGATTTTGCTCCATAGGTGTACCTGCACACTTTGTATTTTCCATCTTGAACTTGACGAGCATGTCATGGACATACTTCCTTTGTGTGATGTATATACCTGAATCTGTGTAGATCAACTCCAATCCAAGAAAATAAGTGAGTGGTCCGAGGTCACTTATTTTGAACTCCTCCTTCATTTGACTCTTTACCTGTTTGATTCCTTCAAGATCATTGCCTGTGATAATAATATCATCAACATACACACATAAATAGATCACTTCAGATCCATTCCTCTTTATGAACAAAGAGGTATCCGCCTTGCTAGCTTTGAATCCTTGGTCCTGCAAATAAGTAACCAATATGAAATTCCAAGCTCTTGGAGCTTGCTTCAATCCATACAAAGCTTTCTTTAGTTTGCATACATAGTTAGGATGATGTGCATCCTCATATCCAGGAGGTTGTGCCATATACACTTCCTCAGAAATCCATCCATTCAAGAAGGCATTCTTTACATCAAGTTGATAAAGATTCCAATTTCTAGATGCAGCAAGACTTATGAGAACCCTAATTGTAGGCATTTTTGCAACAGGAGAGAAAGTCTCCTCATAATCAATACCATGGGTTTGAGCAAACCCTTTAGCAACTAACCTTGCTTTGTGTCTATTTATACTTCCATCTGGATTCCTCTTGATTTTGTATATCCATCGAGATCCGATTATCTTCATAGATGGCTTGTTAGGTACAAGCTCCCAAGTGTCATTCTCCTTCAAGGCTTCCATTTCTTCATCCATTGCATCTCTCCAAGCTTTCTTGCTTTGTGCTTCTTCGAATGTGGTAGGTTCTTCATTGGTTGAATCCTTTGCAATGTAGATTGAGTGCTTGGTGACCAAAGAAGTATCATAACCAAACCTCTCTGGTTTCTTCTTCTCCCTCGAAGACCTTCTAAGTGGTTGATGTGAGCTCTCGGGTCCATATGTAGCATCCTGCATCTTTGCTTTACCTTTGTTCTTCCATAGCTTTAGTCTTTCCAAGTCTTCTAGGTCAATCTCCGAATCACTTTCTTCAATCTGCTTTGGCTCCTTTGGTTGAAGTGATGGAAAATCTTCATCCAAGTCATATGGCAGCTTCACTTTCCTGTCATCATCAAACCATGATTTGTTTTCATCAAAAATTACATCTCTACTCACAGAAAATCCTTTATTGGTTGGATTGTACAATCTATATCCTTTTTGGTTTTGATCATAACCAATGAATACACACTTCTCTGCCTTGGGATCCAATTTCCCTCTTACTTGAGAAGGAATGTGAGCATAGGCTAAGCATCCAAAGATTTTACAATGCTCTAGACTAGGTCTTCTTCCATTCCACACTTCATATGGAGTGGTTCCATCTAGTGACTTAGATGGAAGTCTATTTATGAGATATGTGGCTGTCGACACAGCCTCTGCCCATAGGTAGTTCGGCAATCCCTTTTCGTTGAGCATGGACCTTGCAGCTTCGACGATAGCTCTATTCCTCCTCTCTGCTACACCATTGAGTTCAGGTGTATACCTTGTAGTGACTTCCCTTTTAATGCCTCTTTCATGCAAGAAGGCATCAAATTCAAAAGAGAAGTATTCTCCTCCACCATCTGATCTGAGTCGTTTCAAAGTCCTACCTGTTTGGTTTTCAACAAGAGCAATATACTTCTTAAAGCAATTAAACACTTCATCCTTGTGCTTCATGAAAAACAGAATGGTCCACCTGCTACAATCATCTATGAAAGACACATAATATCTTGAGCCTGATATAGATGGCTCCTTACTTGGACCCCACACATCCGTGTGCACTAGATCCAAAGGATTTTGATACATATATCCTTTCTTATTGAAAGGTTGTCTATGAGCCTTGCCGAGTTGACAAGCTTCACACTTATAAATCATGTGTTGCCTTGTGATATTAGGCAAACCAAGTACACTTTGGTCCCTGCAAATCTGTTTGAGTGTCCTCTCACCAATGTGAGCAAGCCTTTTGTGCCATATCTCCAACTCTGTTAGAGTTTGAGATCCATAGCTAAACAAAGCTATGTTCTTTGTATCTTCCACTTCAAAAGTGAAAAGCCTTCCTGTCTTTTCTCCTTTGGCAATCCTTCGAAAGCCTTGCCTTGGGTCTTCAACATATGCTCCAAATCGATTGAATCTAACCTGCAATCCTTTTTCAACAATCTGTCCAACACTTATTAAATTTTTGGTAATTGTAGGGACATACAAGACTTTGCTTAAGAGGTTCATATTCCCATCTGATGTCTTCACATTACCTATCTTCTCCACTGAGTGCTTTGTGTCATCTCCTGTCTGCACTTCATGCTTGTTATGAGGATCTTCCAAATCAGAAAGTAAAGCCACATTTCCTGCTACATGGTTCGAGCATCCCGAATCAATGTAAAATATGTGATCATCATCCTTACCCTTCTTCGTTGATAGATTCATAATCAATAATGAATCTTCTTGACTTTGGTCCTCTGCATAGTTATTGTAATCTCTTCTTCCTCTATGGCCACTTTGATAGTTGTTGTTGTTGTTGTAATTGTTGTTGTAGTAGTTGTTGTTGTTGTAGCCTCCATTGTACCTACCTCTATTTGATCCATAACCACCTCTATTGAATCCTCTTCCTCTTGAGTTCCTTGGATTCCTGAAACATTCTTCAGTAGTATGGTTAGATAAGCCACATATGTTGCAAGGTTGAGATGATTGGAATCTCCCCCTGCCTTGCTTTCCACCTCTGCCTCTTCCTCTAGCTCTTCCTCTACCTGCAAAGTTTGCTTGGAAAGAGCTTCCTTCATCTTCATTCTTTCTATTCTTTGACTTGTCCTTGACCTTAGCTTTATCAGAATATAAGGCAGAAGTTTGATTACCTCTTGAGGACTCACCACCTTTGCTAATCTTTGCTTCATGAGTGAAGAGTTGGCCCATGAGTGTGTTGAGGTCGGGTACATGCATATCCATGTATAAATCCATGGCTGTTGTGAATGACTCCCACTTGTCGTCTGCTTTGATTCCATTCATGATTTGTCTTATGATTTGCTCCTCTTCAATTACCTCTCCAATGCTTCCAAGTTGGTCGGAAATCTCCTTCATCTTTGTGACATAATCAGTCACATTTTGCTTCGGGCTTTTCTTCATTGTTGTGAACTCCATCCACAATTGGTTCTTCCTTGCTCGAGTGTTGGAAGAGAAGAAAGAAGCAAGTGCATTCCAGGTTTCTCTTGATGTCTTGCATCCCTTGACATGAGGTAAAAGAAAATCAGAGATTGAGTTTAGAATATAGGACCTTGCAAGTGCATCCTTCGAACACCAATTCGAAAGTCCTTCCACTTCTTCATGTGATGGTTGCCCTTTGTTCCTCATGGTTGGCATTGCTTCATCTCCGGATATGAATCCATATAGATTCCTCCCTTGAAGGTAAGCCTCCATCCTTAGAGACCATGCCGGATAGTTGTTTCGATCCAATTTGTCAATTGTTGATGGAAATCCATCTCCCATGTTGCTTGACTATGCTCTGATACCACTGTGAAGAGAGATGGTGGATGCAATCCAAAGATGAGTAGGTGCCGCTACAACCAGCTTCACACCAGCCAACTGAGACTTCAGAGTTGATTAGTAGACCCTTTGAGCTTCCTAAATCCACCAAAATATCAGCCAAGTACTTTGGAACATGTATCCCAAAAGTTTAAGTCAAGACCGACAAGTTGCGAAATGACTAGCTCCCAAAACTTGCTATTTTTGGACATACACCTGCTGGAAAAAATGAACAGTGCTCTCAACCTGGAAGGAATTAGAAAAATTCCTTTTGGGCATAGCAAATAGACTTAGCAAGCTTCCTATTCCAAGTTAAAACACTTCAAATGATGGACTGAGCACTGAGAACAAGTTTCATCAAGTTCTGGAACATTCCCACAATTCTCGGGGCTCTGCAGAGATAGACCAGTAAGCAGTAAAATGCAGATATCTCCAAAAGTATAAATCCAATGACCTTGAAAATTTATATGTAGAAACTAGACAGTGAGAGCTATCCAACGCACTTTAAAACACTGAAATGGTTCAGTAAAACTCGAGATATGACCTTCTGAAGTTACTGCTCTGAGTGAGTATAGCAGAGAACAAAACAGAGAGGTAGATGATAATAAATGTATAGATTCACATATGATTACAACCACATTGGCAATGAATCTTTGCACAATGGGAGTAGAATGATAGAGCTATGGAGTAAGCTCTTCAATCTCTACAAAATGACATCAAGTGGTCACGTACAAGGCTTGCTAATCGCCTCTTCCTTCTTGCTCCTTTTATAGCAATTCTTGGAGGGAGTTTTGAATTCGAATTCGAATGGCTCCACCTAAAAGTGATCCCCAAAGTTAGGAGAGATTCCCTCAGCTCAAAAATTCGTGATTTTGGTAGTTGGAGCCACGAATTTGCTTTTACATCATGGATGAGGTAAGCCATCCTTTTACTTTTTTCTTTTTCCATTTACAAGAGATAAAATGTACTCTTTTACAAGAGGTGTTCACATGACTACTCATGTGACTTACAAATGAGGATAATATCAAGCATATCAAGCATGTAGGCTTGGGCAAAATGCACCAACAGTAACACTCGATCAAATAACTTGAGCTTCTGTGGCACAAACTTCGAGGCGCTCAGAATGAGATCCAAAAACACGACGAAGTACTCCAAAAGATGCAAACTGATGAAGACAACCTTACGAGGGTGGTCAAAGCTGTTATCTTTGCCCAATCGGATGGCACATATTCCAAGATTGTTGTTAAGAATTACCAATTTTTATAGTTTCATGGTCGTAAGGATGGCCCTTTAGTCCTTTCATGGTTGTCAAAGTTTGATGATTTTTATACTAATGAAACATATGCTGAAAGTGAAAACGTCAAATTTGCCACTAACTGTCTCGTAGGAAAAGCTTAGTTTTGGTGGAATGATCTTTGTCATAGTGCAGATTATCCAAACACATGGAGGGCTTTTCAAGAAAATCTTAAGGATTCTTTTCTACCCATATAGTTCAACCTTGTAGCTCAGTGATGAGTAGCACCTCCTTTAATGTCAATCCGGGAAGACATGAGGATGGTATGAAGACCTCGAGCAAGTGGCGGCACAAGTGCGTGAGTGAGAAGCACACAAGCATGCACACACATACACACACACGCGCACACACGGCAAGACAAAGAGAAAGAATCAATGGAGTTCTTTACATTACTTTCAAAAGCTCTTACAAGTTCGTTTCAATTACAATCTAACCTCAAAAATGAGCTCTCTAGCTCCTTTCATAGTTTTTGACTAGCTTTGGCCCTGTCCAGACCTAGTGTCCGGCCTAGTTAAAAATTAGGTTCTAGGGTTTATTTGAGGGCTCAAACGAAGTCTAAAAATTATGAAAATTGGTACGATGGTACTTCTAATACTCCTCAAGCTCGAGGACTCCTCGGCTTGCACAAAATGGAGTCTAATCTACCAAAAACGGGATTTACAATGTTTGTGTAGTGATTAAAATCACTTGAGTTGTACATAATCCATGGGAAAAAATGATCTGGCCTTGTTGCCGTATTGTACATGACTCCTCTGTTGCTTTGTATGCCAACACTCCCCCCTTCCTAGCGTCTGTCGCCCCTGACAGACCTTTGTTCTCTCGGGTGGTCGATATAATATTGGATGATATTGGTGGCCAGTTCATGTTCTCCTATCCGTAAGCCTCTTGCTAGATCAGCTTCCAATGCATCCCAATTGATTGCACCAGGGGTCTCTGGTTGTGGGGTGGTGTAGTACTCTGAGTACATTGCTTGTTCACAAGCAAAAAGTTGGAGCAGATGTGTTGGCTTTGGTGCGAAAATCTCCGAGTGATACTCCCAGAAACCTGATCTGAACATTTCTTCGAAAGTCTGTTTGTAGCAGGCAGGGAGGTATTTGATGCGTGCATGCCAAGCGTAAGCCACACGAATACTGGGGGTGGTGCTCATGTCATACACCAAGTCGTAATTTCCATTGCTAAACCCCGGGAGACGTACTTGTGGTGCGGCTGCATTTCTAAAAGTCTTCAGGACTACTTGCATCATATCTAAGATTTTAAGCATCATTTGCGCTGCTACATCTTGCATGGGCTTCAAGCGCGACATCCAGTGGCGAATGGTCCCCATCATATATGCTACCGACGGTGGTCCCTGTGGTGGCGCAATGTACGGGTAGTTCAGCCATTCCTTGCATTGCGCGTTGTTCTGTACCTTGATATTGAATGCCTTCCACGACCTGCGGCGGGGGACTGGACCGTAGCATGGATTATACAGGAGGTGTAAAGGCGCGTTGTTCCATGTGCGTAGCATTTCTGGATATGTCTCTAGAAGTTTTTGCCGCCATGTTGGTTGACGAATTTTGCCTTTTTGCACCTCTGGAGGAAGGTCTTCGGGTTGAAATTGGGTCGCAAAGGTAGGAATCTGACCCGTGACTCTTTGTATTTCTGCATTATAATCAGCCAAGATAATATAATACGGCCTGTATTGGAGTTCAGATGATAGAATCAGGCGCCTCGATGATAGGTTCTTAAAGTAAGCTGATTGTAACACAGTTTCCTCTATGACCCTCATGACCTGATTTTGCACTACTGTGCGCTCTTCGTGCGAACTCCCGATTTCCTCCACTTGACGTAACCATGGGGGCCGTGGTGCCTCGAATGTGTCCTGCGCTTCTTCTGTTTGTTGGCCTCCTGGGAATGGTTGCGGATTGTATTCTTCGTCAAACGTTTGTTCCACAGGAATTTGCACAACTTCTTCGTCCGTGGGGACCTTTGGAGGGGAAGATGGTCTCTCATATTGTAGTAAGCGTGTTTGCAATTCAATGACCTGTTTCTGGAGATCTTTTATGGCCTCTGCGTCTGTGAGAAGTGAAGCTGCAGAGGGGGTGGTTGAAGGGGCTGCTGTTGGTCCTTGTTGGTGTTCCTGCTTCAATTGTCCCAGTTCCTCCGATAGTTTATCATGTGCTTCAAGCAGCATGGCATAATCTTCCAATATAATCTTGATATTATCGGGGGTCACTGCTTGAAACTTGGATGGGCTGATGGGTGCCCCCGGTGTGCTCTCAATAGCTGCCTCCAGGTTCTCTTGATTTTGTATTTGCAGGCGTCTATTCTCTTCCTGAGCAGCCGCAAGATGGCGTTTGAGTAGTGCCATATTTCGCTGAAGTTTTGAGTTGCGTTCCAGCTGTGTCCGTAGGTGACCTTCTACCACCTGCACCGCTTCCTGATCTACGTTCTGTAACTGTACCTCCAATATGTTGTGAGCTTCTTGGAGAGTTTGGAACTGTGTGTGGAGGCGAGCATTCTCCTCTTCTAGTGCCGCCAGGCGGTGCTGTAGTGTCTCTGAGTGCTCATGCAGGCGTTCGTTTTGTTGCTGGAGCTGAATGTAATCTGTCCTTAAATTTGATATACAAGCCAACATGGTGTCCAATGCATTTCCTATAGATGAGTGGGTGGTGTTTACAGTGGGAGATGCATGGGGAGGGAATTGGGGAAGGGAGACAGTGAATGATGTGTCTACGGAAGTTGTGTGTGTGAGTGAAATTGGTGGAGGGGGAATGGGAGGAGGTGAAACCGTGGGGGGAGGTGCCGTGGGTGGTGAAATGTCCATACCCTCAGGAGTGGGTGTGAGTGTGGGGTCTGCCATATACATTGGGATGGTAGGTGGTGTGTGTGTGGAAGTGGTGAATAGATGCGAAGTGGGGTGGGGAGCTGAAAAGACCAGAAGTGGTTGAGACCCTGGTTGAAAAGCTCTAGCAAGGAGGTCTTGGAGGGATTGTAGAAATGGAGAGAGAGATGTCGGGGGTTGAGGTCGTAAATTTGAGGAGGGCTGGAAGGGTTGCGTGGTAGCAGGGAAGCCCATGAATGTGGATCTAGGGTCAGGATGACCCATGGCTGAGGGCATGGGGGATGGTTGCCCTAGGGCAGGCTCTAGGAGGGATTCGGTGGATTGTGTAGTGATGGGGTTTGCTTCAAAGATTGGGTTATCAGTGGTAGAGAATAGGGTGGCACTAGAGATGGGAGTACGGAAGATGAAGGTTGGGTCCGTGGGTTGAGTGGTCGATGTGGTTTCCACTGTTTCTGTTCTAGGAGGTGATGGTGGGGGTGTGGGTGGTAGTGGTTCGGTGGACTCCTCATGGGTGGCTGGGTGCTGTTGGCTAGCTGTTTGGGAGGTTGTTCTGATAGTTTCAGATGTAGTAGTTGGCTCTTCTGCAACTGTAATGGGAATTTGGATATTCTTACCTGAGCGAGGTCGTGTCTGGAACCTTCGTGGGTCATATTGAACTGGAGGCCTCTGAATGGCGGTGCACACTGCTTCTACTACTCCATATGTTTCTGCCATCAATAAGAGACCTTCCCTGTACTCTGAGTCAACTCCCGCTTCTTCCAACAGCTGAGTCATGAGTACTCTGCTACTCTGTTCAGTGAGTAGTTGTTGCGATCGCACTCTTTCCATAATCTGATACAGCCTTCGGAGTTCTGCTGTATAGGCTGGGGCTTCAGTGGTCTCCTCTTCATACGCACCTTCTTCTTCTGGGTGTCCTTGTTGTTGACTTTGCTGAGCGTCACTCCAATGTACATGTCGACCATCTGTAGACTTTCTTCTTCTTCGTGAGGATGTGCCCTGCTCCTCTGCCTCTGAATAAAACTCCACATCAGAGAATTGTGTGCTTTGTAGGAATGCTTCGAAGTCCTGGGGGTCCAGTCCTTCAGCATCTCCAGTGGCAGCAAATTCGAATTCAGGTGGAACAGGAGGAGCCGATGGGGTAGCTTGTGTCGTAGTGTCAGATTCTGACCTGGGTAGCCTGATGGTAAAGGGAGGTACAGTGGCCTCCCTTAGTGGTGATGCCTCAGGAGTAGTCAGGACTTCCCTTGTTTGGACACAAGGGATCGCACCTCTCATGCGCTTGGATTGATGTGTGGACGTCTTGAGCCTTTTAAACATTTGTAATTGTGCCCAAGTTAAGGCACGTTCAATGGGGACATCATATGCTAGGCATCAGTAAATAATGCGTGTGATTGCACAGCATCCGTTCACCACTAATTTCCTAGAAGCCCGTTTGTTTGCTTCATACAACTGATCTATAATCCATACTGGTAGCTTAATGGGTAACGCACCTGCTTCCGCTAAGTAGAGAGCGAACCAGATCTTCTTGTGTGGTTGTGTGAATCGGTCTTGGCCGGGAAAGGCGAAATGTTGCATGCACATGCGGAGAGGGATGGACACATTCGGGGTGAGTGCTGCCATGTCTTTAAGCTTCAGCAGTTTCCTATCCTTCATGTTAGTGGGAACAAGAGCATCCTTTTCAGAGGGTACATGCGTGCCGTGCATATTCAAAGCGTCGCTTACCAATTCCACAGTAAGTTCAAACCTCTTCAACTCGTTGTTGCCCAGCAAGGAGGGAAGCACAAATGATCCGGGTTTGTCCTTTTCTTCATTAGCTTGTAATGTGGAGACCAAATAGTAACATCGGAGGAGATCTGGTTTAGGTAGTGGGGCTTCAAAGTATTCTGCCAGCCCTGCTCGTTGCCATATGGTCTGGAGATCCTCGGTGTTCTGTAAGGTCTCGAACTCCTTGGAGAAAAATTGAAATCGAACCCATGATCTGTCATATTCGCACTTAGACTCCCAGATATATTTGGCCTCTCCTAATGGACCTGGCATGCCATTGAACCAATGAGAATTGGCATGGACTCTTTCCGTGATCCCTGTAGGTGGATCCGGCACCGGGATTTGTTGAAGGTGTTGCAGCTCTGCTGGTCGTTCAGTTGGTGGCACATCCACGGGTAGACTATCCACATCAATTCCTGCAGTAAGTATCCCTACTTGTGAGCCCGAACCTGTCGCTTCTGCCATTTTACTTCTTGCCTTCTGATTCTGTGAGAATATAGAATCATGTGTTAACATCGTAATGGACAGAATAAATCCGTTGTTGTCCCCGTTACAATCATTAACATGAGGTAGATGGTGAGTTAGTGGTTAGTAAGTGCACGAAGACAGTGTGTGTAGTTAATGTTTGTGTATTCCTAGGAGACTAATGCCGTTAGTAAGTGGGGGTGAATTTACAAATTGGGGTCGGGGGGTTTATTACAGGTCTTGAGCTGCCAAATGCAGTGGATGGGTTTTTCCTTTGGTTTCGTAGAGGCGCTAGAGAACATTATAGGTGTATCAGCTTGAACATGAGGCCTTTTAGGGACCCATTTACAAGTGATTACATGCGTGCTCTTGGTTCTTGGTGTGTTCCTGAGTGTTGAGAACGAGTGAATACTGGCTGTACGCGTAGTTGAGTGATGCTGCATAGGTTGTGGCCTTGGCGTAGCTACTTGTGCCCGCAAGCAAGCCTTAGGCACCCAAATTTGTCTTGATTGTGGGCTAGCCTTCATCGACTTTTTGGGCACCCAAATGGATTTCACTCTAGCAGAAGAATTTCTGACAGACTTCTTAGTGGCGTCACGTTGTTGGTTACTAGTAAGAAGCTTTGCCCGTGTGGTTGTCGTGAGTGCAACCGGGTGTTCGCCTTTTCGCACCCACACTTGGTTTACTTCCTGGGACATTCTGCTGCGCAGGTACTTTTGATCTCGGACATAGGTAGTACTCTGCTTCTTCTGCCTTTGATCCGCCTTTGGTTGCTGCCTCCTTCTGACCTTTGGAAAAGAAGGGAGTTCCATTGCATCCCTGACTCCTGTTGTGCAAATATCATTCCTCTGCAACACATGGTTTTGAACAAGAACAGCATGGTCATCTTCTTGTGTACCCCTGGAAGGACCAGGAGTCTGTGCCTTTCCTAGTTCCTTGAGTGCTCCATTGTCTAATTCTACTGTAACTCGACTATGATTGACCCAAACCTGGAGAAGTCCACTTCTTAGGTTTAGATTGACTGCTTGGTCATAGATCCAATCTTGACCCAAGACAAGGGGCTCAGTGAGATCCTCATCTTGACACACCAGTACTTTAACTGTCATTGCCTCATCATGAATGTAGAGGGGAAGTTCCACCTCGCCCATGCAAGGGGTTTCCACGCCTCCCAATCCTATGAGATATGCTTCCACAGGATTGACAGTTAACTGCAACTCTTGACAGTACGACAATTTAACAGCACTAGTGGCTGCCCCTGAGTCAATCAAGGCTCTTACGGTCCTTGCACTCTTTCCGTGCCCTATATCTAGGGTTATGAAAGGACGTCTATCAATTATTCTATGTGAGCTTGTTCCTGCAACTTCACACATGGCCATAGGATATCCTTGATCTGTATAGTCATTCGTTCTAGGCTGATCTCTACCTTGCCTTCGTAACTTCATCCTTCTGATGCGTTCTAAAGCTTCTGCTTGAGCTTCTTCTCTAATTCGCTTTTCTTCCTCTTTGCGTTTCTTAGCAGTGTTGAGTCGGCTAAGCATTTCCTCTGTGAGGGGTTCTTGATACAACTTGACTCTACAACCGCTGATATAGTTAGGGAGAACATCACCATCTAATGTGGCCAGTTGTACTGCTCCACTCGTGGAGATCCTATTGATGATCATAGGTCCGTAGCCTCTCTTTTCTAGTTTCCTCGCATGTTGTTTTAGTGTATAGACTAAGACTAGATCTCCTGCTTTCAAGCCTTTATCCTTCACATGGGCATCAAAGTATGCCTTCTGTCTCTTCTTGGCTGCATATATCCCTGCGGCGGCTCTCAGTCTTGTTTCTCCTAATCGTTCAAGGTCAAAGATCCTAGAGGAGAGCTCATGACCTGTCCATTCATACTCTTGTGCTACTCTCAATGTAGGGATCAAGAAGTCCAAGGGTAGCACAGCGTTTTGACCAAATACCATCTGAAAGGGGGTGGCTTGGAGTACCGTTTTGTAGGCCACTCGGTATGCCCAAACAGCATGGTGTAGCTGTTTGTCCCAATCAGAGCGTTTTGTGTTCACTAATTTCGTCAGTACATTGCATAAGATCTTATTAGTGCTCTCAGCTTGTCCATTAGCTTGAGGGTGATAAGGGGCAGACTTCTTGTGTATTACCAAGAATTCTTGGAGTAGATTTTCAATCACTTCGTTCAAGAAATGAGTGCCTCTATCACTTACAAGCTCTATAGGTAGCCCGTATCTTGTGAATACATTCTCAAACAAGAATTTGGCAGTTGTTTGAGCATCGTTCTTTGTCGTAGCCTTGACCTCTACCCACTTAGTTAGATAGTCTGTTGCAACAATGATGTATTCCGCATGAGAACCCTTAGCTGGGGGATTAATAGGACCTACGAAGTCTATTCCCCACTTAGAGAATGTGCGTCCACCCATCATAGGTTTCAATGGCATCTCATCTTTTCGTATAGGATACTGAGTCCTCTGACAGACATCACACCGTTTCACATAGGTATGAGCATCCATGTGAAGGGTAGGCCACCAGAAACCCGCAAATAGTATTGCCTTGATCACCCGATCCGGTCCAAAATGTCCTCCTGCTACACCTTGGTGAGCAGTTTCTAAGATCTTAAGATACTCACTCTCATGGACACACAGTCTCAGGTAGCCATCCTTACCGCGTTTGTATAGATTATCACCAATGAGTGAGTAATCGAAGGCTTCTTGTTCTAAACTCCTTTTCCTAGCCAGAGTCATGTCTGGAGGGAATGTGTTTGTCCTCAGGAATGATACTAGTGATTCACTCCAATCTGGCACAATGGATACTTGATAAAGGGTGGCATGTTCCACAGGTGGTTTAGTGCAACAGATTGGGCATTCCTTGCACAACTTTTGGACATCCGCTTCCATAGTTGGCCAATGCACTCCGAATCTCTTTAGAGTCTGTAAAGTTCGTTGCTTTGAATGGTGTTGCTCTAGTGCACCTACATGTGCTAATTGCAACCATTTAGAGTACTCATCCTCTTCTACGCAACAAGCCAAGATCCCTTGATCTGTGTGCTTGTACATACTTCCTGCCATGATGTGATACTTTTGGGCTTTTACAACCTCTCTATTCCGTGTGTTTACAACTGGATGATTAGGCCCGTATGTCAATACTGGTACCAATGGCTTAGCCCACTGCGGCACAACTTCCAAATTAAACAAGTAAGCATCAGGAAGATCATCCGATACTCCTTGTGGGGCTTCTCCCGATGTGAGCCTAGAGAGATGATCGGCTCTCAAATGAGTCCTACCTTTTCTTACCACAACTTCAAAGTCATATTCCATGAGCAAGAGAAACCATCTCACTAATCGTCCTGTATTGCATGGCTTGTTTACGAGGTATAGCAATGCCTGATGATCAGTAAAAAATTTAAACTTATTTGCAAGCAAATAGTGTCTAAATTTCTTAACTGCGTATACCATGCCTAATCCTTCTCTCTCCGTAGTGGTGTAATTCCGTTCAGCCGCATTCAATTGTCTACTGGCATAGGCAATTGGAAGATCCATATTTCCTTCACCAGTAGGTTGTGCAAGCACACATCCAATAGCATAATTGGATGCATCAACATGAACATGGAATGGCTTATTCCAATTTGGTGTAGTCAAGATTGGTGCTGAACATAATCTTCGTTTAAGCTCTTGGAAGGAATTCTCACATTCATCCGTCCACTCAAAGTTTGTCAGAAGTCCGTACATGGGCTTTGCAATGACAGCATACATGTGTATAAATCGTCGGTAATACCCACAATGCCCCATGAAGGCTTGTACTTCCTTGACATTCTTTGGCCTAGGTAGCTCTGCTATGGCTCTCACTTTTTCTTCGTCGGTAGATATGCCATTCTTTGACACTATGTGTCCTAGAATCTTGCCTTGCCTGACCATAAAAACACACTTTTCTGGGTTCAAGCAGACTTGATATTCTCTACATTTGTCAAAGATTTGTCTTAGTTCAGGGATATGGGTTTGTCTAATGTTGGAATGAGCACAAAGATCATCAACATAGACTTCTAAACTCTTCCTCAGGAACTCCTTAAACACATGGCACATCAGCCTCTGGAAGGTAGCTGGTGCATTGGTAAGCCCAAATGGCATTACTCTAAAAGCAAAAATGCCCCATTCTGTGGCAAAGGCTGTCTTATGCTGATCCTCTGGAGCTATGGCTACTTGATTGTAGCCAGAAAATCCATCAAGGAAGCTGTACACTTCCTTGCCTGCCACTCTTTCTAAGAGATGTTCTGTGATGGGAAGCGGATAGTTATCTCGAATTGTGGCTGCATTAACCTTTTTCAAGTTAATGCACACACGCAGCTTGCCATTCTTCTTGGGCACCACTACGATGGGGGATACCCATTCAGTGTGCTCAATTTCATAAATAAATCCAGCTTCAACCAATCTATCTATCTCTTCTTTGATCTTAGCAGCGTAATTATCGTTATAAGTATAGGGCTTTTGCTTAGAGGGTTTGGCATCTGAAGTCATGGGGATGGTGTGTGAGCATATGTCCGGGTCAACACCTTTCAAATCCTTGTAACTCCAAGCGAATACATCTCTGTATTCTCTTAGCAAGGCAATCAATTCGTGCTCTTCTTCTTCTGTCAGGTCATGGCCTATATACGTGCATCTCTCCTCTCCTTCTTCTAGGGCCACAACTATTTTCTTGGTGGTTTCTTTGTTATCATAGGCCTCTCCTGATTGTGCCTCTCGTTTAGGCATTCTTATCATGACTCTCCTGTCATCTATCTCATACTTCTTAAAATTTTCTGGGACCTCAAACAAAGATTCTTCCTCTTCTGGTGAGACTTCTCTCTTTTTTCATTTCTTTCCTTCTTCCTTTGGGCTCATATGTGTTGCTAATCTTACATCATTTGTAACCTCTCCATACCTCTGGGGTTGAAATTCTACTTCATGGAAGTATTCTTCATCTGATGCAAATGGTGGGTCCATAATGATTGACTCTAGATCGGAGTCACTTGCATCCTCAAATGCGTCAGGGCTAGGTTCGCATTCTTCTAGAACTGCCTCTCCCATGATTGGCTCTATGGAGAAGACTGAAATGTCATAGCCATCCTCATCACAGTGAGGTGTCCATTGTTCTTCATTGATGGCTACATCCATGGTTGCTAAAATTTCTGCCCAGCCATGGGGTTCAAATTCCTCGTCTGGAAAAACTACAGGTGCATAGGCTGGGTCTTGAATTGGTCTATGGGTTTCTTCTGCACCTACCTCTCTGGCTTTTTCTCTCTTTTCTTCGTCTACTGCCACTTTGCACATCCATAAGTGGGTATCTTCATGCATCCATGAGGATCCTGACCCTATGGAATGCACAGATTCCGTATCATCTTTGGTTCTATGGATGGGATTCCACTGGATAGGGGGTACATCCCTATGAGAGTAATCTTTGAGATTGACTTTGGTCGTAACACCTAAGTGTTGCAGGTACAAGGAATTGGTCCCCCAATCTTGTACCACTTGCAACTGTCGCATAAATGGTCTTCCCAAAATCATCTCATAGGCATGATTTTTGCTAAAGTCACATATAGCAAAACTATGCTCAAACTCAACACCACAAGTGGTGAGAGTTATGCCTTCTAGCAATCCTAAGGGTTTCTCAATATGACCATCGGCCATCTGTAATTTCATCCTCGTTGGCCTGAGTGCCGGCTTGCCCCAACGCTTCCATAGGGAAGTAGTGGCAATTGCAACTCCTGCACCTGAGTCCAAAATTGCCTTCGTGGTGTAGTCCTGGTAGGTGATGGGAAGATAGGTGTTCCCTTCTTCACCTTCACACATATCTCCTATCTTGTCCAAGGGAATTTCTGGCACTGTCCTATGGGATCCTACCCGGGAACGAGGTTTTGCTATCTCTGGTACTTGTTTGGCTACATGTTTCCATAATTCAGGTCTAACCTTGAGTAGCTCTTCTAACTTGAGATTACACTGCACGTTAGTGTTCTTCACTACCTCTGTGTTCCTAGGTATGACTGAGTCGTCGTTCCTTACCATGACTGTGGGTGCTCTCATACATGTGGACTTTGCTTCCCATGGGCTTGTGAAGTGGGGTAGCTCCTGTATGGAATTAGACTCAAAGTCTAATCTCTCATGAGACTGAGTACTCTCCTGTTCCCCGTAAATAGATGGGATGTCTTGTGGGAATTGGTCGTGTGCATCATCCACAAGTTCAAAGGGAGGGGCGACTTCACTTTCGTTATCCCATTTGTCTTCTTGAATCTCTCGTAGGAAGTCTGGTGCAAACCGATTCATAGAAGAAGAAGTATCTGGCTCCGTAGAATTAGGCGCGTAAGCAACCTGGGAAGGAGGGCTTATTCTATCGTTGGCTCTCTCCTCGTTCTCATAAGCTTCCTGGGGAGGGTTACTTATTCTATTGCTTTTCCGAACAGGCTCATACGCTCCCTGAGAGGGAATGTAGGCCACCTGTGGAGGTACGTGAGCTTTCGCGGGAGGCTCATCTGCCTTTTGGGGGGGAAGATAAGTTTCTTGAGGAGGCTCATGGGCTTCCTGAAGAGGCTTGCTTATCTGTTCTCTTGCCCTTTCCTTTCTTTGAGGGGCAGGTTCCTTTTCTGAGTGTGCAATTAGCCTCTCTATTCTTTCTGGAGGGGAAGTTGTCTGGTTTAGTGGAATTGGCCACATAAACTTCCGATGGGGGATGGTTCATGTTATTGCTTGCTTTCTCTCCCTCTTGATTTTTTTCTTCCTTGGCAGATCTTGCAATTATCCTCTCTAACTTTTCTAGGAATCCATCCAAGTGTAATTGCGTTTTGGCTGAGCCCGAGTAATTGAAAAGGCGACTGGCTTCAAACATAGTCTGAGCCAATGCGACCATTTTCGCGCACAGTTTGGTTCTTTCTATCTCTAGGTCAGCTCTAGGATAGCACTTGTCATGATCCGTGACGTTTGGCCCTTCTTGGATTCTGGCCTGATATGCTTTAAGCATCATGTCTATGTCTTCAGGAGTGGGATCAGCTAATACCGATCCTGTTTGGGGTGGTGGGTGGGTTACGTGGGGTGTCTTAGAGGGTGGAGGGATGGAGGGTGATGGGGATGGTAGCGGTGGGAATGTGTGAGAGTGCGGTTGAGATGTGATCTCTATGATTTTAGCCTTGGTTTCTCGTAAACTTTCCTCAAGTTCACTCATCTTCTTTGCCCATTGCCTTTTCATGCGTTCGCGGCTATCTCTCCAAGCTCTTGTTCTCTTTTTATTTTGGCTCTCAGTATCGCTAGCGTCTGGGCTCTTTTCCTTGCCTACCCCTTGGTTTTGTTGCACTGCTTGAGCCCTCGTGACTACCTGTACGGGTGCAGTGGAAGTAACACTTCCGCTGGAATCTACCACTAGCTCAATAACATTGATAGGCGTGATTTTTGGCATATTATTGGGGTTCTTTGGGCAAACCCGTAAGAGATGCTCTTTTCCACAATCTTGGCAGAAGCCTTGGATCGTCACAGACTGGTTTTGTGTAAGTGGAGGTAAGGGGCAATCACAAATGAGGTGATCTCCTTGGCATCTATAGCACGGTCCTCTTGGGAATGGAGGTCTTGCTTGTCTAGGTTGAAGCCTAGGGTTGGGGTTTGCATACATGACGTTCGTGTAATCTGACTCCCAACTAGGTTCGTTTGTCTCCTCGCTATAATAGGACTCACCATGCTCAGGAGACTGCATGTAGTAGGCCTGGGGGCTATCAACATGTGTAGAATCAAAGCTATGGTCACTCGGGTCACTTTCAGAAAGCAAGGATGTTACAGGGACTATAGCTCTATTCAGGTTCTCTTCTGCAGCAGTATACTTTACCGGAATCACATTAGCTGGGGCTGGGGGTTGTTGTGCTAACACAGGCTGAGGCCTTTGTTGGTTTTGATATTGAGGTTGGAAATTTTGTTGTGGCCTGCCACATGGTGGTGGAGGGTACGGGTTCTGGTATCTTCCCTGCTGAGGGTATGGCTGAGGGTGAGGTTGCCTAACTGCCTGCTTGTTGTATGGGCAATCCTGTGCGGTGTGATTGGTGTATCTCCGTTCTATGGTGCAGTACTGGCTACTAGGATTTACTTGGGGTTGAGCCATAATGGGGCAGACATTCGCCATGTGGTCACCACCACAAGTGTAGCACCTTTTCACAGGGGCAAACCTTGGGATTTGTTTACTAGTTACCCCTAATTTCTGAGCTACTTTCTCTGCGAGTTCCTCAATTGATGTGGATTGCGTGGAAGAGTGACTAGATGCACTATCTGAATCTTTGTAGATTTTGGAAAGCTCTAGTTCTTCCCCTAGGTTATCTTCAATGTCAATGCACATGCGTACACACTCTTCTATAGTCCTAGGGTCTTTCAGATACACATAGGATCTCAATTTCGTACTCAGCAATCCATCAAGGAATAAGGCTACTTGTTTGGCAGATGTGGGTAGCTCCGAAACAGGACATCTCTCAAGGTATTGCCTAAATCTTCTTCCGGCAAGTCTCACAGTCTCTTGAGGGGTTTGCTTGAAGCTGTGAATCAGTGAGGAGGTATTGTGTCTTATGCCACTCTTGGAGAATTCAATAATAAATGCTTCTAGGAGTTGGTCTATGCTCCTGAACTGGCGCTCATCCAATGGCTGAAACCATGTAAGTGCTGTGTTCCTAAGGGTTAGACCGAAGGCATTGTACTGCGTGAATAGATCCTCCACTTGTTCAGCTCTCAAAACTTGCTTGAACTCCGCCACATGATCATAGGGATCTCCTGTGCCATCGAAGTAGTTCTTCATGGACTTAACTAGCTGAGTCGGTCTCAGAGTTCTTGCGTGCTCTCTAGGTCTCGGCAGAGGGAATCCATCCACATTTCTTTGGTTCCTGTGAGCTCTAAGCATTTCAGGTTCTACCCTATTCGTCTCCGTCCTCGTTCTTTCTCTGCCCACTGGATTGGCAAAGCTTACTTCTGGTCTATCTCTACTTCTGTCCCTTTGCATTCCATGAGCTTGGGATGTTCCAACCCCAGGGTGACCATAGGATACATTTGATCTTGGTTGGGGAAAAATGAATTCACCCTTCCAAGTGTAAGCATGCCTATCATTTTCCGTAACCGCAAAGATCCGTTCTGAAGCGTGATCTAAGTAGGTCACTCTGCCTGGACTATCAGGATCCTTAAACTCGTAGATCATGATATTTCCTATATCAATTGGCTGATTAGATTTATACCTCCAAAAGGCTTCGTCAGTTTCTCGATTGAGGAGCAACTCTATGCTCTTGTTGTCTTGGGGAACCCACTCAGGTGTGATAATCCTAGTGAGAACAGATTTGCCTCGAGGGGTTCTAGGTTCCACACCCATGTTTCCTTGTTCCAAGTCACCTAAGTCCGCTTCTGAGATTACATTCCCAAATTCGTCTGTCCTATCTGGGTGACTGGTGACTACGTATATGGTTCCTTCTTTGTCTAGGTATGCTCCGTTTTCAAACTTGACAGCTGGGTGCTCTAGTCCTATGGATTGATCAGGATTTTTAATCTGGATCACGGGTCTTCCTAGGCCGTCCTCATAGATGCTAGCACCTAATCGGTTGGTCCTAAGGTACTCCAGCTGCGTTTTGTACGGGCCTTCTACTCTGTACAGGTAAGGCACACCTGAACTTCCCGTAGGTCTGTCCATACCTTGAGACATCCCTGATTCACTGGTCTCAGAGCTAGGGTAGTGCGAGTGGTGGCTCAACTGCTGGGCCCAGGACCTAGCAGTGTGGTTAACACTAGCCTCTGAAGATCTAAGGCTTTGTCTCTCCCTTACTAGATGTCGTCCTGATCTAAGGTTCATATGCCTATCTAAGTAGCCCAATTCTTCGCCCAGAGTACAACCTCGTTGCCGATCACTTGGTATCAGTCACTTGATTCTTTTTAGTTATTTCTCGTGTTTAAGGTCTTGTCTGATATTACGTCGTCGGAATACTTGAGTGTTCTTCGTACTTTCAGGTTGATCGTTCCACGTTAGGTTCTTTTCCTTTATGTTATCGACAGTGCAGAGATTAGGTTTTTAGCTTGAACTTGAGTTTTTAGGTGGTCTTCAACTTGATAGTGGCCTATAGTCGCCCTGACTTACTCCTACTTCTAATCGTTCTTAGCCTAAGCTAGGAATTGACGAAGAGAAGTTGAGAATATTCCGACCTTTCTTGCCGAACCTTGCTCTTTGATGCTCGAGAAGTTGATTCTCAAGCTTGTGCAAAACCCTTGCCTGGACGCTCTCAATTTGCTTCTCAATAGACCTGCATAAGTCCCAAGATTAGCTCCAAGTAAACCTTTCAATTGACAAACAAATTATTTCAGACACTTTTTTAATGACCCTTGTTCCCCCTTTTGTATTGCTAGAAATTTCCTCTAGAGCTCCCTTGGTGTTTCTACCCCTCTGTGTGTCAACTTCCAAATATCCTATCTGAAAATCAACGCGTTATTCTTATAAAAAATAGTTGAGGGCGTGTAGTATATGTCACGAGCTTTCCGACAAGCCCTAGAGCTCAGAAAATGGATTTCGTATGAAAAAGTTATGACCGTTCAGGGTTTAGGGGGTTAACTAGACCAACAGAACCTTTCAGGGGTTTTAATGCATTTTTCTAAGGCCTTTGTAAGTATATGAGTACTTGAGAGTGCAAATATGCCCAAAATTTAGCCTAAATTTCCAAAAATTTACCCCTTAATTTTTGCCGAAAATGTCTGTCTGTCGCGATAGACGGTGTCTGTCGCGATAGACACAAACTATCGTGGGGGCTGTCTGTCGCGATAGACGGTGTCTATCGCGATAGACGCTGTCTGTCGCAGATTTCTGTCTGTCGCGATAGACGGTGTCTGTCGCGATAGACGGTGTCTATCGTGGAATTTCGGTCTGTCGCGATAGACGGTGTTTGTCGCGATAGACCGGTCTGTCGCGATAGACGGTGTCTATCGTGGAATTTCGGTCTGTCGCGATAGACGGTGTCTGTCGCGATAGACGGTGTCTATCGTGGAATTTCGGTCTGTCGCGATAGACGGTGTCTATCGTGGAATTTCGGTCTGTCGCGATAGACGGTGTCTGTCGCGATAGACGCTGTCTGTCGTGGGTCTCTGTCTGTCGCGATAGACGGTGTCTGTCGCGATAGACGCTGTCTGTCGTGGGTCTCTGTCTGTCGCGATAGACGGTGTCTGTCGCGATAGACGCTGTCTGTCGTGGGTCTCTGTCTGTCGCGATAGACGGTGTCTATCGCGATAGACAGTGTCTGTCGCGATAGACGGTGTCTGTCGCGATAGACTGAAAAAACGCAAATTTTTGAGAAACTTCTAGTGATCTAGAGTGCCCTCAAGGTGTAGGTTACCGTGCTAATCATGCATTCACAAAATTTTAAGATTTTCTGTCTGTCGCGACAGACAGAGGTCGTCGTCCCGGGACCTGTGCAGAGCCTGTCGTACCTGCGCACACTGCTGGGGATGATGGTACAGCAAGAACCTGCAATGAAACTCAAGAAACATGCAAAATACGCACACACAATATTGCTCTCTCGCTCTCTCTCACAAATGAAACGAGGGAAATGAGGTGGGGAAGGTGATATGATCAAAACTGAAAATTTTCGCGATGATGGAGATGGAGGTGGGAGATGGTGATGATGATGATGGTGATGAAGATGGTGAAGAAAGTAAAAGAAAACCGATGAGAGTGAAGAAAATACCTACAACTCCAACGCGTCAACTCTACGTCTTACCATCACACGCTCGTCCTCAAAGCTCGATCCCCGGCAACGGCGCCAAAATTTGGTGTAGCTCAGTGATGAGTAGCACCTCCTTTAATGTCAATCCGGGAAGACGTGAGGATGGTATGAAGACCTCGAGCAAGTGGCGGCACAAGTGCGTGAGTGAGAAGCACACAAGCATGCACACACATACACACACACGCGCACACACGGCAAGACAAAGAGAAAGAATCAAT
Organism: Ceratopteris richardii; assembly: GCA_020310875.1. Classification (NCBI taxonomy): domain Eukaryota; kingdom Viridiplantae; phylum Streptophyta; class Polypodiopsida; order Polypodiales; family Pteridaceae; genus Ceratopteris; species Ceratopteris richardii. The sequence goes on from CM035429.1 coordinate 23,832,213, forward strand.
GGAGTTCTTTACATTACTTTCAAAAGCTCTTACAAGTTCGTTTCAATTACAATCTAACCTCAAAAATGAGCTCTCTAGCTCCTTTTATAGTTTTTGACTAGCTTTGGCCCTGTCCAGACCTAGTGTCCGGCCTAGTTAAAAATTAGGTTCCAGGGTTTATTTGAGGGCTCAAACGAAGTCTAAAAATTATGAAAATTGGTACGATGGCACTTCTAATACTCCTCAAGCTCGAGGACTCCGCGGCTTGCACAAAATGGAGTCTAATCTACCAAAAACGGGATTTACAATGTTTGTGTAGTGATTAAAATCACTTGAGTTGTACATAATCCATGGGAAAAAATGATCTGGCCTTGTTGCCGTATTGTACATGACTCCTCTGTTGCTTTGTATGCCAACAAACCTACATGTTCGACAATTGTGGGCTAAATTTACATGGATGGAAGGTGATACGTTTACAACCTATACGGACCGGTTCTACCAATACCTAGTATCTCTTCACTTGCTTTAACATGTTTCAGATGATACTATGAAGAACAAGTATAATGATGGTTTAGAGAAGGAGATTCAAGAAAAGCTTCACTCATGCCGACCTACATCGCTGCATGAAGCTATTGCCTTTACTCATGATGCAGAGAATGAGTGCCAATCGATTATCAAGAGGATCAGTTCGCATCAACCACATCAACAACAACAGTCTTTTCGCTGGTATATGCATTTACACATAGAATTTAGTATGTAGGATCATACTTTAGATATAATTTTGAAAATGAATTAGAATATTGACTTATTTAAAGGCTATGCTAGCACCTCATAGATAATTTTAATAATTTAATGCCTCCATGAACATTTCCATGCATGTGTTTTACATAAAACATGCTTATTTTCATTCAGTGATGGAACATGTGACTAGCCATCCATGTTTATTTTTATTTTATCAACCAAGGTCAGTTGCTTTTTCAATTGAGGGGCATGTTATAAATTATGGAATGAGTTTAACAAGGCATTGTTGGAGTGTTAATTTATTAATTTCTTAATATGTTTTGGTGTTTTTGATATAGCAGCTGAAGGTTCGTGAGGGCGTGAAAGGGTGGACATCAATAATCTGAATTTAGGATGGACATCAATAATCCGACTTATAATTTAGTTTGTATATAAATCCGCATAGAAGTTCTATTGTTACAAACAGTTAGAAAAGTAGTGGTTAGAATAAGGGTCATTGTAGATCACAATTTCTGATATTGAAAGCAAAGGCTTTCTACAAAAGTCACAAACTTTTACTTTCATGCATGCTTTTTGCAACCGCTCTCATGTAACCACTTTTTTCAACATAATAAAAAATTGCTATAAATACATGCACTCTGTGGACTTTCTAAACAGAGTGCATGGGGGAAGATTGTACCCAATACTGCGTTCTGTCTCATTTCCTCGCATGTCTATTTTTTTTGTGTTTTCTGCATCTGTAACTTCTATGTGCATGCGAGCAAGATCCTGATAACATTCTTAATTCACAATAGTATCTATAAATGTATGTACATATGATTAGGAATTTAGACTCTATTATGATTGTCTGATACAACATTGATTCTTACTTCATAATAGTATGTGTATGTGCATATGATTATGAGTTTAAAATCTATTGTGATAAATTAAATTTATTATTAAAAGATGTAGGTAGATTATGTTTGACTCAACATTGATTCTTATTTCATAATAGTATATGTATGTGTGTGTATGAGTATGCGTATGCATATGAGTGTATAATTGTGAATGCAAAATTGATTGTGATTGTGTGACTCAATATTGATCCTTACTTAACAATAGTATGTGTAAATGTATGTGCGTATGATTAGCAATTTAGAATTTATTGTGATTCTTTGATACAACATTGGTTCTTACTTCAGAATAGTATGTGTAAGTGTATGTGCATATGATTAGGAATTTAAAATCTATTGTGATACTTTAAATTTATTATTGAAAGAGGATTTCAAAATCAATGACATAATTAAAAAAATTCCTATAAATACATGCACTTTGTGGACTGTCGAAACAAAGTGCATGGGGGGAGATTGCACCCAATACTGTGTTCTGTCTCGTTTCTTGGCATGTCTATTTTTATTGTGTTTTTTGCATCCATAACCTCTATGTGCGTGTGAGCAAGATCTTGATAACAGTGGTATCAGAGCCTTGCACGTGTCACTATAAAGGGATCTGTTTCTCTTTGTTTTGGTGATTGTTCTCTATTTCATTGTTCTCTGTTCGGGATCCTATTCGAATTTTGATTCTGATTCCGGTTCTGATTCCGCTTTCTGATTCTTGTTTCTGTTTTTGGTTCCTTTCTCATTTTCAAACATTACAGAGCGATTTGTTTCTATTTGTTTTGGTTATTGTTCTTTGTTTCACTGTTCTCTGTTCGCAATCTGATTTTGGTTTTTGTTTTTGTTTTCGATTCCCATTCTTGTTCCTGTTTCAGTTCCAGTTCCAGAACCAGAACCTACATTTACTCCTTTGGCTTACTCCAAGGCATTGACCAAGGCATAGGACTTAGGCATAACTAAGGCATTACTTTGGCATCTTTGATACCCAAGGCTCCCTTGGAGACTGTTGGAAGTCGTTGGCTACACGCAAACCAATTTTAATTTATGAGTGGCAATAAGGAGTTTTATATTCATCAAGGTGGGAGGATTTGAACCCACAACCTCACTCACACAAGGGAAGTGTTTTACCACTACACTATCCCTTTGTGTTGTCACTCTAGTTCTCTTTTCTTATATTTAACACAACTTTCATCTCTTTCTTACTTTTTCAATTCCCAAGAACAACCCCTCCTTTTACATTTCAACTCAAACAATCTCAAAAAAAAAAATCTACATATTTAGCAAGAGGGTTTTGTTCTCTACATCCAAACGTCCTATCACACCTACAATTGTTACAACTGCAAGTACTGGAGCTGATGCAGAAGGTGTCGAAGATGATGATATTATGCATATTCCTGTTGGTGTTGTGGTTTCTGCTACACCTACTACAAAGAAAATTCGTTGAGATGGTAGAGATGCCCAGACATATGCATTGATAACTTTGTCTGTCAAATGTGTCATTATTCCTCACATTCCCTCTTGCAGAACAACTAAGGATGCTTGGGATACACTTACCACATTGTACTAAGCTAGGAATGAGGCTCGTGTTGCTTACTTCCGAAAACAATTGGAGAGTGAGCACATGAATGAAGGTGATTCTATGGACAGTTTTCTAACAAAGATCAAAGACTTGAAGGAATATTTTATTTTTGTTGATGAGGTTATACCAGATAGCTCACTTGTGCAGACCATTCTGAATGGTCTTCCTGATTCATATCAGAGTTTTGCTTCTTTTTTGGTTGATGATGAAAGGTAATCCAAATGCCTTGTCATTTGAGGAGTTAGTGTTTGTTCTGTTACAGGAGGATCAGTCCAGGCAGAAAAGGTCCATCATGTGTGTTGTAGATCAAGCTTTCCTGGCTGGTCAAAAGGGCAAAGGAAAATGAAGCTCTTCAACTGCTAAGCAGAAACCTGCTAATTCCACACAATCGAAGAGGGAAGACAAAGATGAAAAGAAATCAGAAAAGAAGAAATTGTTTTGCAAGTAATGTAAAGGAAATTATCATATCATAAAGAACTGTCCAAAACAGGCTGCTAAAGAGGCAAAGAAGAAAGAGGTTGGAATGGTTGATGCAGAAGCCTCTACACCAAAAACACAATCTGCTTTCTTGCACAATGGGTGTTTACTATTGTTTGCAGTGTTGACCCATCTTCTCATGAGCAGTGCATGTCTGCAGTAGACTCAGATGTTTGGTACTTTGACAGTGGGGCGACCAAACATATTACCTCGCAGAGCAATTTCTTCTCTTCACTCGAGCCTGCCCCTACAGGGAATACTATTACATGCACCAACAACTCCTCTTATCATGTTATGGGAGTTGGTAAGATCATTTTGACTACTATTGATGGTAGTTCTTTCACCTTGTCAGATGCTTTGTTTGTGCTAGGGATCAAGAAAAATTTGTTATCAGTATCTGCATTAGCCAAGATTGGCTTGGTTGTGAAATTTGTTAATGACACATGTACACTTCATGATCTGTCAAATGGCAATGTGATTATTGCTTCTGGCATTTTATGTTGTGGGCTGTATAAGCGCATAGACTATGAAAGATCTGTAAATGATTTGACATGTGTAGTACATGATTCTCAAGCTATGTCAGATGCAAAACTTTGGCATACACGCTTTGTTCATCTGAATTTTGCTAGTTTTCTACACCTATAGAAATCAGAAATGGTGTTATCTTTGCCCAAACTTGAGACACCCAAAAAACATGTTTATGAAGGTTGTATTTTGGGCAAAAGGCAGCGTTCTTCCTTTCCAAAATATGGTTCAGTTCGGACTACTCAGAAATTGCAGCTTGTACATAGTGATGTCTGTGGTCCTATGCAGACATCTTCTTTTGGAAATTATCTTTACTTTGTGACTTTCACCAATGATTTTTCATGGCATGCATGGGTATATCCATTCATGGCAAAGTCCGAAGTGTTCATGTCTTCAAACAGGTTTTGGTTTTGGCTGAAAATCTATGAGCATGTAAAATGGGCACCCTCCGTTCTGATCGAGGGCAAGAATATATGTCTTCTAATTTTAATGCATTTCTTGCTGAACATGGGATGAAACACCAGTGTATAGTTCCGTATACACCTCAACAGAATGGAGTTTTTTAACGAAACAATAGGTCACTCATGGAGATGGCGAGATGTATGGTCAAGAGTCAGGCTTTATCATATAGTTTCTTGCTTGAGGCTGTCATGTGTGGAGCATATGTACTTAATAGGTGTCCCACTAAAGCAATACAGTCTATCACTCCATATGAGGCTTGGCATGATCACAAGCCATGTGTTGCTCATCTTTGTGTTTTTGGTTGTTTGGCATATGCAGTAGTGCCTGAACAACATTGCAAAAAATTGGATGATAAAGTAGTAAAATGTATTTTTCTTGGGTACAGTTTTGAAAGTAAAGGCTATCATCTGTCTCATCCATAGACTAAACACATTCTGGTTAGTCGTGATGTTGTTTTTGTGGAACATGCTATTCATCCATTGCTTTCATGTACTAAGGAGACATCTGTTAGCTCCAAAGACATGTATGATACTTTGCTGCCTCTTTTTACATGTGGACAGTCTAGTGCTAGTCCTAATGAGCCAACTTCTCAACTTTTGTAGGTTTCATGTGATGATGTAGATCATCCCATTTTTTATGCACATTTACATGATACACTTGTTGATGAGAGAGCTAACATTGAGGAGGCAAAAACTATGCCAAAATGGCTAGTGTAGACTTTGCATGATAGCAAATTAGATGCACCTCTATCATATCATACTCGATCAGGCTCTCATAGTGCCTCTTTTGCATCAAATTTCTATGATATGGTTGCATCTAGTCTCTATGATGAGAATGAGCCTGTTTCGTTTGATGAAGCACAAAATTCAGAAAATTGGATGGCTGCTATGCAATCTGAATATGATGCTATAATGAAGAATGGTACTTGGTCTTTGGGTGTCTTGCCTCCTGGCAAGAAGGCCATCGGAACTAAGTGGGTTTACAAGCTGAAGCGTAAGCGTGATGCAACAACTGACAGGTATAAAGCTAGGCTTGTTGCAAAGGGTTATGCACAGGAAAGAGGCATTGATTTTGATGAGACCTTTGCACCTACATGTCATATGACTATTGTTCATAGCATCTCTACAGTTGCAGCCCATCATAGTTGGAATGTACATCAATTGGACATTAAAACTACATTTCTATATGGTGACTTGCATGAAGAAGTGTATGCTTTTCAGCCCCATGGCTTTGTGTAGAAAGGGCATGAAAACCAGGTGTGCAGGTTCAAGACGGCATTATATGGTTTAAAGCAAGCACCACGTGCTTGGTATGAGAAGATACATGCCTATCTCATTGCACATGGTGTTGAGAATAGTCTAATTGAAAGCACCTTATATGTTAAGCATGCTAATTATGTGCTTCTGATCATTGTTGTCTATGTTGACGACATGCTGCTCACTAGTCCTATTGAGAAGCATATTGCTGATTTTAAGGCTGATTTGCATGCCTCATTTGAGATGTCTGATTTGGGGCATTTGCATCACTATTTGGGCATTCAATTTATGCAAGTTGTGTTGGAGTTAGACGTCTGCGGAAGCATGCAAACAACACAGGGAAGAAGAAGAAGCTTGGAGCACAACACACACTACTGAATGTATTACTAGAGAATGTACAGAGATAAGTAGCCCACTAGGGCAATAGGCATATATATAAGCTGGGGGAAAAAACCTCCTAAAGAGGGAAAAAAGTGCCCTGATGGTCCTAGAGTGTTCACACACATCACTAGCTAAATATATCAACAAATCCCCCCTGGGAGTGATGCGGTGAACAAGTAGTTGGCACTCATGTATAAGGAAGTGCCAAGCTATGTGGAAATCACTCCACAAAAGGAAGTAAGCCCAAAGCTTTGCGGAAAGCTTCAAACTTCTCCCTAGGCAGAGCCTTCGTGAAAAGGTATGCAATGTTCTCCTGCATGGGCACATATGCCAAGCTGATCTCCCTAGCAGAGAACCTCTCCTTGACATAATGATAATGCACCTCAATGTGCTTAGTGCGAGCATGGAACATAGGGTTCCTCGTAACTGCCAATGCGCTCTGACTGTCAGTGCAGATGGTGGTGGCAGAAGACTGACCAACACCCAAATCAGCCATAAGGCGTATGAGCCACACACACTCAACAGTACCTGTGAAAGTTGCCCTATACTCAGCCTCACAACTGGAAGTGGCCACAGTAGGCTGCTTCTTGCTCAACCAAGATATACATGAGCTACCAAGCATGAAGCAAAAGCCACTAGTGGACACACGAGTGTCATAGCAACCAGCCCAATCAAAGTCAGAAAAAGTATGCAAATCTAGCGGTAGTGATCCCCCCTTGGGATAAAACAACCCAAGTAGCGGAGTACCACTCAAGTAGCGAAAGATGCGCTTAACCACCTGCCAATGCTTGACTCTTGGGCAATGCATAAACCTGCTCATCTGTGAGACAGCAAACTGAATATCGGGCCGAGTAATGCATAAGTAAATCAAGCATCCAACAGCCTGCTGATAGAGAATAGCATCAAATGCATCTCTAGCATCATAAAGGCTCAATCCTAAACCTGTCTCCATAGGAAGGGCAATAGGCTACAGTCTTCAAGGCCAAAATGTTGTAATAATGTGTCAATATATTTCGTTTGACACAAAGACATTCCACCATCAACGTGCATAAACTGAATGCCCAAATAATGATGCAAATGCCCCAAATCAGACATCTCAAATGAGGATCAGCCATAAAATCAGCAATATGCTTCGCAATAGGACCAGTGAGCAGCATGTTGTCAACATAGACAACACTGATCAGAAGCACATCATTAGCATGCTTAACATATAAGGTGCTTTCAGTTGGACTGTTCTCAAAACCATGTGCAATCAGATAGGCATTTATCTTCTCATACCAAGCACGTGGTGCTTGCTTTAAACCATATAATGCCTTCTTTAATGTGCACACCTGGTTTTCATGCCCTTTCTGCACAAATCCACGGGGTTGAAAAACATACACTTCTTCATGCAAGTCACCATTCAGAAATGCTGTTTTAATGTCTAACTGATGGACATTCCAACCATGATGAGCTGCAAGTTCATAGATGCTCCGAACAGTAGTCATACAACATGTAGGTGCAAAGGTCTCATCAAAATCAATGCCTCTTTTCTGTGCATAACCCTTTGCAACAAGCCTAGCCTTATACCTTTCAACTGTACCATCCGGTTTACGCTTCAGCTTGTATACCCACTTAGTGCCAATGGCCTTCTTGGCTGGAGGCAAGTGACATAAAGACCAAGTGCCATTCTTCATTATCGCATCAAATTCAGATTGCATAGCAACCATCCAATTTTCTGAATTTTGTGCTTCATCAAACGAAACAGGCTTAGTCTCATCACAAAGACTAGATGCAGCCATAGCATAGCAATCCAATGCAAAAGAGGCACTATGAGAGCCTGATCGAGTACAATATGACAGAGGTGCATCTAATTTGCTGTCACGCAAGGTCTACACCAGCCATTTTGGTATAGTTCTTGCCTGCTCAATATCAGCTCTCTCATCAATAAGTGCATCATGTAAATCTGCATCAGAAATGGAATGATCTGCATCATCACATGAAAACTACAAAGGCTGAGAAGTTGCCTCATTCAGACCAGCACTAGACTGTCCACCTGTAAAAAGAGGCAGCAAAGTATCATACATGTCTTTGGAGCTAACAGATGTCTCCTTAGTACATGAAAGCAATGGTTGAATAGCATCTTCCACAAAAACAACATCACGGCTAACCAGAATGTGTTTAGTCTGTGGATGATATAGATGATAGCCTTTACTTTCAGAATTTTACCCAACAAAGATACATTTTACTGCTTTATCATCTAATTTTTTGCGATGTTGTTCAGGCACTAATGCATATGCCAAACAACCAAAAACACGCAGATGAGCAACAGATGGCTTGCGATCATGCTAAGCCTCATATGGAGTGATAGACTACAGTGCTTTAGTGGGACACCTGTTCAGTACATATGCTGCACACATGACAGCCTCAAGCCAGAAACTATGTGGTAAAGTTTGACTCTTGACCATACACCTCGCCATCTCCATGAGTGACGTGTTCTTTCGTTCAGCCACTCCATTCTGTTGAGGTGTATACGGCACTGTACACTGGTGTTTTATCCCACGTTCAGCCAAAAATGCATGAAAATCAGAAGACATATATTCCCCCGCTCGATCTAAACGGAGGGTGCCCATTTTACATGCTGACAGATTTTCAGCCAAAACCAAAAACTGTTTGAAGCACGTGAACACTTTGGACTTTGCCTCCAATGGATATACCCATGCATGCCTGGAAAAATCATCGATGAAAGCCACGAAGTAAAGATAATTCCCAAAAGAAGATGTCTACATAGGACCACAGACATCACTATGTACAAGCTTCGATTTCTGAGTAGCCCGAGCTGAACCATCTTTTGGAAAGGACGAATGCTGCATTGTGCCCAAAATACAACCTTCACAAACATGTTTTCCAGGTGCCTCAAGTTTGGGCAAAGAGGACACCATTTCAGATTTCTGCAAGCATAGCAAACTAGCAAAATTCAGATGACCAAAGCGTGCATGCCAAAGCTTTGCATCTGACATAGCCTGAGAATCATTTACTGCACATGCCAAATCATTTATAGATCTTTCATAGTCTATGAGCTTATACAGCCCATGACATAAAATGCCAGAAGCAATAATCACATCACCATTTGATAGTTCATGAACTGTACACCTGTCATCCACAAATTTCACAACCAAGCCAATCTTGGCTAATGCAGAAACTTATAACAGGTTCTTCTTGATCCCTGCCACAAATAAAGCATCTAACAAAGTGAAAGAACTACCATCAGCAGTAGTCAAAATGATCTTACCAAATCCCATAACAGGATAAGAGGAGTTGTTGGTGCATGTAACAATATTCCCTGTAGGGGCAGGCTTGAGTGAAGAGAAGAAACTACGCTACGAGGTAATATGTTTGGTCGCCCCACTGTCAAAGTACCAAACATCTGAGTCTACTACAGACATGCACTGCTCGTGAGAAGATGGGTCAAAACTACAAACAAAACGCTCATTCTTCTTCCTACACAAGATTAGCAGACTCCATTTTTGGTGTACAGACTTCTGCAACAACCATTCCAGCCTCTTTCTTGTTCGCCTCTTTTGCAGCCAGGTTTGGACAGTTCTTTATGATATGATCATTCCCTTTACAATACTTACAAAACAATTTCTGCTTTTTCCTGGGACAAATTGGGTTAATCAGTTAGGCATATGAACCTTAGATCAGGACGACACCTAGTAAGAGATAGACAAAGCCTTAGCTCTTCAGAGGCTAGTGTCAATCATACTGCGAGGTCTTGGGCCCAGCAGTTGAGTCACCACTCGCATTAGCCTAGCTCTGATACCAGTGAATCAGAGATGTCTCAAGGCATGGACAGACCTACGGGAAGTTCAGGAGTGCCATACTTGCACAGGGTAGAAAGCCCATACAAAACGCAGTTGGAATACCTTAGGACCAACCGATTAGGTGCCAGCATCTATGAGGACGGCCTAGGAAGATCTGTGGTACAGATTAAGAATCCTGATCAATCCATTGGACTAGAGCGCCCAGCTGTCAAGTTTGAAAACGGAGCATACTTGGACAAAGAAGGAACCATATACGTAGTCACCAGTCACCCAGATAGGACGGACGAATTTGGAAATGTGATCTCAGAAGCGGACTTAGGGGACCTAGAGCAAGAAAACATGGGTACAGAACCTAGAACCCCTCGAGGCAAATCAGTTCTCACTAGGATTATAACACCAGAGTGGATTCCCCAGGATAATAAGAGCATAGATTTGCTCCTCAATCGAGAAACTGACGAAGCCTTTTGGAGGTATAAATCTGATCAGCCAACTGATATAGGAACAATCATGATCTATGAGTTTAAGGATCCTGATAGCCCAGGCAGAGTGACCTACTTAGATCACGCTTCCAATAGGATCTTTGTGGTGACAGAAAATGATAGGCATGCTTACACTTGGAAGGGTGAATTCGTTTTCCCCCAACCAAGATCGAACGTGTCCTTTGGTCACCCAGGTGCTGGAACCTCCCACGCTCACGGAACTCAAAGAGACAGACATAGAGAAAGGCCGGAGGTGAGCTTTGCCAACTCAAGGGGCAGAGAAAGAACGAGGAAGGAAACAAATAGAGTAGAGCCTGAGGTACTTAGAGCTCACAGGAATCAAAGAAATGCGGATGAATTCCCTCTACCACGACCTAGAGAGCACACAAGGACCTTGAGACCGACTCAGCTAGTTAAGTCCATGAAGAACTACTTTGATGGCACTGGAGATCCATACGATCATGTGGCTGAGTTTAGACAAGTCCTGAGAGCTGAACAAGTGGAGGATCTATTCATGCAGTACAATGCCTTTGGTCTAACCCTTAGGAACACTGCCCTGACATGGTTTCAGCCACTAAACGAGAGACAGTTCAGGAGCATAGACCAACTCCTAGAGGCTTTCATTATTGAATTCTCTAAAAGTGGCATAAGACATATTACCTCCTCACTGATTCACAGCTTCAAGCAAACCCCTCAAGAGACCGTGAGACTTGCAGGAAGGAGATTTAGGCACTATCTTGAAAGATGCCCTGTCCCTGAGCTACCCACACCAGCTAAGCAAGTGGCTTTATTCTTGGATGGATTGCTAAGTACCAAATTAAGATCATATGTGTGGACCCTAGAACCATAGAAGAGTGTGTACGCATGTGTATTAACATTGAGGATAACCTAGGGGAGGAGTTAGAGCTTTCCAAGATATACAAAGATTCAGATAGTGCCTCTAGCCTCTCTTCCACGCAATCCACATCGATTGAGGAACTTGCAGAGAAAGTTGCTCAGAAACTAGGTGTCTCTAGTAAACAAATCCTAAGGTTCGCCCCTGTAAAAAGATGTTATAATTGTGGAGGCGACCATATGGCAAATGTCTGCCCCATTATGGCTCAACCCCAAGTAAATTCTAGTGGCCAGTACTGCACCATAGAACGGAGGTACACCAATCACACCGCGCAAGATTGCCCATACAACAAGCAGGCGGTTAGGCAACCCTACCCTCAGCCAAACCCTCAACAGGGAAGATACCAGAACCCGTACCCTCCACAACCATATGGCAGGCCACAACAACCTTATCAGCAACCATACCAAAACCACCAAAGGCCTCAGCCTGTGTTAGCACAACAACCCCCTGCCCCAGCTAATGTGATCCCAGTAAAATATGCAGCAGCAGAAGAAAACCTGAATAGAGCTATAGTCCCTGTAACCCCACTGCTTTCCGAAAGTGACCCCAGTGACCATAGCTTTGATTCTACACATGTCGATAGTCCCCATGCTTACTACATGCAATCTCCTGAACATGGTGAGTCCTACTACAGTGAGGAACCGAGTGAACCTAGTTGGGAGTCAGATTACACAAACGTCATGTATACGAACCCCAATCCTAAGCCTCAACCTAGGCAGGTAAGACCCCCATTCCCTAGAGGACCATGCTACAGATGTTAGGGAGATCACCTCATTCGTGATTGTCCCTTACCTCCACTCACACAACCCCAGTCAGTAACAATTCAGGGCTTTTGCCAAGAATGTGGAAAGGAGCATCTTTTACGAGATTGCCCTAAGAATCCTAATCGTATGCCAAAAATCACTCCTATTAACGTTATTGGGTTGGTGGTAGACTCCACAGGAAGTGTGACATCCACCGCACCAGTACAGGTAGTGACTAGAGCTCAGGCATTGCAACAGAACTAAGGAGTAAACCAGGATAAGAACCCAGAGGCTAGTGAAACCGAGAGCATGACAAAGAAAAGGACTAGAGCATATGGAAAGATAGTCGAGAAAGAATGAAAAGACAATGGGCTAAAAAGATGAGTGAACTTGAGGAAAGCATAAGAGAAACCAAAGCCAGGATAACTGAACTCACATCTCAAACTCCCTCTCACACTACCCCACCACCACCATTCCCATCGCCATCCGACCCGCCACCTTCCAACCCACCCCATACGATTCCACCACCCCCTAGAGTAGGATCAGTATTAGCTGATCCCACTCCTGAAGACATAGACATGATGCTTAAAGCATATCAGGCCAGAATCCAAGAAGGGCCAAATGTCACGGATCATGACAAGTGTTACCCTAGAGCTGACCTAGAGATAGAAAGAACCAAGCTTTGCGCGAAAATGGTCGCATTGGCTCAGACTATGTTTGAAGCCAGTCGCCTTTTCAATTACTCGGGCTCAGCCAAGACGCAATTACACTTGGATGGACTTCTAGAGAAGTTAGAGGGCATAATTGCAAGATCTACCAAGGAAGAAGAAAATCAAGAAAGAGATAACGCAAGCAAAAACATGACCCATCCCCCACCGAAAGCTTATGTGCCCAATTCCACTGAACCAGACACCCCCCCCCTCCCTAGAAAGAATAGAGAAGCTGATTGCACAATCAGAAAAGGAACCAGCCTCTCAACACAAGGGCAAGGCAAGTGAAAGAGTAAGCATTCCTGCTCAGGAAGCCTATGTGCATGAAGCCTATGTGCCTAACTCTACGGAGCCAGACACATCATCTTCTATGAATCGGTTCACACCAGAATTCCTACGCGAGATTCAAGAAGACAAATGGGCTAAAGAAAGTGAAGTCCCTCCTCCCATTGAACTTGTGGATGAGGCACATGACCAATTCCCACAAGACATCCCATCCATTTATGGGGAGCAGGAGAGCACCCAATCTCAAGAAAGATTAGACTTCGAGTCTAATTCTTTACAAGAACTACCCCATTTCACAGGCCCATGGGAAGCAAAGTCCACCTGTATGAGAGCACCTACAGTCATGGTAAGAAACGAAGATTCAGTCATACCTAGGAACACAGAGGTGGTGAAGAACACCAAAGTGCAGTGCAATCTCACTTTGGAAGAGCTGCTTAAGGTTAGACCAGAAGTGTGGAAACATGTAGCCAATCAAGTGCCCGAGATAGCAAAACCTCGTTCCAAGGTAGGATCACATAGGACAGTGCCAGAGATACCCTTGGATAAGATAGGAGATATGTGTGAAGGTGAAGAAGGGAACACCTATCTTCCCATTACCTACCAGGAGTACACCACCAAGGCAATTTTGGACTCAGGTGCAGGAGTTGCAATTGCCACCACTTCCCTATGGAAGCGTTGGGGCAAGCCAGCACTCCGGCCAACGAGAATGAAATTGCAGATGGCCGATGGTCATATTGAGAGACCCTTAGGATTGCTAGAAGGAATAACTCTCACCACCTGTGGTGTCGAGTTTGAGCACACATTTGCCATATGTGACTTCAGCAAAAATCATGCCTATGAAATGATCTTGGGACGACCCTTTATGCGACAGTTGCAAGTGGTACAGGATTGGGGAACCAATTCTTTGTACCTGCAGCACCTAGGTGTTACGACCAAAGTAAATCTCAAAGATTACTCTCATAGAGATGTCCCTCCCATCCAATGGAACCCCATCCATAGAGCCAAAGATGATACGGAATCTGTGCATTCCCTAGGATCAGGATCCTCTTGGATGCATGAAGACACTCACTTATGGATGTGCAAAGTAGCAGTAGAGGAAGAGAAGAGAGAAAAGGCCAGAGAAATAGGTGCAAACGAATCACATAGACCCATTCAAGACCCAGCCTATGCACCTGTAGTCTTTCCTGATGAGGAATTTGAACCCCATGGCTGGGCAGAAATCCTAGCAACAATGGATGTAGCCATCAATGAAGAACAATGGACACCTCACTGTGATGAGGATGGCTATGACATTTCAGTCTTCTCCATAGAGCCAATCATGGGAGAGGCAGTTCTAGAAGAATGCGAACCAAGCCCTGATGCATTTGAAGATGCGAGCGATTCCGATCTAGAGTCAATCATTATGGATCCACCTTTTGCATCAGATGAAGAATACTTCCATGAAGTAGAATTTCAACCCTAGAGGCATGGAGAGCTTACAAATGATGTAAGATTAGCCACACATGTAACCCCAAAGGAAGAAGGAAAGAAACGAAAGAAGAGAGAAGTCTCACCAGAAGAGGAAGAATCTTTGTTTGATGTCCCAGAAAATTTTAAGAAGTACGAGATAGATGACAGGAGAGTCATGATCAGAATGCCTAAATGAGAGGCACAATCAGGAGAGGCCTATGATAGCAAAGAAACCACCAAGAAAATAGTAGTGGCCCTAGAAGAAGGAGAGGAGAGATGCACGTACATAGGCCATGACCTAACAGAGGAAGAAGAGCATGCGTTAATAGCCTTGCTAAGAGAATACAGAGATGTATTCGCTTGGAGTTACAAGGATTTGAAAGGCGTTGATCCAGACATATGCTCACACACTATCCCCATGACCTCAGACGCTAAACCCTCTAAGCAAAAGCCCTATACATATAACGATAATTACGCTGCCAAGATTAAAGAGGAGATAGATAGACTGGTTGAAGCTGGATTTATCTATGAAATTGAGCACACTGAGTGGGTATCCCCCATCGTAGTGGTGCCCAAGAAGAATGGCAAGCTGCGTGTATGCATTAACTTGAAGAAGGTTAATGCAGCCACGATTCGAGATAACTATCCGCTTCCTATCACAGAGCATCTCTTAGAAAGAGTAGCAGGCAAGGAAGTGTACAGCTTCCTCGATGGATTTTCGGGCTACAATCAAGTAGCCATAGTTCCAGAAGGTCAGCATAAGACAGCTTTTGCCACAGAGTGGGGTATATTTGCCTTTCGTGTAATGCCATTCGGGCTTACCAATGCACCAGCTACCTTTCAGAGACTAATGTGCCATGTATTTAAGGAGTTCCTGAGGAAGAACTTAGAAGTCTATGTTGATGATCTTTGTGCTCATTCCAACATTAGACAAACCCATATTCCTGAACTCAGACAAATCTTTGACAAATGTAGAGAATATCAAGTCTGCCTAAACCCAGAAAAATGTGTTTTCATGGTCATACAAGGCAAGATTCTAGGGCACATAGTGTCAAAGAATGGCATATCTACTGACAAAGAGAAAGTGAGAGCCATAGCAGAGCTACCTAGGCCAAGGAATGTCAAGGAAGTACAAGCTTTCATGGGACATTGTGGTTACTACCGCCGGTTCATTCACATGTATGCTGTCATTGCAAAGCCCATGTACGGACTTCTGACAAACTTTGAGTGGACTGGGGAATGTGAGAATTCCTTCAATGAGCTTAAACGGCGATTATGTTCAGCACCAATCTTAACCACACCGGATTGGAATAAGCCTTTCCATGTTCATGTGGATGCATCCAATTATGCCATTGGATGTGTGCTTGCACAACCTACTGGTGAAGGTAATATGGATCTTCCAATTGCCTATGCTAGTCGACAATTGAATGCAGCTGAACGAAATTACACCACTACTGAGAGAGAAGGCTTAGGCATGATATATGCAGTTAAGAAATTTAGACAGTATTTGCTTGCAAATAAGTTTAAATTTTTTACTGATCATCAGGCATTGCTATACCTCGTAAACAAGCCATGCAATACAGGAAGATTAGTAAGATGGTTTCTCTTGCTAATGGAATACGATTTTGAGGTAGTGGTGAGAAAAGGGAGGACTCATTTGAGAGCAGATCATCTCTCTAGGCTCACATCTGGAGAAGCCCCACAAGGAGTATCAGATGACCTTCCTGATGCTTACTTGTTTAATTTGGAAGTGGTGCCGCAGTGGGCTAAGCCATTGGTACCAGTGTTAACATATGGACCTAACCACCCAGTAATAGCCACACAGAATAGAGAGGTAGTAAAAGCCCAAAAGTACCACATCATGGCTGGAAGTATGTACAAGCATACAGATCAAGGGATCTTGGCTTGTTGTGTAGAAGAGGACGAGTATGCGAAGTGGTTGCAATTAGCACATGTAGGTGCATTAGAGCAACACTACTCAAAACAACGAACCCTACAGACACTAAGGAGACTCGGAGTGCATTGGCCTGCTATGGAGGCTGATGTCCAAAGGTTGTGCAAGGAATGCCCAATCTGCTGCACTAAACCACCCGTGGAACATGCCACTCTTTATCAAGTGTCCATAGTGCTAGATTGGAGTGAACCACTAGTATCCTTCCTGAGGACGAAAACATGCCCTCCAGACATGACTCTGGCAAGGAAAAGGAGTTTAGAACAAGAGGCCCAGGATTACTCTCTCATTGGCGATAATCTATACAAACGTGGTAAAGACGGTTACTTGAGACTATGTGTCCATGAGAGTGAGTATCTCAGGATCTTGGAAACTGCTCACCAAGGTGTAGCAGGAGGACACTTTGGACCAGATCGGGTGATCAAGGCAATACTATTTGCAGGCTTCTGGTGGCCGACCCTTCACATGGATGCACATACCTATGTGAAACGGTGTGATGTCTGTCAGCGAACTCAGTATCCTATACGCAAAGATGAGATGCCACTGAAACCTATGATGGGTGGACGTGCATTCTCTAAGTGGGGAATAGACTTTGTAGGCCCTATTAATCCCCCAGCTAAGGGTTCACATGCTGAATATATCATTGTGGCCACGGATTATCTCACCAAGTGGGTGGAGGTAAAAGCTACGACAAAGAACGACGCTCAGACAACTGCTAAATTCTTGTTTGAAAATGTATTCACAAGATATGGACTACCTATAGAGCTAGTTAGTGATAGAGGCACTCATTTCTTGAACGAAGTGATTGAAAATCTACTCCAAGAATTTTTGGTAGTACATAAGAAGTCTGCCCCCTATCACCCTCAAGCTAATGGCCAGGCTGAGAGCACCAATAAGATCTTATGCAATGTACTGACGAAATTAGTGAACAATAAACGCTCTGATTGGGACAAACAGCTACACCATGCTGTTTGGGCATACCGAGTTGCCTACAAAACGGTACTCCAAGCCACTCCCTTTCAAATGGTGTTTGGTCAAAATGCTGTGCTACCTTTAGACTTTTTGATACCTACATTGAAAGTGGCACAAGAGCATGAATGGACGGGTCATGAACTCTCCTCTAGACTTTTTGACCTTGAACGATTAGGAGAAACAAGACTGAGAGCAGCTCCAGGGATATATGCAGCTAAGAAGAGACAGAAGGCATACTTTGATGCCCATGTGAAGGATAAGGGCTTGAAAGCAGGAGACCTAGTTTTAGTCTACACATTGAAACAACATGCAAGGAAGCTAGAAAAGAGAGGCTACGGACCTATGATCATCAATAGGATCTCCACGAGTGGAGCAGTACAACTAGCCACTTTAGAGGGTGATGTTCTCCCAAACTATATTAGCGGATGCAGAATCAAGTTGTATCAGGAACCCCTCACGGAGGAAATGCTAAGTCGACTCAATACTGCTAAGAAACGCAAAGAGGAAGAAAAGCGAATTCGAGAAGAAGCTCAAGTAGAAGCCCTAGAGTGCATACGGAGAATGAAATTAAGAAGACAAGGTAGAGAACACCCTAGGCAAGATGCATATGCAGACCAAGGATATGACGTGGCTATGTGTGAAGTTTCCGGTGTTAGCTCACATAGAATAACTGATCGACGTCCTTTCATAACCTTAGATATAGGACAAGGAAAGAGTGCAAGGACTGTAAGAGCCTTGATTGACTCAGGTGCAGCCACTAGTGCTGTTAAATTGTCTTACTGTCAAGAGTTGCAGTTAACTGTCAATCCTGTGGAAGCATATCTCGTAGGATTGGGAGGCGTGGAAACCCCTTGCATGGGCGAGGTGGAACTTCCCCTCTATATTCATGATGAGGCAATGACAGTTAAAGTACTAGTGTGTCAAGATGAGGACCTCACTGAACCCCTTGTCCTGGGTCAAGACTGGATTTATGACCAAGCAGTCAACTTAAACCTAAGAAGTGGACTTCTTCAGGTATGGGTGAATCAAACTAGAATTACAATGGAGTTAAATAATGGAGCACTCAAGGAACTAGGAAAGGCACAGACTCCTGGTCCCTCTAGGGGTGCACATGAAGTTGACCATGTTGTTCTTGTCCAAGGCTATGTGATACAGAAGAACGAAGATCTCAAAGAAGGAGCCAGAACCACAATGGAACTCTCTTCTTTTCCAAAGGCCGGAAGGAGGCAGCAACTAAGGGCAGATCAATCACTCAAGATTCTCCAGGCGAGAGACCAAAAGAACGCGCGAAGCAGAACAACTCAGCCGATGAAACAAATGTGGGTGCGGAAAGACGAGCTGCCGACCGTAACTAAGTCGCAACAACGGTCTCAACTTCCTATTAGTAATCAACGACTTGATGCTAATAAGAGGACTCCTAAAACCTCTGTTGAGAAAGTGAAATCCATTTGGGTACCCAAGAAGTCGATGAAGGCTGACCCACAATCAAGACAAATTTGGGTGCCTAAGGCGTGCTTGCGGGCTCAACTATTCCCACACAATTCACATCATACACGACAGGGTTCACTCGCTCAAGCAGCCGCCACCCACTCTTGTCTGATACACTCGAACACACTGCCGCCTAGAAGCACGCACAGACTCACTCGTAAATGGGTCCCGATGACACAACAACTCCCAGTAGAATTACTCATGCAACCCTCCCAAATCTCCACAAAACCAAGACCAAAAGCCATCCATGATGTTTGTCAACCTAAGACTTGTAATAAACCCCCCGACCCCAATCTGTGAATTCATCTCCACTTACTGACTGCATTAGTCAGACAGTGCATCTTTCCATCTAGCTCCTAGGACTATCCAGGCATTAACTACACACACTGTCATCGTGCACTTACTAACCACTGACTCATCATCTACCTCATGTTAATGTTGTAACGGGGACAACAACGGGTTTATTCTGTCCATTACAATGTTAACACCTGGTTCTATATTCTCACAGAACCAACAAGCAAGCAGGGCCATGGCAGAAGCCGGAGGTGCCAGTTCTCACGCCGGATCCAGCGCACAGATTGTGGATATAGAAACACTCCTCCTCGAACCACATCTCACCGAAAGACCGCAAGAACTTCAAGCTGTGCATGTACTCCCAGTTCAGGATCCTCCCCAGGGGCACACCTCTCAAGTGGGCAAACACGCTCATTGGTTCAGTGATGTTGCAGGACCATTGGGTGATGGAACCTACTTTTGGGAAGCTGAATTGGAGTTTAATGGTAAATGGGGACGCTACCATTTTTTCACGCGCGAATTTGAGAGCTATCAGAATGCTGAAGTCATGCGTTCAGTATGGACCAAAGCTGGCCTGGACAGTTATTTCAGGGCCCACTTACCGAAGCCAGACTTCTTACGTTGTTCTTATCTTATCAGTACCATCACTCCTAGCAGGGCCAAGGGAGGCGACAACACTTTTGTGTTACCCTCACTGTTGCTGGGCCACGAACTTAAAAGATTCAAACTGACCCTCAATCTGGTACGAGAAGCATTGGGCATGTATGGTATGCACATTCCTACTAAAAAGGAAACAATGGTTCCAGGCAGAATGAAACATAAAGATCTCAATAAGCTGAAGGATATGGTAGCAATGACACCGACCATCGCTCTTCACCTACGGACCGTCATGCAGCATTTTGCTTTTCCAGCCCAGGAAAGATTCACCATGCCACCAAAGAAGATATGGTTTAGCTTGTATTTGGCAGAGACAGAAAACCTCCCTATCAACGTACCACATTGGATCATAGATCAGATTCACCTAGCCCATCAACGGTGGAACAAGAAGCAGAAAAATGTGCTCCACGGGTGTTGTGCTCTGACCAAAATAATCTACCGATGTCTAGCCTATGACGTGCCTATTCAGCGGGCACTTGTATGGTCCCGGGCCCAGGAATTCCAGAGAAGGCTATCAGCGGCAGGTCCTCCATCAAAGAAGATGAGAGGGGGAGTCCAATTACCCTGCGCTCAACCAAGGGGAGCCAACACTACACCAGAGATTACCCCTCCCCAGACACGACGCATTAGACCATTCACCATTCGGCTACCAAGACCAAGTACAGAGGGACCCAATCTGGTGTTTCCACCCGTCCCATCGGACTTGGAATTTCCACAGGGCTTTACGCTCAATGATCTCACTGATGAAGAAGTGGCTAGACTAATCTACGACTCTAATCTCGAAACGGAAACAGAGCGAGCTAAGGAACCACAACCCCATACAACAACGTCAGCCCCCACCCGATCACAAGTGGTAGAAGTCGACGTAGATGAACAAGAGACCGAACAAGAGGAAGAAGCCTACGAAGAACAAGAGTATGATGAACTTTCAGAGTTAGCAAGTGCCCCCGCGTATTCGGCACAAATAAAAAGACTATATCGAACCATGCAGCTAGTTCAAGAACAGCATAAAATGTCACTTGAAGCAGGCAAGAAACTCATGAACCAATTGCTGGCGGAGGAAGGCGTGGATGACATGTTCATCGAGTCCATAAACCTACACGCCGATGCAGTAGGATTGGATGAGGCCATTCATGAGGCAATGGCCTACATTCACCGATTTGAGAAAAGAGTTCCCGCCCGTCCCATGAGGTCCGGGAAACAAATTCATATGAACGTATCAGCACCAGGAGATACAACGCAAGCAGACCAACATCAGGAAGCACCACTGTCACCACCCTCCCCACCTCTCACTACACAACTCACTCCACCACATGACACTATCACCACCACGTCCACTACCACCACAATCGTCATGGGAATTCCACTCTCTCCGGGAATCCAATTCGGGGGAGTCACCATGCCCACTTTCACCACTCTCTTCACTAACGTCACATCCACCCCACCCACGATCCCCATCTACACGGTCACTCAAACATTTGACACTATGGAAACATCTCCTGCCACTGCACCGCTCCCTCCCCCCATGCCACCTCCATCTCCCATACCCCCTCCACCCACATCTCCACTTGCATCCACATCATTCACAACTCCCTTTCCCGCCCCCATTCCCCCTACATCTTCACCCCTCCCTGCATTATTTAATGTAAATAGTATATTTCTAGCATTAAATCAATGTGTATATCAGCTTCAGAATGAGTACAGAGCTCTTGACGACCGGTATCAACAACTGACAACAAATCACCAGAACTTACAAAGGCAACTTACAATTCTTGAAGAGGAAAATGCAGATGTGAATCAACGTTATACAACGCTTGAGCAGGCTCACCAAACACTACTGGAGGCACCCCAACCATCGAAAGAATCAGGCGTCAAACAACTAGAAGCCTTGCTCGAAGTATACCAGGCCGATAACCTACGAGTCAGACGTAACTTGGCGCTACTCAGGAAACATATGGCCACAGCACTTGAAAAGAACAAGAGACTGCAGAAACAAAATGAAGAGAATCTGGAAGCGGCAATGGAAGGCTCTCCCCACGAGATAGATCCAGAGCAGTTCAAAGCAGTTCCCTCGGAGACGATGAAAACCATTTTGGAAAGCTATGCAGATCTTCTGGAAGCCCATGATGACTTGGAAATAGAACGTGACACACTACGGAGCAGACTTAAGGAATAGGAATAACAACCGAAGAGTGTCCCATCAACATCTACCTCAGACGAGGTAAAGGCCTTAACTGAGCAGGTGGCAGAATTACAAAAGAGGTTACTGACATACGAGAGGCAGCCATCTCCAGTAGTAGAACCAGAGCCAGAAGAGTTGGTCCCTATTGAAGTAGATGATTCATACGAGGAACCGTATGTTCCTATGCCGATGCCTGGAGGGCAACGAACCTCAGAGGGACTAGACACCTTGGAAGTGGAAGCACCCGAGTGGCTTCAGACACTGGAAAAGATAGCAAACACCCATGAAGAACGGGTGGCCATTCAGATCCAATCACTAGCAAACCTAGAAGAAACTGTCATAAAGTCAGAATATTTCAGAAGCATGTCTCATCATAGATGGATCGGCACCAATAATGACCAATATGTGCCATACTGCATACTTTTGGCCGATTACAACGCCGAAATTCAACGACAATGCGGCAAGCCTCCCACATTTGCTACACAATTTGGTCCAGACGATATACCGGAAAGTGCTAAGCGTGGGTCCATCCATCAACCCACCTGGAGGATCAGGCTTTTGGAAACATATCCTGAAATGGTCCGAACCTGGAATAATATGCCGTTGTTTATTAAATATAATCCTTGTTACGTTCCAGTTCTTCGAAGACGCACCTGGCCTGAATTCACTATTGCCGTCAGAGACATCAAAGCCTGTGCAAAATGGTTGAATTACGTTTATCTAGCACCTCCACGAGGACCCCCCACGGTGAACTACATGATTTCTACAATCCGTCACTCGAGCATTCGGCTACGCAATAATCCCGATGTGATGGCCCAGATGTGTATGAAAATATTTGAATTAATGCTGATCACTTTCAGGACGTTTAAGAACATTAAGGACGCCCACTTCTCAGGAGCAGGCTTCGTGACAGGAAACCAGGATCTAGTGTACGATATGAGTACCACCCCATCAATTGAAGTAATATATGCTTGGCACGCCAGAATCAAGTACCTCCCAGCCTGCTTTAAACAGACATTTGAGGAGATGTTCATCACAGGCTTCTGGGAATATCACTCCGAAATCTTTATACCCAGACCATCACATCTCCTCCAATTATTTGCTGTGGAGAGAACTATTCACTCAGAACAATTGAGGGTGCCTCATCCAGATGTTCCCGGACCTGTGAATTGGGATGATTTGCTCACAGATCTAGCACGCGGCTTACGACTAGAAGAACACCGCCTGGCCTCCGATGTCGTCCATATTATGTTCAAAAATCCTCTAGACAAGGTTCTGTCAGGGGCGACAGACGCGAGAGTGGGGGGGGTGTTGGCAGCAATCAGGGAACCGAAGGAGCCACAAGACGAAGAGAGTCAGAGCGAAGGGACAGCACAAGCAGGCATGGCAGTCAAAGAAGATCTGGCAAGTAGGCCATCTAATTTTTCAAGACATCAAGGAGTTGAGCACACAAGAAGAAAGAGCAAGTAGGGAGCTCAAAGAGGTGTATGACAAATCAGTAGAGGAAATCCCTACACAAATAGTGATTTTCATCACTAAAAACCATTGTAAATATCATTTTGTATTTTTGTAGCTCCATTTTGTGCAAGCCAAGGAGTCCTTGAGCTTGAGGAGCTTTAGAAGTATCTACCTGCCAATTTTCATATTTTTTAGATCTCGTTTGAGCCCTCTAATAAGCCCTGGAACCTAATTTTTAACTAGGCTGGACACTAGGTCTGAACAGGGCCAAAGCTAGTCAAAAACTATAAAAGGAGCTAGAGAGCTCATTTTTGAGGTTGGATTGTAATTGAAATGAACCTGTAAGAGCTTTTTGAAACTAATCTAAGAACTCCATTGCTTATCACTCTTTGTCTTGCCGTGTGTGTGCGTGTGCGTGTATGTGTGTGCATGCTTGTGTGCTTCTCACTCACGCACTTGTGCCTCCACTTGCTCGAGGTCTTCATACCATCCTCACGTCTTCCCGGATTGACATTAAAGGAGGTGCTACTCATCATTGAGCTACACCAAATTATTGGAAGTTAAGCCAGCTCTTGTAGAAATGATAGCTGCTCAAAGATGGGATGCATGGCTAGAGATGTATCCTTCTTATCGAGTTGCAGCATCGAAGTGTACAGCTCTAATACAATCATAAAATTTTTGGCATAATCTTGAAAAAATTATTGGTATAACTAAACCTTTTGTGGAACTTTTACGAATGGTTGATGCTGATAAATTTGTGATTGGAAAAGTTTAATGGATTATGTCAGAAGCTATTCAAAAAGTGAAAGAATTTAATCAATTTTTATTACGAGAAAAAACATAGATTGTATCGTTAGCAGAGAAGAGATCAATGCAAATGCATACACATTTGCATGGAACATCATTTGTTTTGGATCCAGCATTTCAACTCAATGGTCAAGCATCAAACAAGAATTCATGGCAAACTTCAAAACCACATGTCAGTTATTACTTCCGGGTACAGATGGTTGAGATGCATTCCACCAAAGAGTGGCGTATGTAAATCAAGAAGGATCTTTTGGAGATGTATGGCATATTTAAACGATTCAAAAGCATCCACCTCCTATTTGGTGGAAAGAGTATGGAGGTGAAGCAGTGGAGTGCAACATATAGCTATGAGAGTGCTTTTAGTAGCAGCTTCAAGTGGTGGCTATGAACGTAATTGCAGTGTCTATGATTTTCTTCATTCAAATTGAAGAAATCACTTAAGTGTATCACGTGCTAATGATTTGGTATATGTGTTTTGTAATATGCATTTGTTACATGCTCCAACCAAGATAGCTTCTACAACAGCACAACAAACTTTTGGAGAATTTCAAACTCATGAAAGTTTAACAAATGACTCATGGAGTGATCATGATTTAAATGTAGATCACAATGATGGTTTAGAAATGGAAGAAATAGATGACATGGTACCTATAATAGATGATGATATTCAAAATGAAGAAAATGATGTACTATGAATACTATGATTATATTTGATTGCAAATCTATGGTTTTATAATAGTCATGTCTTTTATTACAAAAAAAGCTTATCTATTCAGTGTTTTCTTGATTCAATAACTCATTGGAAGTAAACCGATCAAAAGATGATGATGCCTTTGAGAGTCTTCCATATTTGCTCTCATATGCATCCATAGAAAGTTGTAAATTTTTCACTTGACTTTCTAGATCATCAATCCTCTTTTGTTGATCATCTATTGTTCTTCGTAATGCAGGAATTGTTGATCCTTAATTGTATAGTTCTTCAGGTAGCAAAATGTAGGGCCGCTTTCTAGGAAGAGGTCCTTAGTTTCCTTGATTACAAAATTTTGCTCGATTTTGAGGACGACCCAAACCAATACCTGCATTCTTCGAACGATCATCCCTATCTACACATTGATGAAGAATATGTTGTACAAAAACCTTTTGAATGAAATATAATGCTATTGTATTATTATTTGGTAATGATCTCTCAACTTGCAGAAAGCATCGAAGTAGAGAGATCTTTTTAACTGTGCTTTAACTATAAGTGTGAAAGCTTTATCTATGCTATTTATTTTGCCCTTCATGTAACCCAAAAAAAGACAACATCATGAACGAAATGATTTGGACATAGCTTTTTTACTTCTTTCATTGAAAATGCTTCTCCTTCTAATCCATCTAGCTCTAAATCTTGATGGAATAAAAATGCTAATCCTGATTGTGGAAATTGAGCATTTTGCTCAAATAAAATCCTTTGAGATTTCATACGATCAAGATCATCATTCACATCTCGCATTCTTTCCATGTTTTACTTTCAAATCTGCAAAACAAAAACACTAATTCTATCTCAAAAGAATTCATAACATTTAATCCATATAACTCAAATGAATCCACTTCATTTAATCCACATAATTCAAATGATACCACTTCATTTAATACACATAACTCAAATGATAACACTTCATTTAACTCATATAATTCAAAAGATTCCATAACATTTAATCCATATACTCAAATGATACCACTTCATTTAATCCACATAATTCAAATGATACCACTTCATTCAATCCATATAATTCAAATGAATCCATAACATTTAATCCACATAACGCAAATGATACCACTTCATTTAATCCACATAATTCAAATGATATCACTTCATTTAATCCACATAATTCAAATAAATCCACATCATTTTATCCGTGTATTACAAATGAATCCACTTCATTTAATCCACTTAACTCAAATGATACCACTTCATTTACTCCACATAATTCAAATGAATCCACAATATTTAATTCACATATGTTAAATGAATCCACAACATTAAATCCACATAACTCAAATGATACTTCATTTAATCCACATAATTCAAATAAATCCACATATTAAAAATGATTACACCATTTCATCCACTTAACTCAAATGATACCACAACATTTAATCCACATAATTCAAATGATCCATAACATTTACTCCACTTGATGCAAATTAATCTATATCATTTAATCTAGATAGCTCAAATGAATACATATCGTTTTCAATATGGTCTTAATCCATCCGTCATGGATATCTTTAACCATATGGAGTTAGATGTGAGAATACTCTAAGCAACTCATGTGTGTCTATTCTTTTTGACGCATCTTTGTCAGAAGCTAATTCTAAAGCATATTTGAACTTGTAAATCCCATTCTTATCAATGGGATAACTATTGAAATCTATATATTTCAAGATTTGTAACAGGAGTATCGAAACTATAAATATCGTCTGACTCTTATTAAAAGGTGGAGGACTAGTGGATATGCATTCGGGTGCAATCCACCAGTACTTTTGAATCCACTCATTTCTAGTTGATATTTCTAAATTAGGTAGCTTTGAAAAAATTTTTTTGTTGGTAAATATGTTGCTCTACCAAAATTGCATAATCCCATATAAGCATGTTGATCTTCAAAATGCAACAAGATGTTGCCTAGATGGAGATCCTTGTGGGGTATATTACAAGTGTGTAAAAATGATATTGTTTGTAATAAGCTATTGATCAGCTTCCAAATGTTTGTCTTCACAGTTGTTATGTCTCCTTCTATGTCCTTCACACCTTTGCTTCATGGTACGTTTAGGTACTCCTTCTTCATTCTTTCTAGCCACATCTCCAATGTACCACCATTCCAAAATTTGAAAATAAGGCACGGGCTTTTGCTATGGTGTCTAGCTGATCCAAGTGGACTAATAATTCCACTATGCCTAGTTGAGAATAAATTTCTATGAAATTTTGGACTTGAATTTTAGGTACTTCAACTTCTTAGGTTTGGCAACATATAATTATGTTGCATTCATCCTTAGGATTTGTTTTTTTCCTAGGACAATGGTGATGATGGAATATTGCTTTTCAATTGACTTATCAAGAATCAAGTAAATTTTCTTGATTAGCCTTGATTGACTACAAGGCAAATGCTAGTTATATACACATATTAAATACCTTTAATCATCTTTCTAATCTTATAATAATTACTTTTTGGTTCAAGGATAAAAAAAATTATGAATCTATTTCATAATTTTGATATATTGAATGACTTAATTTTATAGCCACACTTGTGTTTAGGCTATATGTATCTTGATGGAAGGCTTGATGACGTATTTATGTGATTAATAGATCCTCTATACTTACTTTTTAGTACCTTTGGTTCATACTTTAAAGAAATGAACCCTAAGATCCCACAATAGGCTCTTTCGGCTCTTTCCAATTTAATGTGGAAAGAACAAGTCACATACCCAAGACAAACACTTTATCCCCCACTTTGAGGTATCAAACCCTAGACCATCATTCCAAAGTCCAATGTTTCTACCACTAGAACACACACCTTGATTTAATCGAATATAATTATATTGTTGTATTTGAATGTATTTATGGATATACTAGTTGTTTGTATATTTACTCTTTTTTGGTTGCATTATATGTTGGGAAAGATGGATGGATCCTCCAGAAGATTAAGTAGGTGCTGCTAATCCTGCTTTGCACCAGCCCTCAGTGACTCCAGATATGATTAGTGGACACCCTTAGCTTCCAAATGATACCAAGAAATACTATATGTACTTTGGAAAAGGTTTGAGTAATGACTTGATCAAAACAGATGAGTTTGTGAATGACAAAGCTAGAAAAACTTTCTATTTTGGTGTTGATACCTGCTCAGTCTTTCACTCAGTATGACCAGTACACTTACAATTGGCAAAATTCCTTCTAGAGGTATTCTATTAGCTTAGTAAGCTACCATTTGCAAGTGGAATCATTCAAACTGATAAACTATACTAAGAGAAATAACTTTAGCAAATTTATGGACACCCCCGACTTTTTAGGAAGTATGCAGACAAATACCAATGAGCACTTCGACGGCGATTTCTTGAGATTGGCTGAACTAAGTTGCTTCAAACTTTGTATGCTTGTAGTATGCTTTGAGCTGAATCCACCAAACTTTGAATCACTCGATTTGGTGAAGTAGGCACTGAGATATGCCTCTTTGAAGTTGACAGAGTTGGATGTAGAAAACTCAGAGAATACAGTAGTGATAGAAGTGAATGTATGTATTAAATCACATTGATGTACATTCCCATTGGCCTGATTAACATTGCCAAATGGTACTCAGAGATGTAGGCTATGGAGTAGACCTCACACTCTCAATAATCAGTAGTGTAAGCCTCGGGAATTGAGCTAGACAAAAATGAGCTAAGCTACCCGCGACTTTTGTCTTGCATCTTTCATAAGGTTGAGTTGAAACTTCAAGTTTGAATTCATATTCAAACTCCTAGAATCTTTCACCTAAAAGGTAATGAGATATTCTCTCAATCATCCAACAACTTTTTCCACGATTCTAATCAAGTACTTGTGTACATAAGAAATGCCATGTCTTTTAGACTTTTACAAGGAGTAAAATGGTAAGAACTTATAAGCATAAGTTCCTATGTTCCTTCCTTCAAGTGGTGTCTTCATGAAGTAATCCAAGCCAATTTGTGAAGGCTTGAATTGCACCAACAGCTCCCCCTCAAGCCAAACACTTTGGCTTAAGTCTTCATCTTCAATCTTCAATCACATCCTGCAATCCAATCATGGCTTTGAATCTGCATAATTTGTTTCCATCCAAAGCTTTAGTGAGTAAATCTGCACATTGCATATTAGTAGACACATAGGTCAACTGAATGTCTTTGCTTAGCAACTTCTCTCTCACATAGTGGTAATGAACCTCTATGTGTTTTGTCCTAGCATGATATATTGGATTAGCTGCAAGATGGAGAGAGCTTCTGTTGTCTCCAAAGATAATTGGGGGCCTAGTGTATAGGCCTAACTCTGTATACAAAAGCTTTAACCAAGTAGCTTCTTGAGTGGCATTGGCTAGTCCTCTATACTCTGCTTCAGTGGATGACAATGCCATTGTTGGTTGTTTCTTGGCTGACCAAGAAATAGGTTTATCACCTGCAAAAGATAAGTATCCTGATGTGCTCCTCCTATCATCCTTGCATCCTGCCCAATCTGCATCTGAATACACTTTAATGTCAATATCTGATGTATAAGGAAAGTACAAACCATGGTTCTGAGTTCCCTTTAGATACTTCAAGATCTTCTTTGCAGCCTCAAGGTGAGGTACCCTTGGTTTGTGCATGAATTGACTTAGCACACTAACTCCATATGCTATGTCAATTCTGGTCAAGGTAGCATAATTCAAACTACCTACCATACTTTGATATCTTGTAATGTCTTGGACTTCATCCCCTTCATGAGCACTTAGCTTTAGGTTGACCTCCATTGGAGTACTTGAGACTTTAGCATCCTGCAGGTTAAACTTCTTCAACATGTCTTGTACATATTTTTTCTGAGTGATATATATACCTGAATTAGTATAAACTAATTCAAGTCCTAGAAAGTATTTCAATAATCCAAGGTCATTGATGAACTCCTTCATCATCTGGTTTTTTATGCTTCTGATTCCTTGGACATCATTACCTGTAATGATGATGTCATCAACATAAACACAGAGATAGATTACCTCTGAATTGCTCCTTTTGATAAACAATGAAGTATCTGCCTTGCTCATAGTAAACCCTTGGTCTAGGAGGTATGTTGTCAGCCTATAGTTCCATGCTCTAGGTGCCTGCTTCAATCCATATAGAGCCTTCTTCAATTTACAAACATAATTTACGTTCTTGTGGTCTTCATAGCCAGGTGGTTGTGACATGTAGACTTCTTCAGATATCCATCCATTCAAGAAAGCATTCTTGACATCTAATTGGTACATGTTCCAATTTTTGGATGCAGCTACACTCACCAATACTCTGATTGTTGGCATCTTAGCCACAGGAGAAAATGTCTCCTCATAATCAATGCCTTGGGTTTGTGCAAAACCCTTGGCTACCAACCTAGCTTTGTACCTATTGATTGTACCATCAGAGTTCCTCTTTAGTTTGTAGATCCATCTGGATCCTATCACCTTCATAGAGTCCTTCTTGGGTACCAAGTCCCATGTGTCACTCTCCTTGAGAGCTTCTATTTCTTCATCCATAGCTCTTTTCCATTCTGGTTTGGTGATTGCCTCTTCATATGAACCTGGTTCTTCACTTAACAAGTCCTTTGCAAGATAAATTGAATGCTTAGTAACAAGAGATGTATCATACCCATATCTGATAGGCTTCTTACTTTCTCTCTGAGATCTCCTTATTGCTTGAGTTGAAGATTCTGGTATATCCTCAAGCTTCTTCATCTTCATCTTGCCTCTGGACTTCCATGCCTTGAATTCTTCAAGATTGATTGTGTCATCATCTTCTGAACTTGAGTCTTCCTTCTGGATTGGTTCCTCCCTTGAGAGTTTTGGAAACTCCTCTTCCAAATCATAGGGTAGACTAACCTTCCTGCAATCATTCTCATACCATGAGTCATTCTCATCAAAGATGACATCTCTGCTTACCTTGAACCCTTTATTGGTTGGGTTGTAGAATCTGTACCCTTTTTGATTCAAGTCATAACCAATGAAAATACATTTTTCTGCTTTAGGGTCTAGCTTTCCCCTTACCTGTGAGGGAATATGCACATATGCTATACACCCAAAAATTTTGCAATGATCCAATGATGGTCTCTTACCATGCCAAGCTTCATAAGGTGTCATTCCATCAAGTGATTTTGATGGCAACCTGTTTATGAGATAGGTGGCAGTAGATACACTCTCTGCCCAAAGATAATTTGGCAACTTCTTTTCATTAAGCATGGACCTAGCTGTTTCAACAATAAGCCTATTCCTTCTTTCAGCTACCCCATTTTGTTCAGGTGAGTACCTTGTGGTTATCTCCCTTTTGATGCCTCTTTCCTGCAAGAGGTCCTCAAACTCATTTGAGAAGTATTCACCTCCTCCATCTGACCTTAGCTTCTTCAAGTTCCTTCCTGTTTGATTTTCAACTAGTGCAAGATATCTTTTGAAACAATTAAACACTTCATCCTTGTGCTTCATAAAGTGTAACACAGTCCATCTGCTATAATCATCAATGAAAGACACATAGTACCTTGATCCTGACATGGAGGGATCCTTGCTAGGTCCCCAAACATCTGTGTGCACCAAGTCTAGGTAGTCTTCATGCATAAAACCTTTCCTTGAGTAGGGCAATCTGTGAGACTTACCAAACTGACAAGCACCACATTTGTAAATCATGTGTTGCTTGGATACATTAGGTATCCCAAGCACACATTGATCCCTGCACATTTGCTTTAAGGTCCTTTCACCTATGTGACCTAATCTCTTGTGCCATATTTCTAATTCTGAAAGTGTTTGATCCTTGTAATTGTATAAAGCAATGTTTTTGGTGTCTTCTAGCTCAAAAGTAAATAATCTACCTGATTTTTCTCCCTTGGCTATCCTTTTGAATCCATGTCTTGGGTCCTCCACATATGCTCCATGTTGATTGAACCTGACCTGCAAACCTTTCTCCACAATCTGACCAACACTCATTAAGTTTTTGGTAATGGTTGGTACATAAAGTACCCTGCTCAATAGGTTCTGGTTACCATCACAAGTTTTTACATTTCCAATCTTTGCTACAGAATGCTTAGTATCATCACCTGTCTGTACTTGATGTTTGCCCTTTGGTTCCTCAAGATCAAAGACTAGTGCCACATTGCCAGCTACATGATTAGAACACCCTGAATCAATATAAAACAGATGATCATCATTGATACCTAACTTGGAAGTCATATTCATGATCAATAGGGAGTCATCTTGCTCCTCTGTGTAGTTGTTGTAGTCTTTCTATTTCTGAATCCTCCTTGGTAGTTACCATTATAGTTGTTGTTGTGATTGTTGTTATTGTTGTAGCCATTGTAGCCTTGGTGTTGGTTGAACCTTCCTCTGCCTTGAGAGTATCCACCTCTTTGATAGCCTCTTCCTCTCTGATTTTTGTAATTTCTGTAGCACTCATCTGTGGTGTGGTTAGACAGTCCACAAATGTTGCATGGTGATGAATTGTAGAGTCTCCCCCTACCTTGCTTACCTCCTCTGCCCCTGCCTCTTGAAGATCTACATCCACCTGCATAGTTGGCTTGGGAGGTAGAACCTCATCTTCTTGCTTTTTACCTTTACCTGTCTTTAATCTTTTTATCAGTATATAGGGCAGAAGGAGTGTTACCTTTAGATGTATCTCCAACCTTTGTGAACTTTGCTTCATGTGTGAATAGTTGGTCCATCAGAGTTGTGAGATCTGGGGTATGTATGTCCATGTAGAGATCCATTGCAGTGGTGAAGCTTTCCCACTTATCATCTGCCTTTAGTCCATTGGTTACTTGCCTTACTATTTGTTCCTCTTCAATCTCCTCTCCTATGCTTGCTAATTGGTCTGCCACATCCTTGATCTTGGTCACAAATTCTGAGACTGATTGTTTTGGTTGCTTCCTAAGGGTTGTGAATTCAATCCACAATTGATTCTTCCTGGCCCTTGTATTAGATGAAAAATATGATGACAAGGTTTCCCAAGTTTCTTGGGAAGTCTTACAATTCCTTATGTGAGGTAAAAAGAAATCAAATATAGAGTTAAGAAGATAAGACCTTGCCAATGCATCTTTTGCACACCATGTATTGAGCCTTTCTTGTTCTTCCTTGGTGGGTAGACCCCTTGCTTTGAATGAGGGCAATTCCTCATCTCCTAAGATGAATCCAAATAGACTTCTTCCTTGTAGATAGGTCTTCATTCTCAGAGACCAAGCTTGATAATTGTTCCTGTCCAACTTATCAATGAATGAAGGAAAACCATCTCCCATGTTACCTTGTTTGCTCTGATACCACTGTTGGGAAAGATGGATGGATCCTCCAGAAGATTAAGTAGGTGCTGCTAATCCTGCTTTGCACCAGCCCTCAGTGACTCTAGATATGATTAGTGGACACCCTTAGCTTCCAAATGATACCAAGAAATACTATATGTACTTTGGAAAAGGTTTGAGTAATGACTTGATCAAAACAGATGAGTTTGTGAATCACAAAGCTAGAAAAACTTTCTATTTTGGTGTTGATACCTGCTCAGTCTTTCACTCAGTATGACCAGTACACTTACAATTGGCAAACTTCCTTCTAGATGTATTCTATTAGCTTAGTAAGCTACCATTTGCAAGTGGAATCATTCAAAATGATAAACTATACTAAGAGAAATAACTTTAGCAAATTTATGGACACCCCCGACTTTTTAGGAAGTATGCAGACAAATACCAATGAGCACTTCGACGGCGATTTCTTGAGATTGGCTGACTCAAGTTGCTTCAAACTTTGTATGCTTGTAGTATGCTTTGAGCTGGATCCACCAAACTTTGAATCACTCGATTTGGTGAAGTAGGCACTGAGATATGCCTCTTTGAAGTTGACAGAGTTGGATGTAGAAAACTCAGAGAATACAGTAGTGATAGAAGTGAATGTATGTATTAAATCACATTGATGTACATTCCCATTGGCCTGATTAACATTGCCAAATGGTACTCAGAGATGTAGGCTATGGAGTAGACCTCACACTTTCAATAATCAGTAGTGTAAGCCTCGGGAATTGAGCTAGACGAAAATGAGCTAAGCTACCCGCGACTTTTGTCTTGCATCTTTCATAAGGTTGAGTTGAAACTTCAAGTTTGAATTCAAATTCAAACTCCTAGAATCTTTCAACTAAAAGGTAATGAGATATTCTCTCAATCATCCAACAACTTTTTCCACGATTCTAATCAAGTAGGTGTGTACATAAGAAATGCCAAGTCTTTAAGACTTTTACAAGGAGTAAAATGGTAAGAACTTATAAGCATAAGTTCCTATGTTCCTTCCTTCAAGTGGTGTCTTCATGAAGTAATCCAAGCCAATTTGTGAAGGCTTGAATTGCACCAACAGCTCCCCCTCAAGCCAAACACTTGAGCTTAAGTCTTCATCTTCAATCTTCAATCACATCCTGCAATCCAATCATGGCTTTGAATCTGCATAATTTGTTTCCATCCAAAGCTTTAGTGAGTAAATCTGCACATTGCATATTAGTAGACACATAGGTCAACTGAATGTCTTTGCTTAGCAACTTCTCTCTCACATAGTGGTAATGAACCTCTATGTGTTTTGTCCTAGCATGATATATTGGATTAGCTGCAAGATGGAGAGAGCTTCTGTTGTCTCCAAAGATAATTGGGGGCCTAGTGTATAGGCCTAACTCTGTATACAAAAGCTTTAACCAAGTAGCTTCTTGAGTGGCATTGGCTAGTCCTCTATACTCTGCTTCAGTGGATGACAATGCCATTGTTGGTTGTTTCTTGGCTGACCAAGAAATAGGTTTATCACCTGCAAAAGATAAGTATCCTGATGTGCTCCTCCTATCATCCTTGCATCCTGCCCAATCTGCATCTGAATACACTTTAATGTCAATATCTGATGTATAAGGAAAGTACAAACCATGGTTCTGAGTTCCCTTTAGATACTTCAAGATCTTCTTTGCAGCCTCAAGGTGAGGTACCCTTGGTTTGTGCATGAATTGACTTAGCACACTAACTCCATATGCTATGTCAATTCTGGTCAAGGTAGCATAATTCAAACTACCTACCATACTTTGATATCCTGTAATGTCTTGGACTTCATCCCCTTCATGAGCACTTAGCTTTAGGTTGACCTCCATTGGAGTACTTGAGACTTTAGCATCCTGCAGGTTAAACTTCTTCAACATGTCTTGTACATATTTTTTTTGAGTGATATATATACCTGAATTAGTAAACTAATTCAAGTCCTAGAAAGTATTTCAATAATCCAAGGTCATTGATGAACTCCTTCATCATCTGGTTTTTTATGCTTCTGATTCCTTGGACATCATTACCTGTAATGATGATGTCATCAACATAACACAGAGATAGATTACCTCTGAATTGCTCCTTTTGATAAACAATGAAGTATCTGCCTTGCTCATAGTAAACCCTTGGTCTAGGAGGTATGTTGTCAGCCTATAGTTCCATGCTCTAGGTGCCTGCTTCAATCCATATAGAGCCTTCTTCAATTTACAAACATAATTTACCTTCTTGTGGTCTTCATAGCCAGGTGGTTGTGACATGTAGACTTCTTCAGATATCCATCCATTCAAGAAAGCATTCTTGACATCTAATTGGTACATGTTCCAATTTTTGGATGCAGCTACACTCACCAATACTCTGATTGTTGGCATCTTAGCCACAGGAGAAAATGTCTCCTCATAATCAATGCCTTGGGTTTGTGCAAAACCCTTGGCTACCAACCTAGCTTTGTACCTATTGATTGTACCATCAGAGTTCCTCTTTAGTTTGTAGATCCATCTGGATCCTATCACCTTCATAGAGTCCTTCTTGGGTACCAAGTCCCATGTGTCACTCTCCTTGAGAGCTTCTATTTCTTCATCCATAGCTCTTTTCCATTCTGGTTTGGTGATTTCCTCTTCATATGAACCTGGTTCTTCACTTAACAAGTCCTTTGCAAGATAAATTGAATGCTTAGTAACAAGAGATGTATCATACCCATATCTGATAGGCTTCTTACTTTCTCTCTGAGATCTCCTTATTGCTTGAGTTGAAGATTCTGGTATATCCTCAAGCTTCTTCATCTTCATCTTGCCTCTGGACTTCCATGCCTTGAATTCTTCAAGATTGATTGTGTCATCATCTTCTGAACTTGAGTCTTCCTTCTGGATTGGTTCCTCCCTTGAGAGTTTTGGAAACTCCTCTTCCAAATCATAAGGTAGACTAACCTTCCTGCAATCATTCTCATACCATGAGTCATTCTCATCAAAGATGACATCTCTGCTTACCTTGAACCCTTTATTGGTTGGGTTGTAGAATCTATACCCTTTTTGATTCAAGTCATAACCAATGAAAATACATTTTTCTGCTTTAGGGTCTAGCTTTCCCCTTACCTGTGAGGGAATATGCACATATGCTATACACCCAAAAATTTTGCAATGATCCAATGATGGTCTCTTACCATGCCAAGCTTCATAAGGTGTCATTCCATCAAGTGATTTTGATGGCAACCTGTTTATGAGATAGGTGGCAGTAGATACACTCTCTGCCCAAAGATAATTTGGCAACTTCTTTTCATTAAGCATGGACCTAGCTGTTTCAACAATAAGCCTATTCCTTCTTTCAGCTACCCCATTTTGTTCAGGTGAGTACCTTGTGGTTATCTCCCTTTTGATGCCTCTTTCCTGCAAGAGGTCCTCAAACTCATTTGAGAAGTATTCACCTCCTCCATCTGATCTCTTCAAGTTCCTTCCTGTTTGATTTTCAACTAGTGCAAGATATCTTTTGAAACAATTAAACACTTCATCCTTGTGCTTCATAAAGTATAACACAGTCCATCTGCTATAATCATCAATGAAAGACACATAGTGCCTTGATCCTGACATGGAGGGATCCTTGCTAGGTCCCCAAACATCTGTGTGCACCAAGTCTAGGTAGTCTTCATGCATAGAACCTTTCCTTGAGTAGGGCAATCTGTGAGACTTACCAAACTGACAAGCACCACATTTGTAAATCATGTGTTGCTTGGATACATTAGGTATCCCAAGCACACATTGATCCCTGCACATTTGCTTTAAGGTCCTTTCACCTATGTGACCTAATCTCTTGTGCCATATTTCTAATTCTGAAAGTGTTTGATCCTTGTAATTGTATAAAGCAATGTTTTTGGTGTCTTCTAGCTCAAAAGTAAATAATCTACCTGATTTTTCTCCCTTGGCTATCCTTTTGAATCCATGTCTTGGGTCCTCCACATATGCTCCATGTTGATTGAACCTGACCTGCAAACCTTTCTCCACAATCTGACCAACACTCATTAAGTTTTTGGTAATGGTTGGTACATAAAGTACCCTGCTCAATAGGTTCTGGTTACCATCACGAGTTTTTACATTTCCAATCTTTGCTACAGAATGCTTAGTATCATCACCTGTCTGTACTTGATGTTTGCCCTTTGGTTCCTCAAGATCAGAGAGTAGTGCCACATTGCCAGCTACATGATTAGAACACCCTGAATCAATATAAAACAGATGATCATCATTGATACCTGACTTGGAAGTCATATTCATGATCAATAGGAAGTCATCTTGCTCCTCTGTGTAGTTGTTGTAGTCTTTCTATTTCTGAATCCTCCTTGGTAGTTACCATTATAGTTGTTGTTGTGATTGTTGTTATTGTTGTAGCCATTGTAGCCTTGGTGTTGGTTGAACCTTCCTCTGCCTTGAGAGTATCCACCTCTTTGATAGCCTCTTCCTCTCTGATTTTTGTAATTTCTGTAGCACTCATCTGTGGTGTGGTTAGACAGTCCACAAATGTTGCATGGTGATGAATTGTAGAGTCTCCCCCTACCTTGCTTACCTCCTCTGCCCCTGCCTCTTGAAGATCTACCTCTCCCTGCATAGTTGGCTTGGGAGGTAGAACCTTCATCTTCTTGCTTTTTACCTTTACCTTTGTCTTTAATCTTTTTATCAGTATATAGGGCAGAAGGAGTGTTACCTTTAGATGTATCTCCAACCTTTGTGAACTTTGCTTCATGTGTGAATAGTTGGCCCATCAGAGTTGTGAGATCTGGGGTATGTATGTCCATGTAGAGATCCATTGCAGTGGTGAAGCTTTCCCACTTATCATCTGCCTTTAGTCCATTGGTTACTTGCCTTACTATTTGTTCCTCTTCAATCTCCTCTCCTATGCTTGCTAATTGGTCTGCCACATCCTTGATCTTGGTCACAAATTCTGAGACTGATTGTTTTGGTTGCTTCCTAAGGGTTGTGAATTCAATCCACAATTGATTCTTCCTGGCCCTTGTATTAGATGAAAAATATGATGACAAGGTTTCCCAAGTTTCTTGGGAAGTCTTACAATTCCTTATGTGAGGTAAAAGGAAATCAGATATAGAGTTAAGAAGATAAGACCTTGCCAATGCATCTTTTGCACACCATGTATTGAGCCTTTCTTGTTCTTCCTTGGTGGGTAGACCCCTTGCTTTGAATGAGGGCAATTCCTCATCTCCTAAGATGAATCCAAATAGACTTCTTCCTTGTAGATAGGTCTTCATTCTCAGAGACCAAGCTTGATAATTGTTCCTGTCCAACTTATCAATGAATGAAGGAAAACCATCTCCCATGTTACCTTGTTTGCTCTGATACCACTGTTGGGAAAGATGGATGGATCCTCCAGAAGATTAAGTAGGTGCTGCTAATCCTGCTTTGCACCAGCCCTCAGTGACTCCAGATATGATTAGTGGACACCCTTAGCTTCCAAATGATACGAAGAAATACTATATGTACTTTGGAAAAGGTTTGAGTAATGACTTGATCAAAACAGATGAGTTTGTGAATCACAAAGCTAGAAAAACTTTCTATTTTGGTGTTGATACCTGCTCAGTCTTTCACTCAGTATGACCAATACACTTACAATTGGCATAATTCCTTCTAGAGGTATTCTATTAGCTTAGTAAGCTACCATTTGCAAGTGGAATCATTCAAAATGATAAACTATACTAAGAGAAATAACTTTAGCAAATTTATGGACACCCCCGACTTTTTAGGAAGTATGCAGACAAATACTAGTGAGCACGTCGACGGCGATTTCTTGAGATTGGCTGAACCAAGTTGCTTCAAACTTTGTATGCTTGTAGTATGCTTTGAGCTGGATCCACCAAAATTTGAATCACTCGATTTGGTGAAGTAGGCACTGAGATATGCCTCTTTGAAGTTGACAGAGTTGGATGTAGAAAACTCAGAGAATACAGTAGTGATAGAAGTGAATGTATGTATTAAATCACATTGATGTACATTCCCATTGGCCTGATTAACATTGCCAAATGGTACTCAGAGATGTAGGCTATGGATTAGACCTCACACTCTCAATAATCAGTAGTGTAAGCCTCGGGAATTGAGCTTGACAGAAATGAGCTAAGCTACCCGCGACTTTTGTCTTGCATCTT
Organism: Ceratopteris richardii; assembly: GCA_020310875.1. Lineage (NCBI taxonomy): Eukaryota > Viridiplantae > Streptophyta > Polypodiopsida > Polypodiales > Pteridaceae > Ceratopteris > Ceratopteris richardii. Next base: position 23,871,807 of record CM035429.1, read on the forward strand.
TTATAAGGTTGAGTTGGAACTTCAAGTTTGAATTCAAATTCAAACTCCTAGAATCTTTCACCTAAAAGGTAATGAGATATTCTCTCAATCATCCAACAACTTTTTCCACGATTCTAATCAAGTAGGTGTGTACATAAGAAATGCCAAGTCTTTTAGACTTTTACAAGGAGTAAAATGGTAAGAACTTATAAGCATAAGTTCCTATGTTCCTTCCTTCAAGTGGTGTCTTCATGAAGTAATCCAAGCCAATTTGTGAAGGCTTGAATTGCACCAACATTATAGCGAATTCAATAACTAATTGTTGACCTTATATTCAATGGATGGCCCAAAAACCTCCTTCATTCAAGTATTTTGATTATGCCTTCAAAGAGACCAATCTCAGTTTAACAAACACATCTTATATACATGTCCTTTACTAGAAAAGGGAAGTTGGTAGAGTTTAGGGATCTACTAGTAGCAATTCCTCTCTATGTAGCTTTGTGTTGTTTTTATTGCCTTCAGTTTGAATCTCACTATTAATAGTAAGAGACCTTAATCATACTCTAAAGTACTTCTCTTCTAATTTAGTTTAGCATAATAGCAAATTGATGTTTTTCATTTTGAATTAGAAAATAGCAAGACCCCTTGTGTATCTAAAAGGTTACTTTAACACTTCCCAAGAAGGTGGTTTATCTTCTTTAGGCAAACACCATGTTATCTTTTAATAAAAGTAATATTTGTATTCAAGATCTAAAGTATAATATAAAACCATTCATAAAAAGAAAATTCCCTAATGCCTTTACGAGAGAAAACACAGATTGTATCATTAGCAAAGAAGAGATGTACGGGAATGCATACTCATTTGCATGGAGCAGCATTTGTTTTGGATCCAACATTTCAACTCAATGCTCAAGCGTCAAACAAAGAATTCATGGCAAACTTCAAAACCACATGTCAGTTATTACTTCCAGGTATAGATGGTCGAGATGCATTCCACCAAAGAGTAGCATATGTAAATCGAGAAGGATCTTTTGGAGATCTATGGCACATTGAAGTGATTCAAAAGAATTCGCCTCCTATTTGGTGGAAAGAGTATGGAGCTGAAGCAATGGAGTTGCAACATATAGCTATGAGAGTGCTTTCAGTAGGAGCTTCAAGTGGTAGTTGTGAACGTAGTTGGAGTGCCTATGATTTTCTTCATTCAAAATGAAGAAATCACTTAAGTGTATCACGTGCTAATGATTTGGTATATGTATTTTGTAATATGCATTTGTTAGATGCTCCAACCAAGATAGCTTCTGTAGTAGGACAACAAACTTTTGGAGAATTTCAAAATCATGAAAGTTTAACAAATGATTCATGGAGTGATCATGATTTAGATGTAGATCATAATGATGGATTAGACATGGAAGAAATAGATGACATAGTACCTGTCATAGATAATGATATTCAAAATGAAGAAAATGATGTAATATGAATACTATGATTCTATTCAATTGCAAAATCAAATACAAGTCATGTCTTTGATTACAAAAAAAGCTTGCCTACTCAGTTTTTTCTTGATTCAATAACTCATTGGCAGTAAACCGATCAAAAGATGATGATGCCTCTGAGAGTCTTCCATATTTGCTCTCATAAGCATCCACAAAAATTTGTAAATTTTTCAGTTGATTTTCTAGATCATCAATCCTCTTCTGTTGATCATCTATTGTTCTTTGTAATGCAGGAATTGTTAATCCTTCATTGTATAATTCTACCCCTTGTGATGACAAATAATGTATAAGATTATGTTCTTCGGGTAGCAAAATGTAGGGCCACTTTCGAGGAAGAGGACCTTGGTTTCCTTGATTACGAAATTCAGCTCGATTTTGACGACGACCCAAACCGATACCTGCATTCTTCGGACGACCATCCCAATATACACGTCGATGAAGAATATCTTGTACAAAAACCTTTTGAATGAAATATAATGTTGTTTGATTATTAGTTGGTAATGATCTCCCAACTTACACAAAGCGTCGAAGTAGCGTTTCTGCTAATCGTTTATGTTGTAAGTCTGAAAGCTTTAAGGGTGATGTTTCTTTTGCCCTTCCTATAACCTGAAAGAGAACATCACAAAAAAAATAATTTGGAAATAGCTTTTTTACTTATTTCATTGATAATGCTTCTCCTTCTGATCCCTCTGGCTCTAATCTTGATGGAATAAAAATGCTAATCCTAATTGTGCAAATTGAGCATTCTGCTCAAATAAAATACTTTGAGATTCAGTATGATCAAGATCATCATTCACATCTGGCATTCTTGCCATGTTTCACTTCTGCAAAATAAAAACACTAATTTTATCTCAAGAGTATTCATAACATTTAATCTATATAACGCAAATGAATCCACTTCATGCCATCCACTCAACTCAAATGTAAACACTTCATTTACTCCACATAATTCAAATGAATCCACAATATTTAATTCACATATGTTAAATGAATCCATAACATTTAATCCACATAACTCATATGATATCACTTCATTTACTCCACATAATTCAAATAAATCCACATTATTTAATCCATATATTATAAATTACACTTTATTTCATCCACCTAACTCAAATGATACCACAACATTTACTCCACTAAATACAAATGATTACACCCCATTTCATCCACTTAACTCAAATGTAAACACTTCGTTTATTCCACATAATTCAAATGAATCCACAAGATTTTTAATTCACATATGTAAATGAATCCACAACATTTAATCCACATAACTCAAATGATAGCACTTCATTTACTCCAGATAATTCAAATAAATCCACATTATTTAATCCATATATTACAAATGATTACACTTTATTTTGTCCACTTAACTCAAATGATACCACAACATTTACTCCACTTAATACAAATTATTACACTTCATTTCATCCACTTAACTCAGATGATACCACAACATTTAGTCCACTTACTACAAATGATTACACTTCATTTCATCCACTTAACTCAAATGTAAACACTTCATTTAATCCCCGTAGTTCAAATGAATCCACAAGATTTAATTCACATTTGTTAAATGAATCATAACATTTAATCCACATAACTCAAATGATAGCACTTCATTTACTCCACATAATCCAAATAAATCCACATCATTTAATTCACATATTACAAATTATTACACTTCATTTCATCCACTTAACTCAATGATACCACAACATTTACTCCACTTAATGCAAATGAATCTATATAATTTAATCCAGATAGTTCCAATGAATACATATTGTTTTCAATATGGTCATAATCCATCTGTCATGGATATCTTTAAACCATATCGAGTAAGATGCGAGAATACTCTAAGCAGTTCATGTGCGTCTACTCTTTTTGATACATCTTTGTCAGAAGCTAATTGTAAAACATATTTGAACTTGTAGATCCCATTCTTATCAATGGGATAACTATTGAAATCTATTATATTTCAAGAGTTGTAACAAGAGTATTGAAACTGTAAATATCTCCTGACTCTTATTAAAAGGTGGAGGACTAGTGGATATGCATTCGGGTGCAATCCAACAGTACTTTCGAATCCACTCATTTCTAGTAGATATTTCTAAATTAGGTAGCTTTGGAAAACTTTTTTTGGTTGGTAAATATGTCGCTCTACCAAAATCACATACTCCGATGTAAGCATGCTGATCTTCAAAATGCAACAAGATATTTTCTGGATGGAGATCCTTATGGGATATATTACAAGTGTGTAAAAATGATATTGTTTGTAATAGGCCGTTGATCAACTTCCAAATGTTTGTTTTCACGGTTGTTATGTCTCCTTCTGTGTCCTTTACACCTCTGCTTCGTGGTACATTTAGGTATTCTTTCTTCATTCTTTCTAGCCACATGTCCAATGTACCACCATTCCAAAATTAGAAAATGAGGCACAAATTTTTGCTATGTGTCTAGCCAAACCAAGTGGACTAATAATTCCACTATGCGTAATAGATAACACTGTGGCTTCATTGATGGCTTCATTTTCTCATGTTTGTATGTCAGCACCATGTAATTTGAATAGCTTGGCCACAAACACTTCATTGTTGAATCTCGGGTGGGATATCTTGACTTTATGGATCATTCCATATTGTCCTTCCCCCATGAGAGCTGCATCTTCAAAAAGAATAGAGGAATATGGGAGCAAACAAAGATTGTTTGATGTTTGATCTCCTATATTCACATATGCATCTCTTGTATTTAGATCTACTTGTGCTCTCACAAGGTGTTCAGCCGTGTCCAGTTTTAATCGCTTTCCTCTCTTCACAGTCTGATATTGTAAATCGATAAATTTGATTTTATCGATGAACCCGGGCATACTAGTGATATCCACCACCAATGACTCTACTACTTTGATGATTTGTCCAAAGACACATGTAAGCTCTTTTGACATTTGCTCATCTAAGACCTGTGCTCCATCGGACACACTGCCAAATTTATCTTCAATATTAATAAATGTTGTTCTAGATAATTGCGCAATGAAATCTTTGTAACTAGAAATGTCCATGGCTATAGTGATTTCATCTTCTCTCATTCGATACATGCACAAGCACACAAATTCTTCTAAAAATTTTTGCTCCTGCTTGTTTATTTTACGTGCCATCTGTGCAAAAATAATAAATAGAATATCAGTAAGTGTATGGATAAATAGATCAATAGTATGTGTACACAAATGATAGACATATGCATAGTTAAATAAGTAGATTTATAATTAAATAGAAAGTGTAATTATAATCTTGAAGTGAATCTATGTAGCTATTAAGAATTTAATAATCAAAGAATCAGACATTTATAATATTTCATATACATTCGATATACTATGTATGAGTTTTATCACATAACTGTATATAACTATTGTGATAGTAAGAGTCAAAGAATCAGATAATCACAATAGTTTCTATACACCTTGTGATCTTGTTGGGGGATTCTTGGACAAGAAGGGATTTGAGTGTTTGTAGGAGAAAAGGGAAAGACTAGAAGAAAGATGCACACTGGAAGCCTCTGTCGATTGATTATAAGAAGGGAAATACAATGGTGATGCACAATACAATTCAATAATACAACCCAATGCTCTGTGCAAAATCCCATAGAGTGCTCAATCACAAAATACCAAATACCCAAGGGTCTTGTTGCTGCTGGCCTTCTCTGCACCAGACCTCCACCTTCTCCAAGCCTGCACTTGTGCACACCTTGCACCAAGCTTCCAATAAGGGGGAGGGTTGGACACCTTCTGTCGGCACGCGCACAGCTTCAATGGGACCTTGGGATCCTTGGGGTGAATAGCTTAGCACTCTCTACACACGTCTTAGTCACTCTTCATACACATCTTGCACTCTACTTCTCTCCATCGCACACTGTGTGTCTCTTGCACTTCTCTCTCTTGCCTAACTTAAACTATGCTCACTCTTGCTTAGTCTTGCTTACACTTGCTTGTCCAAGAATAGTCATTGCCTTGCTTTGAGTGTCGATTCACGTACGCTCCTAACTACAAGAGTATCTTGTTGCTCACTTTGATGTCCCAAGATTATCTCCACAAGTGGGCAGCCAACGGATCCCTATTTTGTCCTGTAGTGACTTTAGAATAAAACAAAAATTTTAATTGGGTGGCCATACTTTCACTTCTACGTACGCTGCCGCTTCACATACCTTCACATTTTGTCTTTTAATTCTTCACTTGTGCACCTAAGAGAGGGTTCACTTGAACCTTCCAAAACACTTTAAAAGCACTTTTGAACCTTAGGGAAATTAGAGAAATACCTCTGCAACTTGCAACCAACTTTCTCCAATTTTACCTTTTGTGAACCAATTCATTGTGCACTACCTGTGCACTTTGACAGCTGAAGTTTGAACACTTTGACTTGACCTATGTTGACCTTTGATGTTGAAATTGTTGACTTTGACCGCTTTGACTTTGACCTTTTGACTTTGAATATAGTTGACTTTGACCAATATGACTTTTATGGGCTCAACAATTGCCCACCACCTAATGTGCTTTTCGTCCTGGAGAGCTATAGCCAAAACTCTGAGTAGAAAGGACACCATGAAACTTGTACTGCAAAATCTTCAAAAGGACACCTGAGTAGCTACCATGACCACCAAAAGCAGTAGAGAACAAACACCAGAGAAGAACCCAAAAGTGGAATTTTTGCATGGAAAAGCAAAGGAGGGCAATGGGGGGAGGGGGGTAGAAAGGAGGGGGAAGGAAGGGTTGAGGGGGATGAGATGGATAGGGCAGGGAGTGTAAGGATGGGGTTGGGCAGAAGGGTAAAGGGAGGCTGAGGGAGGAGGATTATGGGGTCTGGAGAGGGCCGAAATGATCAAATGGTATAGTTACAGATGGTGCATATGGGAAATTGTGAAACATAAGGTAAAACAAGATGAGAATAGACAATGTGGACCATGTGGTTAGATAAAAACATGCGATAATTATGCTCAAAACATGTGGATTTTGACCAAAAGTCAGAGAAAAGGTGGGATTTTGGAAAAATTAAAGCAAAAATTGAATCCAGAGCTGCCAAAATACATGAAAATGACCCCATTTTTGAAAATAATGGCCATTTGATGCACGATCCAGAGCCAAAAGTTTTGAACCATGAAAATTAAAAAAATAAATGTTTTTAATAAAGGAAAATAAAAATTTACCTTCTTTTTTTTTCACGCACATGGCGGAAAAATAAAAAGAAAATAAAATAAATTAATGAAAATAAAATAAATAAATAAATAATATTATAATAAAGAAATAAAAATAAAATCAAAATCAAAATAACGAAAATCAAACATAAAATAAAATAAATAAAGAAAATAATAATAATTGGGGGGCGGGGGGAGGGGGGAGAGAGAGAGAGAGAGGGGGGGGGGGTTTGAAAAATCAATTCCAGGGTTTTTTTTGAGTGAAAATGTCCCAAAAATGGAAAAAATACCAAAAAAATGCAAAAGAAATCCAAAAAACTCTCAAAAAATTCCCTACAGGTCTAGGCCAATTTCCCCACTCAAAACCATAGAGAACTTCCTTTATTCCTCCAATTTGGCAAGAAAATGACACTTAGAAAGGATGAAAAATTCTAGAAAAATTCTAAAAAATGCTTTAAAAATTCCCAAAAATTTCCAAAACTTTTCAAAAATTGTACTTATGCCAAGGACTATGAAAGGGTTGCTAAATTTGCTAAAAACTCAAAGAAGTAGCATGAAAGAGGATAAAAACTACTAAAACTTGAACAAAATGAAATGAGAGGACTATGTACAACCTGGACAAATTTTTGCAGGTTCCAAGTGATCCATAAATCTTCAGTTGGTTTGATGATAGGCCTTGAGCCATGATCTTGACATGTTGACCCCGAGAAACTCCTCCATAATCTCCAATTTTACCACGCTTCATTGGTTTTGTCTTCTTGTTGGGCACATTGGTCATCTGATAGGGGTACCCTAAATCCTTCAATAAAATTTTGTCTCCTCCATACTGCAACTTTTGTATCTTTGTGTCCTCAACTTTATAGCTTAATTTGCAAAATTTCATTTTCACTATTCTAGCTTCTTCATCAAATGGAACCCTCTGTTTCCAAAGACTTGTAGGTACTCCTTCCACATCCTTGTAAAGCCCCACACTCACTATCATAAAAATTGACATAACAGATGATATCCATACCAGTATCCATAACAAAATAGCCCTTGATATAGGATTTGAAGTAGCTTCATCACTGCTACACTTAAGGGCTTCTCTTTTCTTCTCTCTTCTATGGCCTTTGACTGAGACTCTCTCACTCGAGTCAGTAACCTAAATGATGTCCTCTTTCTCTTCATATGCTTCCTCTCCACTTGAGTTTGGAAAAATTCCATAGCAGGAAGATGGGTCTTCTGCATGGAGCCAAGCCAACATGTTTTCATCTTCATATAAATTTGCTTCTTCAAATACATGTGCTTCTGGGTTGTCCAACAATTCCTCTTCCATACAAATACCAATTGTCTGCATCATGTTGGTATGTCTCTAATTGTCTGGTCCTTCTTCTAAAACTATTTGCTGTAACTCTTTTCTCTCTTGCTTTACCCACATTGTGTCCTTGCCCCAATCATGGAGCACATTGGCATGCCTTAACCAAGGTCTCCCAATTATCAGGGGGAAACTTCCTTCTACCTATGGCAGCCTTAAAACAACAAAATCCAAATTAAAGATGGTACCTTGTATTTTGACTAGGACTCCAGGGACCACTCCCATAGGCTTTACTATGCTTTGGTTTTCCAGTGTTACAGTGAAGTTGGCAGGCCTAGAAGGGTATAGTCCAATCTTTTTCATGGTATATTTAGGCATCATGTTAATGCCAAAACCACCATCCACAATAACTCCTTGAAACTCATGACCTTTAATAGAGACTATTAGCCGAGGGCTCTTGTAATCTGTGAGGGGTGCTTCCCCTACACTTTTATCTTTATGCATAACAGTAGCCTTTGCCACTAAACTTGTTGTGGATATTTCATCAATTATCTAAAAGAGTTCTGACCTGAATTTCCCATCCATCTTTATTAAATAAAAAATATTGACCTCCTTTTTCATGGGCTTGAGTAGTCTTAAAGCTTCTGATTCCTTAAGAGCATGGGCTCCATTTGACTTATCAAACTCCTCATGAGCCCTGTTGAATGCGTGTCCAATGGCATCACTAGTACCTATAAAATTTTCTTTTTGATTTATATCTGCACCTGTGGTGGCTTTGTCTTCATATGCAACTTTGTCTTTGTTCAATCCATTAGTCATTGATCCTTGACCTATGTCCACTTGAGCCTTCCCCTTGCTTCTTGCCTGCACTGTAAAAGATTCAATTTCTTCTAATTGAACCACCTGGTAGATGGTGATGGCACCCTGGCTTGATCTACCATTTCTTCTTTGCACACAAAAATCATTTGAATGTGGGGCCCAGATGAAGATTCTTGGTTCTTAGGACAACAATTAGTATAGTGGTCTCTAGCCTCTAGGCAGTTCCTGCAAGGAGGGGCATTTTCTGGTAGAGTGCACCTACTTTGAAAATGCCCACACTCTCCATATCTTAAACAAATAATTGGCCTCCTAGGCCCATTTCCAAAGTTATCCCTCTATCTAGGGTTGTAATTGTTACCTTGATTAGGTGCAGTTGCCATCACATTTTCTGGTGCTAGGGGTCCTCCTTGTGTCCAATATGTTGTTGCAGGCATTCCTCTTGATTGTCATTCCTGGGCCTCATGACCAGCTTTCCTGCATAGTTGGCAAGTTACACTTAATAGAGGACATTCACTTACTATATGACCTTGCTTGTTGCACATGGTATGCCAAAGTCCACTCTTGATGCCACACCCTTTGAGTTCTAGCAACTCCTGTCGCAGCTAAGCCAATTCCTTTGCTTGAGCTTCCTCCTCCTTTTGGAGCTTTAATGCCTCAATCTCCCTCCTCAACTGAGTAACAACATTCTCCTCCTCTTTGTGAGGCTCATTCCTTTTTAAGCCCTCCAGTGCTTTCCTTAGCTAGATTACTAGATCGTCCATTTTTGTAGAATAGGGTGGTTGAGAAGAAATGGTTCCATACTGTTGCCTTATCTGCTCCAGCCGTGTAGCTGTGTTGATGAACTCCTCTATGGAGGCTGTGGGCAACACTAATTCCTTGATTTTACATTGGGTGGTCACTGGAAGTGGCTTAGCTAACCATTTCTTAACAAAAAAATCATGTGGTGGATCTGGCAATTTAGCCATTAGTGCCTTGGCCCTAGTCAGAAACTCTGGGAACTTTTCACCTGGACCCAATCTCAAATTTTCTAGTTCCTCTATGATGATCTTTGTAGTATTTCCATGCTGAAATTGAGTCATGAATGCATCTTTCATTAAGTCCCAACTTATAAAATGGTTCTCAACAAATTGGTTGAACCATTTATTTGTTAACCCCTCTAATGTGGCAGGGAAGAGTATCAAAAAGGCATCCTCTCTTCCCATTAAGCCTCTAGTTTTGCATAGTGTTAAAAACCTTCTAATATGCTCATCGGGATCTTCCTGAGCTAAGCCTTTGAAAGAAGGAAATTTTATATTTAATCTTGATAGTAGGGTTTCCAAGTCTACCTGTCCTGCCATGCTCTTTACTGATGAAGTTGACGAAAGTGGACTCGAGGATCTTCTAACATCCTTCCTTCTTGTTTGCTTGCAGGTGACCCTCAATGTTTGGGACCGGGTTGTGGTCATGGGTTGTTCATAGTCCTCTTAGTATGAGATCATTGATAAGAATATTTACCTCTTAGTCCAATAAAGTAGTATTGTTGACACTTGACCTCTTTCACACTTTGCACTTGGATTCTCCTATGCTCAAATCTCCTTGGAGTCCCACTGTGCCTGCACCAAATTTTGTTGGGGATTCTTAAACAAGAAGGGATTTGAGTGTTTGTAGGAGAAAAGGGAAAGACCAGAAGAAAAATACACACTAGAAGCCTCTGTCGATTGATTATAAGAAGGCAAATACAATGGTGATGCACAATACAATTCA
>CM035429.1:23932312-24039812 GCA_020310875.1 Ceratopteris richardii
AAATAAAGGGTTGACCTAAGAGAACTTCATAGGAGCAATAATCTTGAATAAATAAGTGAAACTCTTCTGTGATTCATCCTATGGATATGGGCACACTAGCACAAGCTCCATACAGGGTACCTACACCATTATTTGCAGTTCTCATACGCTATCCACAATCTTTATCTATGGGCCATCAAAACTTATCATAGACTTCTCTTGAAAGCACATTGATTTTGGAGTCAAAATCTACTAATGCATTTACAGTGATAGCGTTCTTATCATTTCCTATTTTAACATGCATCTCTGATGTACCTCTAGACCAAAATTTCCTTTTAAAGCGACTTTCAAGATTGTTTTCATGATTTTCATGGTCAGGTTGAATAGGTCCTAAGAAATTTTTATTAACATTTACTTCATCATCATCAAAGCCCTCTTCATCAAATTCATCAAAGTTTAAGGCTTCATTCATAGCTTGATCTTGATCTAGAGAATCTTGCATCTCAATATCTAGATTAAGCAAAAACCTCTTCCTTTTAATTAGGGCTATAAAGTTATCTTTAAAAACAGGCTTTGCAACAGAGAAAACTTGTTCTAAAGACATAGTCACTTGAATCTTAAGCAAAATGTCATCTAAAATCTCCATAGGATTTATTTTTCTCTCAATTTTTGAAATCAAGATGGCTTTAGGTTTTCTCTTTGGTCTCTTTTGTTTTTGCTCAAGATCTTGTTTTTGTTCATGTTCTCGTGTTTGGTCTTCAGTTTGTTTTGATTGTTCTTGTTCATCTAAAGGCTTTGGTTCTGTTTTTCTTTGCTTTAACTTCTTCCCTTTTTGATTCTCCTCTTTTTTTTGTTCATTGGGTTGTGATTCTTGTTGATTCTCTTTGGATTGTGATGTTTCTCCCTGCTCTATGATTGTTTCTATTCCCTCTGAGGTTTGTTTTCGAGTCACTCTTCCTTCACTAGGCTCAACTTCATCTCTTTTTCGTTTTTCTTCTACATTGGATATGTGAGAAATATGAGATTGATCTTCTATCGGTGACTCCCGAGCCGTTATTATCCTAATCTCATCTCGTGCTCTTACTAAAGCCTCTATGGAAAAGTCACCTTCTTTTGTGGGTTTACTTGATTCTACTTGTTGTTCGTCAAGAGCTTCTAGTTTCACTCCTCTAGTTCCTACGTCCGTTATGGTTATATTTTCATAGTATTTTTTCATTCCTCCCTTACCATAATTTCCTTGAAAAGGTAGCCTAGATCGATAGTCACATATTTTCTTGTCTATGTCTATTACTAGTTGTTGCTCCTTAGCAGCCTTCAATAGTTCACAATCTCTGAAAAAGTGCTCTAATGAATCACACCAAGGACACCTACGAGGGCCACACACAAAACCATTTTGATTTTGAGGATTTTGATTAAATTGTGGTGGGAAATTTTGAAATTGAGTATTTTGTTCGCAAGGAATTGCTTGAACAGGATAATTAGGATTTTGATAAGGCAATTGATGTATTTGAGGAGCTTGGGGAGCAACATGTGGTGCTTGAGGTGCAAGAGGAGCTTCCATAGTATATGGTTGATGATTTTGAAAATTTTCATTTTGAGGATTTTGAAAAGTTGTTTGAGAAGCTTGAGGATATATGTTTTGATACATTTGAGGATTTTGCACATGAGGATGAGGATTTTGCATTGAAGGATTATGTATTGGAGGAACTTGATATGCTTGAGTAGGAGCTACTTGTGGATTTTGATTGGTAGCTATAACATGTTGTCTTAACATAGAAGAGACTCTTCTTTGGCCTTGGTTCTCAACAGTAAGAGATTTGAATCCTTCCTCCATCTTGTGTGAATAAGCAAGTGATGCACAATGTTCTAGATCTCTCACAAATGCATTTACTTCACGATGACGATGTGCATGATATTGTGAGAAATCCTGTGCAACAATCAAGAATGATGATGATGATATGATGAGGATGAAAAATATGAAACAAAAAATATGGATCACAACCTCCCAACAAGATCAGAAGCAAATGCCACGAAGCGATTCACATCGAGTTCAAATGTGGAGGTGATCGCAATCCGAGTGGATCGGGTCCAGTCATGGCACATGCAGAGCGTATGACGCTAGTGAGTGTTGGAAGGTCTTTGTGATAAAAATGTGAAGGTGAAGATGAAGTTGGGTATGGGGAGGAGAGATTTCATGATTTAATTATGAAAGGGGAACATATGGATGTATGCATGATGAGAAAAAAAAGAAAACCACACACATGAATCAACTTTTGAAAGGAAGAATGGTCCACGAATGGAGCTTCTTATACACTTTTGAAAATCAATTCATAAGCATGGGTTTTTGTGGGTGGTATGAATGCATGTGGGTCATGATGTAAAAAACGAATAGAAAATTATTCTCTCAACCTTAATGAATCATCCTCACTGGTTCAACGCAATACTGCGGAGCCTTCTCACACATAGAAAGAGATAGGAGACATGTAAAAACATATAAGAGATAAAGAGATAAGAGACATGAGACATGAATTAAAAGATATTGTTATGAAAAACATATACATGAATGTTGTGGAACGTCAAGCTAAGCATTCTACTGGTCAAAGGTGGTTCGCACGACCCTCTCACCATGAGAGCTCAACCGAATGTCATACGTAAGAGGATAGGTCCCACTTCATTGACCCTATGTCTTTCTAGGATCATAAAGTGTTTCTAAAGAAGTCTAAGACACCTAAAACCAGCTCTAACTCACTCAAACTCTCCACTGAGGGTGAGAAAAGAAAGAGAAACTAGGTTTATGAGCCTATCCTAGAGAGGAAGTCTAGAAATTGAATACAGGAACTATGCTCTTACTAGCCTACCTTGGATCCTCATGCTCAACTCAGGGTAATCGTCTCAAGGAAACCATGTGCTAGCAAGGGCCAAAAGGATGCCTAACAATGATGCTCTAGGAGTTTGGAGGGGGGTTTATATAGTTTTTTGAATGAATTTGGGCCCTTGGATCTAGAGAAATCAACTCTCAACCCTAAGATCAGCTTTTTTGATTACAACCATTGGATTGTTGATATATTTAGGTAGTGATGTGTGTGAACACACTAGGACCGTCGGGGCACTTTTTTCCCTCTTTAGGACGTTTTTTTCCCTCGGCTTGTATATACGCCTATTGCCCTAATGGGCTACTTACCTTTGTACATTCTCTAGTAATACATTCAATATTGTGTGTTTGTGCTCTAAGCTTCTTCTTCTTCCTTGTGCTGTTCGCGTGCTTCTGCAGACGTCTAACTCCAACAATTGGTATCAGAGCAGGTCGTCCCTTCATCTAGGGTGTCGTCGACACTCCTTCGTTTGCAGTCTCATATTTGCACGAGATTTGGTGAGCATACTCAGGGTGTTTCAGAGATCAAAACGGCTTTGCTATGTGGGGCCGAAATCGCGATCTGAGCTCGTTTCGACTTCCGAACGCACTATCGCAGCGCTTGTGCAGGCTATTTCGTCTTTTTTGTGCCAAAGGTATATAGCAGTTTCTGTTCGCCAGTTTAAGCATCTCGAAGTCTGTTACAGGTCTAGCAGAATTCATCTGGGCAGTTCCGTTCAACTTTTTGAGATACAGTCAATTTTCTACATCAAGGTATTTTAGTCACCGGCCATGGCTGAAAGCAGTGATGTATTCCGTATGTTGGCTGTTGAGGATAAGTTGGATGGTACCAACTACCCATTATGGGCTTATATGATGCGACATGTATTGGTCACAAAAGGATTATGGAACATTGTGCAGGGTGTTGAAAGACGTCCTATTACACCTATAACGACAGATACTGCAAATACAGGTGCTGGAGCTGATGAAGATGGTGTCGAAGATGATATTCTGTAGATTCCTGTTCGTGCTGCTCTTTCTGCTGCACCTACTGCAGAGCAGATTCGCTAGGATGGCAGAGATGCCTCGGCACATGCATTGATAGCTTTGTCTGTCAAGCGTGCCATTATTCCTCACATTCGCTCTTGTAGGACAGCTAAGGATTCTTGGGATACACTTACCACATTGTACCAAGCTAGGAATGAGGCTCGTGTTTCTTACCTCCGAAAACAGTTGGAGAGTGAGCACATGAATGAAGGTGATTCTATGGACAGTTTCCTAACAAAGATCAAAGACTTGAAGGAACAGTTGATTTCTGCTGATGAGGTTATACCAGATAGCTCACTTGTGTAGACCGTTCTGAATGGTCTTCGTGACTCATATCAAAGTTTTGCTTCTACTCTTCGGTTGATGATGAAAGGCAATCCGAATGCCTTATCATTTGAGGAGTTAGTATCTGTTCTGTTGCAGGAAGATCAGTCCAGGCAAAATAGGTCCGTTATGCAAGTTGTAGATCAAGCTTTCCTGGCTAGTCAGAAGGGCAAAGGAAAATGGAGCTCTTCAACTAGTAAGCAGAAATCTGCTAATTCTGCATATTCGAAGAAGGAAGATAAAAATGAGAAGAAATCAGAAAAGCAGAAATTGTTTTGTAAGTATTGTAAAGGGAATGATCATATCATAAAGAACTGTCCATAACTGGCTGCTAAAGAGGCAAAGAAGAAAGAGGCTGGAATGGTTGTTGCAGAGGCCTCTACACCAAAAACAGAGTCTGCAAATCTTGTGCAGGAAGAAGAATGGGCGTTTACTACTGTCTGCAGTTTTGACCCATCTTCTCATGAGTAGTGCATGTCTGCAGTAGACTCAGATGTTTGGTATTTTGACAGTGGGGCGACCAAACATATTACCTCGTAGCACAGTTTCTTCTCTTCACTCGAGCTTGCCCCTACAGGGAATACTGTTACATGCGCCAACAATGTGTGAACACACTAGGACCGCCGGGGCACTTTTTTCCCTCGTTAGGAGGTTTTTTTTCCCCCGGCTTGTATATACGCCTAATGCCCTAATGGGCTACTTATCTTTGTACATTCTCTAGTAATACATTCAGTATTGTGTGTTTGTGCTCCAAGCTTCTTCTTCTTCCTTGTGCTGTTCGCGTGCTTCCGCAGACGTCTATCTCCAACAATTGGTATCAGAGCAGATTGTCGCTTCTTCTAGGGCGCCGTCGACACTCCTCCGTTTGAAGTCTCAGATTCGCACGAAATTTGGTGAGCATACTCAGGGTGTTTCCAAGATCAAAACGGCTTCGCTCTGTGGTGTCGAAATCGCGATCTAAGCTTGTTTCAGCCTCCGAACGCACTATTGCAGTGCTTGTGCAGGCTATTTCGTCCTTTTGTGCCGAAGGTATATACTAGTTTCTGTTCGCCAATTTAAGTGTCTCAAAGTCTGCTACAGGTCTAGCAGAACTCGTCTGGGCAGTTCCGTTCAACTTTTTGAGATACAGTCAATTTTCTGCATCAAGGTATTTTAGTCACCGCCCATGGCTGAAAGCAGTGATGTATTCCGTATGTTGGCTGTTGAGGATAAGTTGGATGGTACCAACTACCCATTATGGGCTTATATGATGCGACATGTACTAGTTGCAAAAGGATTGTGGAACATTGTGCAGGGTGTTGAAAGACGTCATGTTACACCTGTAACGACAGGTACTGCAAATACAGGTGCTGGAGCTGATGAAGATGGTGTCGAAGATGATATTCCGCAGATTCCTATTGGTGCTGCTGTTTCTGGTGCACCTACTATAGAGCAGATTTGCTGGGATGGCAGAGATGCCCAGGCACATGCATTGATAGCTTTGTCTGTCAAACGTGCCATTATTCCTCACATTCGCTCTTGTAGAACATCAAAGGATGCTTGGGATACACTTACCACTTTGTACCAGGCTAGGAATGAGGCTCGTGTTGCTTACCTCCGAAAACAGTTGGAGAGTGAGCACATGAATGAATGTGATTCTATGGATAGTTTCTTAACGAAGATCAAAGATTTGAAGGAACAGTTGATTTCTGCTGATGAGGTTATACCAGATAGCTCACTTGTGCAGACCGTTCTGAATGGTCTTCCTGATTCATATCAGAGTTTTGCTTCTACTCTTCGGTTGATGATGAAAGGCAATCCAAATGCCTTGTCATTTGAGGAGTTAGTCTCTGTTCTGTTGCAGGAAGATCAGTCCAGGCAGAACAGGTCCATTATGCGTGTTGCAGATCAAGCTTTCCTGGCTAGTCAGAAGGGCAAAGGAAAATGGAGCTCTTCTACTAGTAAGCAGAAATCTGCAAATGCTGCACAGTTGAAGAACCAGGATAAAGATGAGAAGAAATCAGAAAAGCAGAAATTGTTTTGCAAGTACTGTAAAGGAAATGATTATATCATAAAGAACTGTCCAAAACTGGCTGCTAAAGAGGCAAAGAAGAAAGAGGCTGGAATGGTTGTTGCAGAGGCCTCTACACCAAAAACAGAGTCTACAAATCTTGTGCAGGAAGAAGAATGGGCGTTTACTACTGTCTGCAGTTTTGACCCATCTTCTCATGATCAGTGCATGTCTGCAGTCGACTCAGATGTTTGGTACTTTGACAGTGGGGCTACCAAACATATTACCTTGCAGCGCAGTTTCTTCTCTTCACTCGAGCCTGCCCCTACAGGGAATACTGTCACATGCACCAATAACTCCTCTTATCCTGTTATGGGAGTTGGTAAGATCATTCTGACTACTGCTGATGGTAGTTCTTTCACTTTGTCAGATGCTTTATTTGTGCCAGGGATCAAAAAGAACCTGTTATCAGTGTCTGCATTAGCCAAGATTGGCTTGGTTGTGAAATTCGTTGATGACAGGTGTACAGTCCATGATCTCTAAAATGGTGATGTGATTATTGCTTCTGGCATTTTATGTCGTGGGCTGTATAAGCTCATAGACTATGAAAGATCTGTGAATGATTCGGCATGTGTAGTTCATGATTCTCAGGCTATGTCAGATGCAAAGCTTTGGCATGCACGCTTTGGTCATCTGAATTTTGCTAGTTTGCTATGCCTGCAGAAATCTGAAATGGTGTCCTCTTTGCCCAAACTTGAGGCTCCTGGAAAACATGTTTGTGAAGGCTGTATTTAGGGCAAAATGCAGCATTCTTCCTTTCCAAAAGATGGTTCAGTTTGGGCTACGTAGAAATTGCAGCTTGTACATAGTGATGTCTGTGGTCCTATGAAGACACCCTCTTTTGGAAATTACCTTTACTTCGTGACTTTCATTGATGATTTTTCCAGGCATGCATGGGTATATCCACTCAAAGCAAAGTCCGAAGTGTTCATGTGCTTCAAACAGTTTTTGGTTTTGGCTGAAAATCTGTCAGCATGTAAAATGGGCACCCTCCATTCTGATCGAGGGGGGGAATATATGTCTTCAGATTTTAATGCATTTCTGGCTGAACGTGGGATGAAACACCAATGTACAGTGTCGTATACACCTCAACAGAATGGAGTTGCTGAACGAAAGAACAGGTCACTCATGGAGATGGCGAGGTGCATGGTCAAAAGTCAGGCTTTACCACATAGTTTCTGGCTTGAGGCTGTCATGTGTGCAGCATATGTACTGAACAAGTGTCCCACTAAAGCGTTGCAGTCTATCACTCCATGTGAGGCTTGGCATGACCGCAAGCCATCTGTTGCTCATCTGCGTGTTTTTGGTTGTTTGGCATATGCATTAGTGCCTGAACAACATCGCAGAAAATTGGATGATAAGGCAATAAAATGTATTTTTGTTGAGTATAGTTCTGAAAGTAAAGGATATCGTCTGTATCATCCACAGACTAAACGCATTCTGGTTAGCCGTGATGTTGTCTTTGTGGAAGATGTTATTCAGCCATTGCTTTCATGTACTAAGGAGACATCTCTTAGCTCCAAAGACATGTATGATACTTTGCTGCCTCTTTTTACAGGTGGACAATCTAGTGCTGGTCCTAATGAGGCAACTTCTCAGCCCTTGCAGGTTTCATATGATGATGCAGATCATTCTATTTTTGATGCAGATTTACATGATGCACTTGTTGATGAGAGAGCTGATATTGAGCAGGCAAAAACTATGCCAAAATGGCTGGTGCAGACTTTGCGTGACAGCAAATTAGATGCACCTTTGTCATATCGTACTCGTTCAGGCTCTCATAGTGCCTCCTTTGCATCAGATTGCTATGCTATGGCTGCGTCTAGTCTCTGTGATGAGAATGAGCCTGTTTCTTTTGATGAAGCACAGAATTCAGAAATATGGATGGCTACCATGCAATCTGAATATGATGCTATAATGAAGAATGGTACATGGTCTTTATGTGACTTGCCTCCTGGCAAGAAGGCCATTGGCACTAAGTGGGTATACAAGCTGAAGTGTAAACATGATGGTACAGTTGACAGGTATAAGGCTAGGCTTGTTGCAAAGGGTTATGCGCATGAAAGAGGCATTGATTTTGATGAGACCTTTGCACCTACATGCCGTATGACTACTGTTCGGAGCATTTGTGCACTTGCGGCCCATCATGGTTGGAATGTACATCAGCTGGACATTAAAACAGCATTTCTGAATGGTGACTTACATAAAGAAGTGTATGTTTTTCAGCCCCGTGGCTTTGTGCAGAAAGGGCATGAAAACTAGGTGTGCAGGTTAAAGAAGGCATTATATGGTTTAAAGCTAGCACCACGTGCTTGGTATGAGAAGATACATGCCTATCTGGTTACACATGGTTTTGTGAACAGTCCAACTGAAAGCACCTTATATGTTAAGCATGCTAATGATGTGCTTCTGATCATTGTTGTCTATGTTGATGACATGCTGCTCACTGGTCCTATTGAGAAGCATATTGCTGATTTCAAGGCTGATTTGCATGACTCATTTGAGATGTCTGATTTGAGGCATTTGCATCACTATTTGGGCATTCAGTTTATGCAAGTTGATGGTGGAATGGCTTTGTGTCAAATGAAATATATTGACACATTATTGCAGCGTTTTGGCCTTGAAGACTGTAAGCCTATTGCCACTCCTATGGAGACAGGTTTACGATTGAGTCTTCATGATGCTGGAGATGCATTTGATGTTGTTCTCTATCAGTAAGCTGTTGGATGTTTGATTTACTTATGCATTAATCGGCCAGATATTCAGTTTGCTGTCTCACAGATGAGCAGGTTTATGCATTGCCCAGGAGTCACGCATTGGAAGGCAGTTAAGTGCATCTTTCGCTACTTGAGTGGTACTCGGCTACTTGGGTTGTTTTATCCCAAGGGGGAATCACTACGGCCAGATTTGCATGCTTTTTCTGACTCAGATTGGGCTGGTTGCTATGACACTCGTGTGTCCACCACTGGTTTTTGCTTCATGCTTGGTAGCTCATGTATATCTTGGTTGAGCAAGAAGCAGCCTACTGTGGCCACTTCCAGTTGTGAGGCTGAGTATAGGGTAGCTTTCACAACGGCTGTTGAGTGTGTGTGGCTCAGACGCCTTATGGCTGATTTGGGTGTTGGCCAGTCTTCTGCCACCACCATCTTCACTGACAGTCACAGCGCATTGGCAGTTGCGAGGAACCCTGTGTTCCATGCTCGCACTAAGCACATTGAGGTGCATTATCACTATGTCAGGGAGAGGTTCTCTGCTGGGGAGATCAGCTTGGCATATGTGCCCATGCAGGAGAACATTGCATACCTTTTCACCAAGGCTCTGCCTAGGGAGAAGTTTGAAGCTTTTCGCAAAGCTTTGGGCTTACTTCCTTTTGTGGAGTGATTTCCACATAGCTTGGCACTTCCTTATACATGAGTGCCAGCTCCTTGTTCACCGCATCACTCCCACGCGGGATTTGTTGATATATTTAGGTAGTGATGTGTGTGAACACACTAGGACCGCCGGGGCACTTTTTTCCCTCGTTAGGAGGTTTTTTTCCCCCGGCTTGTATATACGCCTATTTCCCTAATGGGCTACTTATCTTTGTACATTCTCTAGTAATACATTCAGTATTGTGTGTTTGTGTTCCAAGCTTCTTCTTCTTCCTTGTGCTGTTCGCGTGCTTCCGGAGACGTCTATCTCCAACAAAAACAAACTATGTAGAGATGTCAGATATGCAAAAATTAGGGTTACAAAGATACACCAATTTCTATGCACATAAAATTGTTTGAAGAAGCCCTCTTAGGAAATGTAAGACACATACATAATCTACTGAATGCACTTTAAATCTCTTGAATTGGATATGTACAAAAAGAGTTATAACTCTTATTAGTAGACTATGTCTATACGTACAAGAGACTAGAGGGGGTGTGGGCTTGATAGCTTCTCCTTACTCCTCCTTTGTGCATATAATGCTCTCCTCTGCATTTTCATAGCTTGTAAAACTATGCTTCAGCTCCTTGAGCCTTGGGCCTCTCTCCTTGAGTATATGTCTCCTAGTCTTCAATGACCTACAAGACCTCCATGACTTCCATGGGGAGGGTACCATCCTTATAAGGTCCTCCAAGCCTAAGTTGGCCTACCCATGTTCTATGGTCGTGGTGGCTTGATCCATGCCCAAACTAATCTCCACCATTGATCTATTGGGTAAAGCCAATGATAGAAAGGTAGGATTAACAACCATTTTTTTGTTGCCCTTGATCTTGCTTAATCCACACTTAGGATCAACTCTAGATCCAATGGCCCACAACAAATATACCCTTCCCCAAGTTAAGAAAGATATTTTTGTTTCTAGCCCTTGATTTAGGTTGATCCTCACACAAGATCAATCCCAAATCCAATGGCTTAGAAGTAACCTTCCTAACTATCCATCCACAATCAATTTAGACCTCATCTAACCTCAAGGTCAGGAACCTACCAATGTCCAACACTCTCACATGGCTTCTTCTCATAATCGGGGCCTTTGAGAATAGTGTTATGGAACAATGGTGGTATTACATAAGAGTGGGGCATTGAACATATCTAAAACTCCCCTCAATGTCCATCTAGAGCGCTTTCAACATATGAGAATATATATATATATATATATATATATATATATATATATATATATATATATATATATATATATATATATATATATATATATATATATATATATATATATATATATATATATATATATATATATATATATATATATATATATATATATATATGTGTGTGTGTGTGTGTGTGTGTGTGTGTACGTGCGTATGTATGTATGTATTAATATACATAATACATACAATGTAAAGTGTCAATCATCTAAATCACCCTCTGATCATGATCATGCACATTATCATGACCATTTGTATGATCTAATGTATTTGAAGAGGCATCATGGGTAGAGTGGTCAGTACCCTATGATGATCGATATCATCCCTTCTCTGATTGTCTCTCCAGCTCATCCATTTTGGCCTCTCCATAATACTCTTGTATTATATATAACAAACATAAATAAAGAAAACACATAAAACATCAATAAAATTAAAATAAAGGTTATCAATTTTAATAATACTCACAAAATCATCCAGATGATCTTTTATTTGTTCACTCAATTGTCCATATCCACAATATGTAGAATATTCAATTTCCTTTTTCATAGGATAACAACCATAATCCTTTCATGACATTGAAAAACAATAAAAAAGATTAATGATTAGTGTTTTAAATAAAATAAAAATATAGTTTCAATAATACATATACTTACAAATGTAGCAACAAAACCATGATGACCCATTTGGCCTAAGTGTGATGTATGACTTGATTGAATTCTCTTCTTTGCAGTAGTGTGTGTTTATTTTAATGGAACAAAAGTTCATAGATTAAATACAAAATATTTATAAAACATATGAGAATTATAACTCACAATAATACAAAGTATTTTGTATACCTTTTGCCGAGGAAAGGATTCTTAAAGACTTAGCTATCTAGGAAAACATACACTTACACATACATACAAGATAAACACACACATATATTTATTTATTTATTTTCATTCATAATACCTTTTTCCGTGAACTTGCACATTACTATTTGAAAAGCTTTTACCAAGCAACAATTGTCCTCCTACATCACATCATGAAATGAAGAAGGTAATCAACAATCTTGGTAGAATTGTCAAAGCTTTTGACATGGGGATTTGATGATAAAGTATTAACAAAATATTGAGAATTCCAACAAATAGTGCAGCTTTTCAACATATTTATTCTAGGTGGCTTGATTTTGCACAAGACCCACACAATCTAAAGTTAGATGTTGCATTAGATGGGGTCAATCCATTTTTTATGAAATCTAGTAAATGGTCAACATGGCCAATGGTAGTCATCAACTACAATCTTCCACCATACCTTAACGTTAAAAAAAGAACATTTAATAGTTTCATTTTTAATCCCACTAAAAAGCCAAGTTAAAGACATGAATGTAAAACTTGTTCATTTTATTCATGATCTCCAAGAGTTATGGTGAGAAAAATTGACAAAAAGCAACTTATGAACCTATTCTTTGGATACTTACGATAAAGGAGATGCAAACTCTCAATGCACTATGCCACTCTCTTTGGCTAAGTTTATGACCTCTGGTTGAGGCTCATTTTTTTTCATGAACACATCCCTGTGTGACAAGGTTGGGGAGATCCATGGGTGCAGGCTTTGGTTCCTCATTGATAATAAATATTGATGTGGAAATATAAAAGAGGTACCTAGTACCCATCCTCTTCTTTTTGTTAAGCTGTTTTATCAAAGGAATGGTTTCATCTAACAAATGCCCCACATGCTCAGTGATTGCCATGAAGCGCTTAAGGCGCTTCATAAAATCTTCATCGCCTTTATGAATGTAGATCAAAAGATCACATGGGACCCACTTACCCTCATCAGGTGGGATATCTATAGAGTAGTGCAAGATGTAGTACTCAAGGAATTCTATGATTTCCTCAAGAACATCATAATTGAGTTGGATTGTTTCATCCAGATTGGGCACTCTAGAAACAAGGTCATACAAGTGTGTTTGACCTTTGTACTGAATTGATTCCAAGAACTCATTGAAGAGATCTTAAGGACATTTGGAGAGGGGGTAGTAGAGGTGGAAGCAACCATTGTGCATAAAGGTAGCATGATTGTTATGGGGTTCTTGCTTTAGGAGTGCTTCTAGCTCTTCTTGGTTACAAAAATGAGAAATGAGAGAATAAGATTTTCTTTTATAGTAGCTTCAATATTTTCAAGTGATTGGGACCCATTTAAAGGTAAAAATAATAGCTGCAAATATAAGAATCATGCATAGAACTCCAAAAACAAAATTTGGCTCAATAAAATGATTGAAGAGATAATCATTTAACATAATAAGAAATACCACATCGACATAGTAGAAAAAGATAGAATTCTTGAAATTTTAAATTTGTAATATATACTGCGATGGAAAAATCAAATATTTGATAATTTGTACATCATATTGAGATCAATGTTGGAGTTGAACATCTACGGAAGCATGGGAACAACACAAGGAAGAAGAAGAAGCTTGGAGCAAAACACACAATATTGAATATATTACCATTAGAATGTACAAAGATAAGTAACATGTTACGGCTATAGGTGTATATACCTATTGGGGGAAAAAACCTCCTAAAGAGGGAAAAAAGTGCCCCGAAAGTCCTAATGTAATCACACACATCCCTACCTAAACATATCAAGAAATCCTCGTTAGGAGTGATGCAGTGAACAAGAATCTGGCACTCATATATAACAAAGTGCCAAGCTATGTGGAAACAGTCCACAAAAGGAAGTAAGCCCAAAGCTTTGCGAGAAGCTTGAAACTTCTCTTTAAGTAGAGCCTTCATGAAAAGGTCTACAATGTTCTCTTGCGTGGGCATATATGCCAAGCTGAACTCTCGAACAGAGAACCTATCCCT
This sequence comes from Ceratopteris richardii, assembly GCA_020310875.1. Lineage (NCBI taxonomy): Eukaryota > Viridiplantae > Streptophyta > Polypodiopsida > Polypodiales > Pteridaceae > Ceratopteris > Ceratopteris richardii. The sequence continues at coordinate 23,946,047 of CM035429.1, forward strand.
AACATAATGATAATGCACCTCAATGTGCTTAGTGCGAGCATGGAACATAGGGTTCCTCACAACTTCCAATGTGCTCTGACTGTTAGTGAAGATGGTGGTGGTAGAAAACTGACCAACACCTAAATCAGTCATAAGGCATCTAGCCACACACACTCAATAGTAGTTGTGAAAGCTACCCTATACTCAGCCTCAAAACTAGAAGTGACCACAGTAGGCTGCTTCTTGCTCAGCTAAGATATGCATGACTACCAAGCATGACCCAAAACCCACTAGTGGACATAGGAGTGTCATAGCAACCAAGCCAATCAAAGTAAAAAAAAAAGCATGTAAACCTAGCGGTAGTGATCCCTACTTGGGATAAGACAATCCAAGTAGTCGGGTACCACTCAAGTAGCGAAAGATGCGCTTAACCGCCTACCAATGCTTGACTCTTGGGCAATGCATAATCCTACTCATCTGTGAGACAACAAACTAAAATTCTCTCCAAGTAATGCATAAGTAAATCAAGCATCCAACAACTTGCTAATAGAGAACAACATCAACTGATCTCCAAGATCATGAAGACTCAATTGTAAACCTATCTCCATAGGAGTGGCAATATGTTTACAGTCTTCAAGGCTAAAATGCTACAATAATGTTTCAATATATTTCGTTTGACGCAAAGCTATTCGGCCATCAACCTGGATAAATTGAATGCCCAAATAATGATGCAAATGCCCCAAATCAGACATCTCAAATGAGGCATGCAAATCAGCCTTAAAATAAAAAATATGCTTCTCATGAGGACTAATGAGAAGCATGTCATCAACGTACACCACATCATTTGCACGCTTAACATATAAGGTGCTTTCAATTGGACTATTCTCAAAACCATGTGAAATCAAACAGGCATGTATCGTTTCATACCAAGCATGTGGTGCTTGCTTTAAAGCATATAATGCCTTCTTTAACCTACACACTTGGTTTTCATGCCCTTTTTGCACAAAGCCACGGGGCTTAGAAACATACACTTATTCATGTAAGTCACCATTGAGAAATGTTGTTTTTATGTCCAACAAATTTAAATTCCAACCATCATGAGCTACAAGTGCACAGATGCTAGGAATAGTAGTCATTCGGCATGTAGGTGCAAAGGTTTCATCAAAATCGATGCCTCTTTCCTGTGCATAACCCTTTGCAACAAGCCTAGCCTTATACCTATCAACTATTCCATCAAGCTTATGCTTCAACTTCTATACCACTTTGTGCCAATAGCCTTTTTGCCAGGAGGCAAATCACATAAAGAATAGGTACCATTTTTCATGATACCATCATATTCTGATTGCATAGCAACCATCCAATTTTTAGAAATTTTGTGCTTCATCAAATGAAATAGGTTCATTCTCATCACAGAGACTAGAGGCAGATATAGCATAGCAATCTGATGCAAAAGAGGCACTATGAGAGCCTGAGTGAGTATGATATGATAGAGGTGCATCTAATTTGTTATCACACAAAATTTGTGTTATACCTTCTTTTTTGGAAAAATTGAGGTTCGGCCGAGGCCTACTCCCCCGGGCTTTAACTTTGAAATTGCAACTCTACAAGGAAGGGCATAGTACCCATGGGGCCCCCCTTATCCCACGAATTTGTGCTATACTTTATGGAATATTGGGAATGAAGGCTTAATGCCTTGAGGATTTTAATGTGTTTTATGTTTTGATTTAGGAGGTGACGATTCATGAGGGAGTGAACATGCATGGACTTATTTAAATATTTTTGGAGATATTTAGAAGAATACTTTTAGAAGATAGTTATTTTTAGAAGAAAGTATTTTTATTTATTTTTGTAAAAAAAATAGATCACTTTAGAAAGCAACGTATTTGTAAATATAGAAAATTACGAATTTGTAAATAAAGCAAAAGCATGCTTTTTGAAGCACGGCCCTCATGTATCTTCTATTGAGGAGGTAATATGAATTTCCTTTAAATACACATGCTCTGATAGACCTGTCCATCAGAGTATGTGGAGGGAGATTGTACCCAATCTGGTGTCATCTCATGTCTCTTTCTATTCGCTGAGTAATTTTGTATGATTTTGTTTCTCTAGTATCCTCTGCATTCATGTGTCTGTGGGATCGAAGCTTCAAAAAGCATATTTGCTCCTTGTAAAAAGACTCTTTCTGCACCCCAAGCTGCTAAGTTATTTATTAAATGTATTTTTTCCACATCATGGTTTTCCAAAAGTTATTTTATCAAATCGAGATGTTCATTTTTGTACTCACGTTTGGGTTGCATTATTTCAAAATTTAGGTTCCAAAATAGATTTTAGTTCTGCATTTCATCCTGAAAGTAATGGGCAAAGTGAAGCTACGAATAGTACTTTTTTGGATCTATTACATTGTTATTCTTTAGATAATCCAAGTAATTGGGATGAAAAACTTCCTTTACTACAATGTGCATATAATAACACAACACATACCACTACTGAGTGTGCACTGTATGAAATTGTGTATTGTAAAAAGCTTCCCACTCCCATGTTTATCACTCAAACTGACATACCTATGGCTGATTCTTTTGCACAAGATCATATTTCCATACTTCGTGAGGTTCATGAGCACATTAAAAAGAGTCATGAATGTTATATGTGTAATGTTAATAAGAAATGAGTAGCTAAAGAATTTAATGAAAATGATTATGTATGGTTACGAATAATTAAAAGACATCTGAAAAATATTCCACAACATCCTAAGGTCAAACTTGCACCACCTTAATATTATGGACCTTTTGCGTATTATTCAGGAAATTAATGAGAATGCATTTAGATTAGATATACCTTCTCATTGGAATATACATAATTCTTTTCACATGAGTTTATTGAAATTGTTTAAAGGAACTTTACCACTCACTCCTATTTTCGATGATCCTCCTTTGTTAGGAGAGGATGCTGAAATTTTAATTCTAGAGAAAATACTTGATTATGATGTTACTACCACATGCACAGGTAACCAATATCATAGATATTTGGTGAAATATAAGAATCATTCACTTGAAGAATCTCAATGGATTCACAAAACATCACTAACTCCACATTTTGATCATTTGATTTCTACTTATCATTCACAATCACATTAAATTCTAGTTTTCTAGTTCCATGCATATGTTTTTACATGGAACATGCTTATGATTGTTTAGTGATGGGACATGTCACTATCCATCCATGTCTATTTTATTCTTATCAACTCAGGTGAGTTGCTCGTCAACTAGGATGCATGTTATACGTAATGGAATATTTGGAATGAAGTTTAATGCCTTGAGGATTTTAATGTGTTTTGTGTTTCGATTTAGCAAGTGAAGATCCATGAGGGTGTAAACGCACATGGACTTATTCAAATATTTTTGGAGATATTTAGAAGAATACTTTTAGAAGATAGTTATTTTTACAAGAAAGTATTTTTAGTTATTTTTGTAAAAAAAATAGGGGCTTTAGAAAGCGACATTTTTGTAGAAATAGAAAATTACAAATTTGTAAATAAAGCAAAAAGCACGCTTTTTGAAGTGCGGCCCTCATGTATCTTCTATTCAGGATGTAATATGAATTTCCTATAAATACAGATGCTCTGATAGACTTATCCATTAGAGTATTTGGGGGTAGATTGTACCCAATTTGGTGTCATCTCTTGTCTCTTTCTATTCTCTGAGTACTTTTGTGTGATTTTGTTTGTGTACTTTCCTCTATGTTCATGTGTCTATGGGATCCAAGTGTGAATAGTTTGCACCAACCATTTTGGCATAGTTTTTTCCTACTCAATATCAACTCTCTCATCAATAAGTGCATCATGCAAATCTACATCAGAAATGGAATGATCTGCATCATCACATGAAACTTGTACAGGTTGAGAAGTTGCCTCATTAGGACCAGTACTAGACTCTGCACCTATAAAAAGAGGCAGTAAAGTATCATACATGTCTTTGGAGCTAACAGGTGTCTCCTTCATACATGAAAGTAAAGGCCGAATAGCATCTTCCACAAAAATAACATCATGGCTAAACAAAATGTGTTTAGTCGGTGCACAAATATAGACGATAGCCTTTGCTTTCAGAACTGTACCCAATAAGAATACATTTCACTACCTTATCATCCAATTTTTTGCATTGTTGTTCAGGCACTAATGCATATGCCAAACAACCAAAAACACATAGATGAGCAAGCGATGGCTTGCGACCATGCCAAGCCTCATATGGAGTGATAGAGTGCAATGCTTTAGTGGGACACCTGTTAAGTACATATGCAACACACGTAATAGCCTCAAGCGAGAAACTATGTGGTAAAGCTTGACTCTTGACCATACACCTCGCCATCTCCATGAGATGACCTATTCTTCCATTTAGCAACTCCATTATGTTGAGGTGTATACAACACTATACACTGATGTTTTATCCCACCTTTAGCTAGAAATGCATTAAATTTAGAAGACATATATTCCCCCCCTCGATCAGAACGCAGGGTGCCCATTTTACATGTTGACAGATTCTTAGCAAAACCAAAAACTATTTGAACAACATAAACACTTCGGACTTTGCTTTGGGTTGATATACCCATGCATGCTTGGGAAAATCATCAATGAAAGTCAGGAAGTAAAGGTAAAATCCAAAAGCTGGTGTCTTCATAAGACCACAGACATCATTGTGAACAAGCTACAATTTCTAAGTAGCTTCGACTACACCATCTTTTGGAATGGAGCAATGCTGCATTTGGCCCAAAATATAACCTTCACAAACATGTTTTCCATGTGCCTCAAGTTTGGGCAAAGAGGACACCATTTCAGATTTTTGCAAGCATAGCAAACTAGCAAAATTCAAATCACGAAAGCATGCATGCCAAAGCTTTGCATCTGACATAACCTGAGAATCATGTACTGCACATGCTGAATCATTCAAAGATTTTTCATAGTCTATGATCTTATACAGCCCACGACATAAAATGCTAGAAGAAATAATCATGTCACCATTTGACATATCATGAACTGTACATCTGTCATCAACAAATTTCACAATCAAGCCAATCTGGCTAATGCAAAAACTGATATCAGATTCTTCTTGATCCCTGGCACAAATAAAGCATCCGATAATGTAAAAGAACTACCATCAACAATAGTCAAAATGATCTTACGAACTCCCATGACTAGATATGAGGAGTTATTAGCGCATGTGACAGTATGTAGGCTCGAGTGAAGTGAAGAAACTACATTGAGGTAATATGTTTGGTTGCCCCACTATCAAAGTACCAAACATCTGAGTCTAATGTAGACATGCACTGTTCAGGAGAAGATGAATCAAAACTACAAACAGTAGTAAATGTCCATTCTTCATTCTACACAAGATTAGCAGACTCTGTTTTTGGTGTAGAGGCCTCTACAACAACCATTCGAAACTCTTTTTTTTGCCTCTTTTGTAGCCATTTTTGGACAGTTCTTTATGACATGATCATTTCCTTTATAGTACTTACAAAAGAATTTTTGCTTTTCTAATTTCTTGTCATCTTTGTCTTCCTTCTTTGAATGTGTATCATTTGCAGATTTTTGCTTACTAGTAGATGAGCTCCATTTACCTTTTCCCTTCTCACTAGCCAAGAAAGCTTGCTCTACAACACACATAATGGACGTGTCCTGCCTAGATTGATCTTCTTGCAACAGAATAGAGATTAACTCCTCAAATGACAAGGCATTTGGATTGCCTTTAATCATCAAACAAAGAGTAGAAGCAAAACTTTGATATGAATCAGGAAGTAATGAAACAGTGGTTTGGGCCATACATAGTGTTTAAAGTGAATGATTATAACACCTATGTTTTGATGGAAATAGATAATACTATTTTTGAAGCTCCTTTTGCAAGTAAAAGAGTAAAATTGTTCAAACAATGTGAAGGTAACAATTATGAAGATCTAGAAGAAATACTAAATTCGCCATCAAATGAAGACAATATGGATGAACCAAATAGTCAAGATGATACATCTTCTAACAAAATAGTCAAGATGAACAAAAAGTTTTTGTTTGTTTTTCTTTATGTTTATAAAAAATAAATAACCATGTTATTGAGAATGTTGCAGGGACATATCTTGCATATGGCATACAATTACCGATGATGATCCATGAAGAGTTCGTATGCCATAAATGGTTTTAATGACTTTATGAGAGAACTGTAGTGAGAAGCTATGTAGTAAAATGTATTTTTGTGTATTAAAGTTTGATGATTCTATGAAACAAGAAAAATCTTGGAGGACTTTCTTCACAAAAGTGAGCAAATAAAATTTGAGTGATTAGAGAGAATTAATGAGCGATGAGATATTTGCATTTTAGTCTTCTTTTCTATTCTCCATTTTCTTGCACCATGTTCATTTTATTTTGCATCTAAAGTATGCATGATTGATATATATGAGCACAAAAGTTCCCTATCCAATAAGTGCATGTCCATTTGCACCAATTTAAATTGTAATGCATTATAAAATCTGGAAGCAAAGCCTAAGTTTGGGAGACTAAACCTCTTCAGCAACTGCTCTTGCCTTGTTTATGCACCATAAATATTTGAAAATGCACTTAAAGTATGCATGATAGGATCTTCCCATATGACCTTGCATCAAGGCACAATGCTTTTTCTTACCTATGCAGTACAAGTGTTTTTGTAAGGATTTATGTATTTTCACATTGACTGTATGAAAGAGAGAGCATCAGCCTTGACATCAAATGTTATTCCCTTCTTATTTGCACCATATTCTTTATATATGCATTTTATATGTGCATTGAATAGGGTCCACTACAAGGCCATGCATAGACACTTATCTTTTGATCTCATGCACATAACAAATCAAGTAAACTGATATTTGAGATGAATTTATTTTTGAAGCAACATGTTATTTGGCCCATCAAGGATGCTGTGGAGGTTTGGTGGGGGTGAATGTTGGAGAGATTTACTCTCCTTACTAGGGAAAAGATTTCTCAATAATCAAATTCAGCTCATTGTTTTGAGCTTTGATGAACAAAGTTCAATGGAGGGAAGGACTTTATCCCGATAGTGTGTTTGTCACACATGCCGAGCTTTTTCCTGCAGTGCAGACCACAGAGTTGAAAGACCTGAGGGTTTTCTTTTATCAAGTTATTCACCTACTCAATTATCAAAATCCAACCTACTTTGTTTTTGGTTGTACCATTGAAGAAAGAAAAGTAATTTGAAAGTGGAAAGGAAATCAAGCGGAAGAAACATAATAGCAGGTTGAACTCAAATGTGGAAGCCTTTCTCAAGAAGGGATGCAATTGGACGAAAGCATGCCTCAGGAAAAGGAGAAATTTCTCCAGTTGCATATGCTGAGTAGTACCTTTTTAAGAACAAAAAGGATGGAAGTGCACCCATTCAGGAAAAAGGATGGCTATTGAGAACAAAGAGGACAATTTTATGATCTTTTTTGGGAAATATATGGAGGTTTTTGCCAAGCTTTTGAAAAGGGTGATTGAGGAAAAAATAAGGCTTAATTGAGGGGATTTCTTTGATCTACTTCGTGCGGAGGGCAGTCCATGTTAATAAGAAAAAGCTACGTGTGCAGAACATAAGGAGAGGCTGAACACTGATGAAATTGATGCACGCATATATGCTCTGATTGGAAGCACATATGGAAAAAGTGATGTTTGTAGAAGGTTTAAATTGAGGTCTTTGGAGGAGTTTTCTTAGAGGAAGCAATCATTCATGGAAGTCTTGGACGATGAAGCTTTTGAAGAATTCTGAATTAAACGCTTGATCTGAAGCGAGAAGGCATCCGTGCTGCTGTAGAAGAGCTTTTATGTTGCGATGCTGAAAATTGTTGATGCCTTTCTGTGATTTGACACCATCTATGCTACTTTAACGCGGACAGTGCCCCTAATTCTTTGATTCTTCGTACTTCTGATGAATCGTATTTGGAATCTCGTCAAGCCAAGGACTCCAATGCTTGAATGAAGGAGGCAGGCAGGCAATATATGCAATATATTGAGGGTGAACAGCATGCAAAGGAATATGGCGCATCTCAAGAATCTAATCGAAGGACATCAATATTGCGAAGGGATGAACGCTTCATGTATGTCTTGACCGAATGGGAGAGAGAAATTGGTTGTTGTTGGAAGCAGTCCTGAAACTATGAACCACATGCCTATTTGTTCTTCAAAAGCTATTGTCTTGCATGGAGTATTTTCCCTACACATGGATTATAGAACTGTAAGAGTGTCCAATGTTATTTCATGAACTCAACTTGACGCCTACAATGGATGGCACTTTGAAGGTCACCACCAGAAACGATATGGTGTGGGGCAGTAGACTTTACATGAATTAAATGACTTTGAAGCTTAATGTGCAGCAGATTCCAGATTTTCTCAATTTTCTATGATTTGAAGGATATTTCCTAGAATATTGTCAAGGTGCATAAGATAGTGGTTAAGGAATGCTTTTGTAGATTCTAGATTTTGGGTTGAATACTTACAGCTTGTGATATATTCAGAATGAAATGAAAGCACAATTCACCTTATTACTCTTGAAGTACCCTCCATGCCACGCCATAGATAGGACCCATGGTTGGATTTGATCCGTCCAACCCTGAACCTTCAAGGCACCACCCACTAGTGATACAATTTTACATCACCTAGTGAAGCGGTACAATTAGCTTCATTAGAGGTGTCTCCAACTACATAAGTAAAAAATACATTGCAATCTTATGAAACATTGTTGTTGAGATTTTCTCTCCTCTCTCACTCATGAAGGCCTACAAGAAACACATTTGGTGAAGGTAGCCAGAGTTCCCTAAGAAGTCCAAGATGCATCAAGGATGTCAAAGGGAGTTCACATGCAAACTTTGGAAGAAATCGAGCAAATCTAGGGCGGACAAAGCTGGTCAAACTTTGGAAATTAGGGCAAAAATTTCAATGTCTCCGAATCACATGAAAACTCATATACTTGTAAAGCCTATCAAAGGCAGTCTATATCCCGAATTTCACATGAAATTGGATTTTCTAGCACATTGATATGCCATGTGCATTTTGTAAAAAATGTAATTTTTCCATTTAGACCCTACAAAATCTTGTATATGAATTTTTGTTAGCCATATGGTTTGGCATGTATAAAGACCATATGAGCCTACATACTTGTACAAAGTTTCAAGGCTATCAGAGCTTCCTAGACACCTTAATCCCACCTTGCAAGCTTCCAAATGTAGTCAAACTTGTACAAGGAAGATTTAGATGGGCGTTTTTTCTGCATATTCCTAAAGGAGGCCTTTCAAAACATAGCCCTAGAAATTTTTATGTTCATCAAAGGATATTTGAAGGGTCAAAGAGCACAAAATCCAGTTTTCAAGGTCACCGTAGTTTCCTATAATAAGAAAATTGAAGGCTTGAAGGGCTACCACATGGCAAACAATGATTGAACCATGTTGTACGGTCAAGATGAGCTCATATTGAAGGGTGGAGATGCACTAAAGGATAAAGCAAGGAGGATCCACGATTTTTTTCATCAGATAAGTCTTTTTTGATGATCAAAGATCAATAATGCAAAGTTTCTCCAAAAATAGTGCCTTATCTTATCCAAATTGATGTGAGCACTGATCCGACGGTCCATATCAGCCCCAGATCCAATGGTGGAGAATGAAGGCGCCTATTTTCCTCCCCTTTTCCCTAGATATCATATAAAGAACCAATTCTAACCATCCATTTGATAAATCCATGTTGGAGTTAGACATCTGCGGAAGCACACGAACAACACAAGGAAGAAGAAGAAGCTTAGAGCATAAGCACACAATACTGAATGTATTACGAGAGACTGTACAAAGGTAAGTAGCCCATTATGGCAATAGGCGTATATACAAGCCGAGGGAAAAAAACCTCCTAAAGAGGGGAAAAAGTGCCCCGGCGGTCCTAGTGTGTTCACACACATCACTACCTAAATATATCAACAAATCCCCCCTGGGAGTGATGCGGTGAACAAGGAGCTAGCACTCATGTATAACGAAGTGCCAAGCTATGTGGAAATCACTCCACAAAAGGAAGTAAGCCCAAAGCTTTGCGGAAAGCTTCAAACTTCTCCCTAGGTAGAGCCTTCGTGAAAAGGTCTGCAATGTTCTCCTGCGTGGGCACATATGCCAAGCTGATCTCCCCAGCAGAGAACCTCTCCCTGACATAGTGATAATGCACCTCAATGTGCTTAGTGCGAGCATGGAACACAGGGTTCCTCGCAATTGCCAATGCGCTCTGACTATCAGTGAAGATGGTGGTGGCAGAAGACTGACCAACACCCAAATCAGCCATAAGGTGTCTGAGCCACACACACTCAACAGTCGCTGTGAAAGCTTCCCTATACTCAGCCTCACAACTGGAAGTGACCACAGTAGGCTGCTTCTTGCTCAACCAAGATATACATGAGCTACCAAGCATGAAGCAAAAACCACTGGTGGACACACAAGTGTCATAGCAACCAACCCAATCTGAGTAAGAAAAAGCATGCAAATCTGGCGGTAGTGATCCCCCCTTGGGATAAAACAACCCAAGTAGCCGAGTACCACTCAAGTAGCGAAAGATGCACTTAACCACCTTCCAATGCGTGACTCATGGGCAATGCATAAACCTGCTCATCTGTGAGACAGCAAACTGAATATCTGGCCGAGTAATGTGCAAAGGTCTCATCAAAATCAATGCCTCTTTCCTGTGCATAACCCTTTGCAACAAGCCTAGCCTTATACCTGTCAACTGTACGATCAAGTTTACGCTTCAACTTGTATACCCACTTAGTGCCAATGGCCTTCTTGCCAGGAGGCAAGTCACATAAAGACCATGTACCATTCTTCATTATAGCATCATATTCAGATTGCATAGCAGCCATCCAATTTTCTGAATTCTGTGCTTCATCAAAAGAAACAGGCTCATTCTCATCACAGAGACTAGACGCAGCCATAGCATAGCAATCTGATGCAAAGGAGGCACTATGAGAGCCTAAACGAGTACGATATGACAAAGGTGCATCTAATTTACTGTCACCCAAAGTCTACACCAGCCATTTTGGCATAGTTTTTCCCTGCTCAATATCAGCTCTCTCATCAACAAGTGCATCATGTAAATCTACATCAGAAATGGAATGATCTGCATCATCATATGAAACCTAGAAAGGCTCAGAAGTTGCCTCATTAGGACCAGCACTAGACTGTCCACCTGTAAAAAGAGGCATCAAAGTATCATACATGTCTTTAGAGCTAACAGATGTCTCCTTAGTACATGAAAGCAATGGCTGAATAGCATCTTCCACAAAGACAACATCACGGCTAACCAGAATGCGTTTAGTATGTGGATGATACAGACGATAGCCTTTACTTTCAGAACTGTACCCAACAAAAATACATTTTACTGCCTTACCATCCAATTTTCTACGATGTTGTTCAGGCACTAGTGCATATGCCAAACAACCAAAAACACGCAGATGAGCAATAGATGGCTTGCGGTCATGCCAAGCCTCATATGGAGTGATAGACTGCAGCGCTTTAGTGGGACACCTGTTTAGTACATATGGTGCACACATGACAGCCTCAAGCTAGAAACTATGAGGTAAAGCCTGACTCTTGACCATACACCTCGCCATCTCCATGAGAGACCTGTTCTTTCGTTCAGCAACTCCATTCTGTTGAGGTGTATACGGCACTGTACACTAGTGTTTTATCCCACGTTCAACCAAAAATGCATTAAAATCAGAAGACATATATTCCCCCCCTCGATCAGAACGGAGGGTGCCCATTTTACATGCTGATAGATTTTCAGCCAAAACCAAAAACTGTTTAAAGCACATGAACACTTCGGACTTTGCTTTGAGTGGATATACCCATGCATGCCTGGAAAAATCATCAATGAAAGTCACGAAGTAAAGGTAATTTCCAAAAGAGGGTGTCTGCATAGGACCACAGACATCACTATGGACAAGCTGCAATTTCTGTGTAGCCCGAACTAAACCATCTTTTGGAAAGGAGGAACGCTGCATTTTGCCCAAAATACAGCCTTCACAAACATGCTTTCGAGGTGCCTCAAGTTTGGGCAAAGAGGACACCATTTCAGATTTCTAGAGGCGTAGCAGACTAGCAAAATTCAGATGACCAAAGCATGCATGCCAAAGCTTTGCATCTGACATAGCCTGAGAATCATTTACTACACATGCCAAATCATTTTCAGATCTTTCATAGTCTATGAGCTTATATAGCCCACGACATAAAATGCGAGAAGCAATAATCACATCGCCATTTGACAGATCATGAACTGTACACCTATCATCAACAAATTTCACAACCAATCAATCTTGGCTAATGCAGAAACTGATAACAGGTTCTTTTTTATCCCTCGCACAAATCACTACCTAAATATATCAACAGTTTTGTATAGAGTTGCTAGCTGACTTAAACAGATCCGTTTGATGTGTTCTATAGCTTCTTGGAAAGCTTTGGGAATCATACTAAGTGGCTAAAAGCTCAACTGAATTAGATGAGTGTAAGGCAGGTGAATTTGAGTCTTTCTATAGGGTAGCAGAAAAGGTGTATGAAGGGATCTAGGTATTGGGTTCATTTCACTAGTGTGCATATATGAGGGATTAAATTCCATCATCATATCAGTTATGTTTTTAATTATGTCTATGCTATGAGTTCATGATTTTAATAATTTTAGAGTGTTTATTAAATTAATTTATTTTACTAAAGTGAATAATATGATTGAAATGTACTTAGGATTTTGTTAATAGATTAAATTTAGTACATGATTTAAACTTTTAGTTGTATAATTCATTCATGTTATATGTGTGTTTGTGTGTGTAGTTGTGTTTGTATAGGTAGGTATGCACATGTAAGTATATATCTATATTTGTGTATGTGCGTGTATGTGCATGTACATGTGTGTGTGTATATGTGTGTGTATGTGTATATGTATGTGTGTATGATTATATGTAGGTGTGTGTGTGTATGTGTATGTGTATGTGTATGTGTATGTGTATGCATCATGCATGGCGCTTGGTGAGCTATGGAGATGACATAGTGTTTCCCACCATTCACTATTTTGCTTACAGCTTGAAGCATGTGTGTTGCAAGTATCATAGCGTGCATTTTCAAAAAGATGAGTGACTTGAGTGGTAGATGAACTTATGTTACATGCATTGTTAGCACTTCCACTTCATTATCCATCATGTGTGCACATGTCTTCATACACTTGATATGTCTAATTTCATAGATTTATAATTAAGCATATATTAATCCACCACTATATGTACTTGTGGGTGATTGAGGTATAGTATCAATTACCACAAGTCCCTAAGGCTTTATGACTTAGGTACACATGTTTTTGGCCCCCTTGCCAAGGATCTAGTCCAATCAAGGTGCCTACATGATGGTAATAGCTTAGTGTGTAATGATTTTGTAGGGGGAGTGGGGGAGTGAGAGAGAGAGTAGGGACTAGAAATAGAAGGGAAAGGTAGGATTAGTGTAGGAGATTCATCATAAGAAAACCCAAAAAATTGAATTATTGTCAGTTGAGGCCTTGGTCACCCAAGGACGTAAAATACAAAATCACTTCAATCTCCAAGTCACTTGTTTTGGTACAAGTATCATGGACAATAGTGACATATATCGTGGACCTTGTATCATAGAGAGCAAGGGGATTTGCAATCTTCTGGTGGAAAGCACTTGAGAACTTACTCCTAAAGGTGAGAACTTCATTGTGCAATTCTCTAAAAAGTAGTTGAACACCCATAGAACGTGACATGAAACAGTAGAGGTATCCCGGGGTAGCATGAAGGGTTGTAAGTGAGATTTTTCACCACAGTGAGTTGAGGGAGATCAAGAGTTTGTGAAGAGCACTTTGCACCAAAAATTTTTAAATTTAGACCTTGCTAGGCTGACGTATCATGATCGATTGAGTTCAAGTATCGAAATACCTGCATTCCCTTGTATCACGATACTCGCCAAGTATCGTGTAACACCTTCCCTTGTATCACAATACTCACAACATATCATCTATCGTGAATTTGGTGTATCATGTATCACATGGAGAGTCAATTATCATGATATCTAGTAAGTATCGTGTATCATGCAAGCATGTATCACATATCACCAAATGCAAGTATCATGTATTGAAACTTTTGAGGTATCGTTTATCTGTAGTACCTAAGTATTGTATCGCTTAAAACTAGTATTGTGTATTGTATAAAGGCGAGTATCATGTATGGGGGAAGTGTGTATCATGAATCGTTTGGGATTCAAGTAGCATGTATTGTAGCCTCGAGTATCAACTAAATGTGTATCGTGTATCATACCCTTTGGTGTATCATGTATTGCTTGAAGGGTTAAGTATCATGATACCTAGCAAGTATCATGTATCGTCTAAGAGTCAAGTATCGTATATCGTGCCCTCTAAGTATCATGTATTGTGGAACAAATCAAACAGCCTGAAAAAAGAAATTAGAGGGAATTATGGTACTAAAACTTGCAAAGGGAAGGTCAATAGGGCCATAGAAAACCCAAGAGCTAAGAATTGAATGAACCTAAGATCCAGAAAAGTATTAGGAAGTCAAAGAAGTGTTGTATCATTTGTGGGGAGTGTGTCCCAACCAAGTAACCACTCTATTTACTTAGATACCTATAGTGAGTCCGAGGAGAAAGACTCATTGCCTCAAAGTATATGCATAGTTATGTGCCTAGGGCAGGTTTCATGTCGATCGTAGAAGGGGAATATCATACATCTCTATAGTATATATATAGAAACTTGTAGGAATTCCCAATCTACCTCGATGGCCTTAATAGGTTGGTGGCAAGAATGAGAACTACGACTGACTCGGGAATAGTCCCAAGACCAACTGTCAAATATGAAGGAGGTGTCTACATGGACAAAATAGGACAAATATATGCTGTGACTAAAAAGTTTGATAAGATAAAACATGGAAAACTATCAAGCAGAAAAAACAGACACGCTAGGTGACCTTATTAAAAAAACCAAATTTGAACCTAGGTATTGGTACAGATGACTACCAAATAGTAGATGCATTAATTGACATAGGAAGTTGCATTGAGTTGCGTCAGAAGCACTCTCACAAAGGAGGTGAAGACAAAAATTAATTCGACAAAAGCTTGCCTGGTAGGAATTGGAGGAAACATCACTGAATGTCAAGGAGAGATTTCAATGTTCCTGCATCTTGGAAACACCACCATGAGCCAAAAATTCCTAGTATGCAAAGATTTAGATCTTCTAGAGGAACTGGTCCTCGGCCAGGATTTGATCTCTGAGTATGAAGTCGGTATCCACCTTGCCCAAGGATACATATCGGCTAAAATATACTATAAGGAATTCTTTAGTCTTCTAGATGAAAAACCTTTAAAAATGGTGGGGAAAAAAGTTACCTAAGATCTCAAATCTAGAGGAACCAATGCATGAACTCCTAGTGAAAACCATCTACAATGATTGTCATGTTCCCATTCATCTACACCCTACACAAAACTACATGATCAACCTCTCAATTCTTCTCGAGAGAGTGAGCTTGAACTATTGAGTGAGGATAGTCCTCTTTGAGGAACCAATAAGAAAACCAGGCAATCAATGATCTTATCAGCAACAAGGACATAGTGAAACCCAAGCATTCTAGAATTTTACAAATATGGATTCCAAAGAGGTTGATGGAAGTTCAACGATCACAATGATTTATCTAGATTCCAAAACAAGTCAAGGAACAAGCCAAACAAGAGATCAAAAAGTTAGGTAAAGTGACACAATAGTATACCCATGACTTCAATAACATACCCAAGGAAAAGAATCAAGGACGAATTATTAAAGAGTAAAAACTTTGAAACAAGGACAAAGGTGTATGGAGGATTGCATTGAAGAATTTGCCAATGTCAGTGCAACAAAAAAAAACACGAAAAAATCAGAATACAACATTAAAGTGGAGGTGAAGGGAGCGACAAGAAGTGTACCAGAATAGTCAAGCAAATCCATCTTGCACCCATGCTGAGTTAGATGCATTCCAAGCATGCAGTATAGGGCCATCTTACAAGGCCATGCTTTTCACACACAACTTTTGCAACAATCATAGTGGTGCACATTTCCTATAGAGGAATAGGACTTAGCTTGTACCATAGTAGACCAAATAAAACTGAAGTACATGAATAATTGCTTCAGCTATAAACTAACCATTATGTTTTCTTTCAGCCATAAAAATAAGAAAACGAAAAATTAGAAGGTCAGGTATCATGCTCTAATTGACTAGCAGGGAGAATCCTATTCACAAGAAACACAGATTCATTACAAACGAATAAAATGGAGGCTACTTTTCCTACTTGAGAATAATTCTCAATTCCATTGCAAGTGTAGATGGCTTCTGAGGACTCTGAAGCAACAGTACAAGAGGAAATTTTGAAATTTCCACTAAAAAGTGTAACTAAGGAAAAGGGACATTGGTTCCGAGAAGATCAACCAATGAGCAAGCCTCTATTTCTAGTCAGCATAAAAATCATGGATAGGGACCATTGGTTCCCTATAATTTCGGAGGATTTCCGTATACTCCACGAAATCCCATCAACTGTGGATGTCTCGACCAAGGTAGGCATCGAAAAATATTTTTCTTTACCAAGATACACTCAACTGATGGGCACTCAACATCCAGTCTTGGATATGCCCTCTATGCTAGAAGCAAAAGTATTGGATCTACAAGGAAACATGATCACACTCAAATTCACACACAAGTTGATTAAAGAAGCATTTGAATGGACTAAAGATGGTGTCACAGATCTTAAAGAAGAAAGCCATGGAGCTAAGAAGAGGACATTTTTGGACATCAATCAATTTGACATTGAAGAAGTGGTTCTTTTAGTGCACCAATATTTTTGTTTTCTGAATATGCATCAATACACAGCACCACAAAAAATCATAGTTCAACTCTTGTCCCATGCAATCAATCAAGTGGGTAACCAGATCAATCTAAGACCCTATGTTTAGGAATGCTTATTCAAAGCCAAGAAACAATGGGGCCACAGAGAATTTCTCAATGGAAGTGTGGCATTGATGGTTCTTATCTATCATGCACTGAACATCTGAGAACACCTCCGACAAATGCCTTCAAAAGTTGAAATGGAAAAATATGTGAAATCCGCTATTCTCCCTAAAAAGAGGAAAAGCATGTCTATTGTAGAAGAAGTAGGGACAAGCTCAAAGCCTTTAATGCACGGAGCAAAACGATTGTGAGAAGAACTCAAAGAAGTAACTACTCTAACTTCAAAGAGGATACATGTAGTTCCAAGAACATAATTAGAAAAGCCTACATTGATCACGGAGGCTAAATTACAAGAAGCACTATTACAAAATCATGAGTATAGGGAAGGAAAAGTTCACTTATGGATGCAAGGTCATCATTATCATCAATCAAGTGCAGCATATCACAACCAACAAGGAAAAAGATTAACAAAATTCCATAGATATAGAGAATTAGGGTTAGTTAATTCAAGCTCACCATTTGAATCCAGAGAAGTCAATGACCAGTCCACTATGAACGTGGACATCCACACCAAAATTAATGATAAGCGAGGATGGGGCAAACTCAATCAAGCGATAGATCAATCCGAAGTAGAAAGCAAAGAGCAAGACAAGCACACATCAAGCAGAATTGAGTAAGAGATGATGAACAGTCGACGAGACAAAGGTGTGTATACTATTCAAATGAATGAAGCAATGAAGCTTCAATTGAAAAAAAATTAGCTTGGACAATCAAAAGGCAATCAAGCACCCCAAGGAAGAGCCACAAGAAGAAGAATTTCTTGAACAGGAACTCATTGCACCAATGAGGGTGGTAACAGGACTCTCACCTATGGATGTGACATTTCAAGGCAGCTCATCAAAGCCAAATACAACAGACAAAGATGAATAGCAGGTTCACCTTCACATCAGATAACTATGCAATGAAACACTACATATCGACAAAGGAAAACATGTAAAAATTGGTGAAGAACTGATCATACCATAAACATGGTTGAACATGGACGTGGCCTAGCTTAAACTCGTAGTAAATAAAATAATACAAACGGCCATGGACACACAAGAACAATTAATGGAAGCAGATAAAGATTATGACTAGGCACTAATCAAAAGGAATAAATTCAAGATATTAAGTGAAGATCTATTTGCACAAGTACTACAATCTCAACAAGTACTACCAAGGAAAGAGGACGACATCAAAAACACAATGGAAAAGTGCAATATGCTTACTAAAGAAAATCAGCAATTGAAGGACCAACTAAAAGAGGTCACACAAAAATATGAGACAAATGAAGCCAAAAAGGTACGCGTGATAAATGGAAGCAAACTTTTAGAAACAAAAATCAAGATATACATGGACAAGGCAGACATGCTTAGAAATAGAAGTAAAGAATTAATGGCTTCGATCCTACTCAATCAACTGATAGGGGTGTCAAAGACTACACAAAGAAATACAATGGAGCTCAAGGCACAACTTTCAAAGTATGCAGAACAACTAAAGTAGGAGTAAGAATTATGTGAGCAATGGGAAAGAAAATATATGCATGATATAAAAGAATTAATAAATAAATGGAAGGCAACAGAATCCAAGATTGTAGAACAATGCAAAGAGGACTCACATCAATTAGCTATACTTGGTGAACACTTCATGCAAAATAACAAAGCACTTACAACAACTAACAAACAAATGAGAGATAAAGATGCACTCATCGTAAGTTTATAGACTTAGTTAGAAAAGCACGAAAATATGGGGACACCAATAGCTCCATGCTCTCAAGCAATTATTATGGATACTGAGGTACACCCTCTTTCTCCCCTATCAATAACTCACCTATACATATGGAAGAGGAGGTACAACATGCTGATCAAGCTATACCAAATATTGCAGAAGTAAGCTAAAGGGAGTGGACCCTACTCATGTCCAAAACTGATATCCTAGTTCAAAGATATAGCCATCCTCACATACATGGCATATGCGATATTATATGTGATGCTTTTTTTGTGTCGCATATGTGATGGTCTTGTTATATTGCATATGTGACTCTCATATCTGTGACATTTTAGTTACTATCATAAGGAACCTTGAAAAGAGCATCGATATTAGTAGTGTTTCCATGATGCATAATATATGCCCATAATGGCTAATTAGTACCATCCAACTTATCCTCAATAGCCAACATACAAAATACATCATTGCTTCTAGCTATGGTTGGTGACTAAGTACCTTGATGCAAAAAAATGATTATACCTCAAAATGTTGAACAAAAACACTATGTCAAGCTCTCCTAAACTTGTAGGAACTTTGAGGTGCTTGTACTCGCAAACTCAAACTTATATATATGTTTGGCGCAAAAGGAGAACATTTCCTATAGATTCTTTGTCATAATGTGTTCAATTGTTACAACTTGCTCATATCAAAATTTCAATTCCATATAGTGAAGCTCTGTTGAATTCCTAATTACCTAGAGTATTCTCACCAATTTTCATGTGATTCTAAGAGTGACTAAAGAAGTGTCGATGATGCCCTAGGTGAAGCAACAATGTGCTTACATGCTCTAATACCAATTATTGAAGTTCAAGGTCCGTGGAAGCACACCAACATCACAAGAAAGAAGAAGAGGCTTGGAGCACACCACAATAAGAAATGTATTACCAAGTGAATGTACAAAGACAAGTGCATGTTAAGGTTATAGGCATATATACAAGTTGGGGGAGAAACCCTCCTAGAGAGGGAAAAAATGCCTTGGCCATCCTAAGTGGGTTCACCTAGGTTGCATTATTCATTATTCGATAATTTGATATTTGTGAATGATTATAGAATTTTATGTTGAACCCTTATTATTTGACCAAATTATTTGGTCCCATGTCAGCTTATTTAGACATGAGCGAATAGTTTTTGCATGCCAATTAGGATTTATTTCTATCCAAAGCTTTTCAATCAAGATTTTGTTTCATCAAAAATATTTTTGTCGAAAATTCTTTCAATTAGAAATATTCGTTTGAATAATGTTTTATAAAAAAATGCCCTCAAAATTATACCTCAATAGAGTTAATTTGTTTTTTATGAACTTACAATGTCCTACAAAGAACAAGAATATTTAGTCTTTTAGTATTAAAAGAATAAAGAAAAATATTTTTGTGTTTTTTAAATTGTGATTTAAAAAATATTGTGATTGTTTGACTCAACATTGATTCTTACTTCACAATAGTACATGTATGTTTGTGTATGATTGTGAGTAAAAATGTATTGTGATTGTTTGAATCAATATTAATTCTTACTTCACAATAGTATGTGTATGTGTATGTGCATTTATGGTTGTGAGTGAAAAACTATTGTGATTCTGTATGCACATGTGTATGTGTGTGTATGATTGTGAATTAAAATCTGTTGTATATGTTGGAAAAGCTTTTAACTTTTTTTTATAATTCAAGGATTGAGAAGGTGTTAATGAGTGAACTAGAGCTTTTAAGGTCTCTAAATGGCTTTGAATTGTAGAATTATTAACACCTTCTCCAACCCCTTGAATTGTAAAGGGATCCAACAACATCTCATCCAATACAATGTGTATGTGCATATACGTGTATAATTGTGAATGAAAATCTATTGTGATTGTCTCACTCAACATTGATTCTTACTTCACAATAGTATGTGTAAGTGTATGTGCATATGATCGAGAATTTAAAATCTACTATGATTGTGTGACTCAATATTGATTCTTCCTTCACAATAGTATGTTTAAGTGTATGTGTGTGTATGATTGAGAGTTAATATCTATTGTGATTTCCTGACTCAACATTGATTCTTACTTCACAATAGTATGTGTAACTCTACGTGTGTGATGATTGAGAATTGAAATCTATTGTAATTGTCTCACTCAACATTGAGTTGTCCATGACGGGTTATCAATGCAATTTGTTTGGATCCACCTGCTCACCAAGGGGACCATGTGACTCGTAAAGTAGGTTTTGTAGTCGACTTTTATCAAAGGATCCATATTCTTTAACATGTGGAGTACAAATTTCTCGTTTTCAATAAATTCGATACTTGCATTGAGTGCAAGGAGATGCCATTCTCTCCTTCCAATCCAAAGATGCCATCTAATACCATGTGGACATTTTAGAACATTTAATTCTAAAAACATATTTTTTCTTATTAAACCTAAAAACCATAATCCTAAAGACCTAAACCCAAAAAACATACACACATACATACATACATACATACATACATACATACATACATACATACATACATACATACATACATACATACATACATACACACATATATATATATATACACATACACACACATACACACACACACACACACATATATATATATATATATATATATATATATATATATATATATATATATATATATATATATATATATATATATATATATATATATATATATATTCTTAACTTTCTTCTTATATATATTTAATTTAATAAAAAAACCCTAAAACTCTATTTTATAGATGTGAAAAACCTAAATATCATAAATAACTATTTTTCATATATTTAATTATATATTTAATTATATATTTAATTATGTATGCATGTGTATATATATGTATATGTGTAAAAACCCTAAATCTCTAATCGTAATGACCTAGACCTAAAACATGTATATGTGTGTATGCATGTGTAAAATATTATATATATTTGATTATATATTGCACTTCTTTTTCCTAATTTTTATAATTATATGATTATATATGTTAATATTAACCTAAAACTCTATGTTTTATTTATTTAACTATATATATTTAATTTGATAAAAAAACCTAAAACCCTATTTTTATATTTATACAATGATCCTATTTTTATATATATTATTTATATATTCTAATTTTTTCTTATATAAATTTAATTGAATGAGAAAACCCTAAAACCTTGTTTTTCATATATTTTATTATATATATGTAAAAAACCTAAAAATCCAAAGACCTACTTTTTATATATTTAATTATATATATTTATTTTTATTGTATGTATGTAAAAACCCTAAAAGCCTAATCCTAAAGACGTAGACCTAATATATGTGTGTATAAATATATGTTTATATATGTTAATATTAACATAAAACTCTATTTTTTGTATATTTAATTTGATAGAAAACCCTAAAATCTTATTTTTATATATTTTAATATATATAAACACTAGCTATTTTAATATTTATTTATCTATACTAAAATCCTTTTTTATATACATTTAATTATATATTCTAAGTTTTATTATATATATATTTAATTCAATTAAAAAACCCTAAATCCCTATTGTTTATATATGTTGGAGTTAGACGTCTGTGGAAGCACGCGAACAACACAAGGAAGAAGAAGAAGCTTGGAGCACAACACACAATACTGAATGTATTACTAGAGAATGTACAAAGATAAGTAGCCCATTAGGGCAATAGGTGTATATACAAGCCGGGGGAAAAAACCTCCTAAAGCGGGAAAAAAGTGCCTCGGTGGTGCTAGTGTGTTCACACACATCACTACCTAAATATATCAACAAATCCCCCATGGGAATGATGCGGTGAACAAGGAGCTAGCACTCATGTATAAGGAAGTGCCAAGCTATGTGGAAATCACTCCACAAAAGGAAGTAAGCCCAAAGCTTTGCGGA
This sequence comes from Ceratopteris richardii, assembly GCA_020310875.1. NCBI lineage: Eukaryota > Viridiplantae > Streptophyta > Polypodiopsida > Polypodiales > Pteridaceae > Ceratopteris > Ceratopteris richardii. Next base: position 23,968,713 of record CM035429.1, read on the forward strand.
AAGCTTCAAACTTCTCCCTAGGCAGAGCCTTCGTGAAAAGGTCTACAATGTTCTCCTGTGTGGGCACATATGCCAAGTTGATCTCCCCAGGAGAGAACCTCACCCTGACATAATGATAATGCACCTCAATGTGCTTAGTGCGAGCATGGAACACAGGGTTCCTTGCAACTGCCAACGCGCTCTGACTGTCAGTGAAGATGGTGGTGGCAAAAGACTAACCAACACCCAAATCAGCCATAAGGCGTCTGAGCCACACACACTCAAAAATAGCTATGAAAGCTACCCTATACTCAGCCTCACAACTAGAAGTGGCCACAGTAGGCTGCTTCTTGCTCAACCAAGATATACATGAGCTACCAAGCATGAAGCAAAAGCCACTAGTGGACACACGAGTGTCATAGCAACCAACCCAGTCTGAGTCAGAAAAAGCATGCAAATCTGGCGGTAGTGATCCCCCCTTAGGATAAAACAACCCAAGTAGCCGAGTACCACTCAAGTAGCGAAAGATGTGCTTAATCGCTTGCCAATGCTTGACACCCAGGCAATGCATAAACCTGCTCATCCGTGAGATAGCAAACTGAATATCTGGCTTGGTAATGCATAAGTAAATTAGGCAAACAACAGCCTGCTGATAGAGGACAACATCAAATGCACCTCCAGCATCATGAAGACTCAATCGTAAATGTGTCTCCATAGGAGTGGCAATAGGCTTATAGTTTTCAAGTCCAAAACACTGCAATAATGTGTCAATATATTTCTTTGACACAAAGCCAGTACACCATCAACTTGCATAAACTGAATGCCCAAATAGTGATGCAAATACCCCAAATCAGACATCTCAAATGAGGCATGTAAATATGCCTTAAAATCAGCAATATGCTTCTCAATAGGACCATTGAGCAGCATGTCATCAACATAGACAACAATGATCAGAAGCCCATCATTAGCGCGCTTAACATATAAGATGCTTTCAGTTGGACTGTTATCAAAACCATCATGTTTACACTTCAGCTTGTATGCCCACTTAGTGCCAATGGCCTTCTTGCCAGGAGGCAAGTCACATAAAGACCAAGTACCATTCTTCATTATTGCATCATATTCAGATTACATAGCAACCATCCAATTTTTTGAATTTCGTGCTTCATCAAACGAAACAGGCTCATTCTCGTCATAGAGACTAGATGCAACCATAGCATAGCAATCTGATGCAAAAGAGGCACTATGAGAGCCTGATTGAGTACGATATGATAGAGGTGCACCTAATTTGCTGTCACGCAAGGTCTACACCAACCATTTTGGCATAGTTCTTGCCTGCTCAATATCAGCTCTCTCATCAATAAGTGCATCATGTACATCTGCATCAGAAATGGAATTATCTGCATCATCACAAGAAACCTGCAAAGCTAAGAATTTACCTCATTAGGACCAGCACTAGACTATCCACCTGTAAAAAGAGGCAGCAAAGTATCATACATGTCTTTGGAGCTAACAGATGTCTCCTTAGTACATGAAAGCAATGGTTGAATAACATCTTCCACAAAAACAACATCATGGCTAACCAGAATGCGTTTAGTCTGTGGATGATACATATGATGGCCTTTACTTTCAGAACTGTACCCAACAAAAATACATTTTACTACTTTATCATCCAATTTTCTGCGATGTTGTTCAGGCACTAATGCATATACCAAACAACCAAAAACATGTAGATGAGCAACAAATGGCTTGCGGTCATGCCAAGCCTCATATGGAGTGATATACTACAATGCTTTAGTGCGACACCTGTTCAGTACATATGCTGCACAGATGATAGCCTCAAGCCAGAAACTATGTGATAAACCCATACTCTGACCATACACCTCGCCATCTCCATGAGTGACCTATTCTTTCGTTCAGCAACTCCATTCTGTTGTGGTGTATATGACACTGTACACTGGTGTTTTATCCCACGTTCAGCCAGAAATGTATTAAAATTAGAAGACATATACTCCCCCCCACCCCCCCGATCAGAATGGAGGGTGCCCATTTTTACATGCTCACAGATTTTTAGCCAAAACCAAAAACTGTTTGAAGCACATGAACACTTCGGACTTTGCCTTCAATGGATATACCCATGCATGCCTGGAAAAATCATCGATGAAAGTCATGAAGTAAAGATAATTCCCAAAAGAATGTGTCTGCATAGGACCACAGACATCACTATGTACAAGCTGCAATTTTTTAGTAGCCCGAACTGAACCATCTTTTGGAAAGGATGAACGCTGCATTTTGCCCAAAATAGAGCCTTCACAAACATGTTTTCCACGCGCCTCAAGTTTGGGCAAAGAGGACATCATTTCAGATTTCTATAGGCGTAGCAAACTAGCAAAATTTAGATGACCAAAGTATGCATGCCAAAGCTTTGCATCTGACATAGCCTGAGAATCATTTACTGCACATGCCAAATCATTTACAGATCTTTCATAGTCTATGAGCTTATACAGCCCACGACATAAAATGCCAGAAGCAATAATCACATCGCCATTTGACAGATCATGAACTGTACACCTGTCATCAACAAATTTCACAACCAAGCCAATCGTGGCTAATATAAAAACTGATAACAGGTTCTTCATGATCCCTGGCACAAATAAAGCATCTAACAAAGTGAAAGAACTACCATCAGCAGTAGTCAAAATGATCATACCGACTCCCATAACAAGATAAGCAGAGTTGTTGGTGCATGTAACAGTATTCTCTGTAGGGGCAGGCTCCAGTGAAGAGAAGAAACTACGCTGCGAGGTAATATGTTTGGTTGCCCCACTGTCAAAATACCAAGCATCTTAGTCTACTACAGACATGCACTGCTCATGAGAAGATGAGTCAAAAGTGCGGACAGTAGTAAACACCAATTCTTCTTTCTGCACAAGATTAGCAGACTCTGTTTTTGGTGTAGAGGCCTCTGCAACAACCATTCCAACCTCTTTCTTCTTTGCCTCTTTAGCAGCCAATTTTGGATAGTTCTTTATGATATGATCATTCCCTTTATAATACTTATATTTTCTGATTTCCTCTCATCTTTATCTTCCTTCTTCGAATATGTAGAATTAGTAGATTTTTGCTTACTAGTTGAAGAGCTCCATTTTCCTTTGCCCTTCTGACTAGTCAGGAAAGCTTGATCTGCAACTCGTATAATGGACATGTTCTACCTAGACTGATCTTCCTACAACAGAACAGAGACTAACTCCTCAAATGATAAGGCATTTGGGTTGCCTTCCATCATCAACCGAAGAGTAGAAGCAAAACTCTGATATGAATCAGGAAGACCATTCAGAACATTCTGCACAAGTGAGTTATCTTGTATAACCTCATCAACAGAAATCAACTATTCCTTCAAGTCTTTGATCTTCATTAGGAAACTGTCCATAGAATCACCTTCATTCATGTGCTCACTCTCCAACTATTTTCGGAGGTAAGCAACACGAGCCTCATTCCTAGCTTGGTACAATGTGGTAAGTGCATCCCAAGCATCCTTAGTTGTTCTGCAAGAGCGAATGTGAGGAATAATGGCACGTTTGACAGACAAAGCTATCAATGCATGTGCATGGGCATCTCTGCTATCCTAGCGAATCTGCTCTACAGAAGGTGCAAGAGAAACCGTAGCACAAACATGAATATGCAGAATATCATCATCTTCGACACCTTCTGCATTAGCTTCAATACCTGCAGTTGTAACAGTTACAGGTGTGATAGGACGTTTTTCGACACTTTGCACAATGTTCCACAGTCCTTTCGCAACCAACACATGTCGCATCATATAAGCCCATAATGGGTAGTTGGTACCATCCAACTTATCCTCAACAGCCAACATACAGAATACATCACTGCTTTCAGCCATGGTCGGTGGCTAAAATACCTTGATGCAAAAAATTCACTCTATCTCAAAAATTTGAACAGAATTGCCCAGACAAATTCCGCTAGGCGTGTAGCAGACTTCTAGACGCTTATACTGGCGAAAAGAAACTGGTATATACCTTTGGCACAGAAAGACAAAATATCCTACATAAGCGCTACGATAGTGCGTTCGGAGGCTGAAACGAGCTCAGATCGCGATTTCGAAATCATGCTGAATATGCTCACCAAAATTTGTGCGCTTCTGAGACTTCAATCGGAGGAGTGTCGACGGCGCCCTAGATGAAGCGACGACCTGCTCTGATACCAATTGCTGGAGTTAGACGTCTGCGGAAGCACGCGGACAACACAATGAAGAAGAAGAAGAAGCTTGGAGCACAACACACAATACTGAATGTATTACTAGAGAATGTACAAAGATAAGTAGCCCATTAGGGCAATAGGTGTATATACAACCCGGGGGAAAAAGACCTCCTAAAAGAGGTAAAAAAGTGCCCCGACAGTCCTAGTGTGTTCACACTACCTAAATATATCAACAATATATTTGATTATATATATATATATATATATATATGTGTGTGTAGAAAACCTAAAAATTCAGTGGAACTATTTTTTATATATTTAATATGGTTCTATGCATATGTCTGTATGTATGTATGTATGCATATGTGTGTGTATGCATATGTGTGTATGTATGTATGCATATGCATGTGTATGCATATGTGTGTGTATGTATATGCATTTGTGTATGTAATATGTGTGTGAGCGTGTGTGTATAGGTGTGAGTGTGTATGTATATATGTCAGTGTGTGTGTGCATATGTATGTGAGTGTGTATTTATATGTGTGTATGCATGCATGCATATGCATGAATATGTGTATGTGAGTATGTTATATGTATGTGTGTACCTATGTCTCTGAATTTATGTATCCATATGTATGTGTATGCATGTGTGTATATGTGTGTGTGTGTATGTATGCATGTGTCTATATATGTGTGTGTATGTATGCATGTGTGCATATGTGTGTGTGTATGTATGCATGTGTGTATATGTGTGTGTGTGTATGTATGCATTGTGTGTATATGTGTGTGTGTATGTATGCATGTGTGTATATGTGTGTGTATGTATGCATGTGTGTATATATGTGTGTGTGTATGTATGCATGTGTGTCTATGTGTGTGTGTATGTATGCATGTGTGTATATGTGTGTGCTTATGTATGAATGTGTGTATATGCATGTGTGTATATGTGTGTGCATGTATGTATGCATGTGTGTGTATGTATGTATGTGTGCATATGTGTGTGTATATGTATGCATGTGTGTATATGTGTGTGTATGTATGCATGTGTGTATGTATGCATGTGTATATATGTGTGTGTATGTATGCATGTGTGTATACATGTGTGTGTATGTATGCATGTGTGTATATGTGTGTGTGTATGTATGGATGTGTGCATATGTGTGTGTGTATGTATGCATGCATAAACATAAGTATGTGTGTGTATGTTATGTGTGTGTATGTATATGTATGTATGTATGTATGTATGTATGTATGTATGTATGTATATATATATATATATATATATATATATATATATATATATATATATATATATATATATATATATATATATATATATATATATCATCTCTCTCTCTCTCAATATAGAATAAAACGATCACTTACATGTATGTCCCTCTTTTGGATCACTATCCTCAAAGCCGAATGAACCTCATCTCTCATCGAATTCCAAAGATTTGATGCCAAACAACTCCTATGAAACGAAAGAGAATAGAAATTATAAAACAAAAACCATAGAGAAAGAGAAAGGGTAAGAGTATGTGCACCACTTACCAAGATGGGATATCTATAGAGAGAGAGTGTGTGTGTGTAGAGAGTGACCTTTGTATGTGTGTATGTGTGTGCACAAGACAATGTAGGTCACAATTCACATTGCGCATGCAAGTTGGACAAAAGCACTATCTGTTCAAAAGACATGCAAAACATCGAATGTTTGCTCTCGAGTCTGTGTATGTATAAAACAAAATGTCGGCGTAGGTCTCAGTATAAGCATCCATATGACCATCGATAATTTCCAGTAAATTACCGATGCTCATTCGGATGCTTATACTAGAGCTTATAACGGTGCCTATACAGGTGCATATACTAGCGACCGCAATGGGTATCGACGATCCATTTTAAATGATATGCTTAACTAGATTTTTATAGGAATTTTTAATGACCATACCCATGCCAGGGGCTTATTGTTGGTATGGAGAGTGTTGGTATGCCCCTCATATGTTGTAGTGATAGTTTCAGGTCTCACTCACTTTCCTCTCTTCATTGTTTGGTAATGTAAATCAACAAACTTATTTTGTTGATGAATCTTGGCATTGTGGTGATATCCAATGCCAATGATTCTACAACTTTGACTATTTTTCCAAAGATATGAGTGAGCTCTTTGGAAATTTGGCCATCTAGTGCTTGTGATCCTCTTGATACACTTCCAAATTTATCTTCAATATTTATGTATGCTATTCTAGCTAGTTTTTCAATGAAATCCTTGTAATTTAATATATCCATTGCTATAGTGATTTGGTCTTCTCTCATTCCATACAAGTATGAGTAGAAAAAATCTTCCAAAAACTTTCATTCGTGCTTATATCTGTGCAAATATAAAAAATAGAATATCAGATAAAATGAAAATTTTGATTGATATTAAATCTTCAGACACTAATCTAATTCATAAAAGCAATAATAAAAAGTAAGACTCATAAACAAAATGATAAATACTTAAATACATTTTAAGTATACATTCAAATAGATAAATGAGTAAGTTTATGGGTAGGTAGATCAATATATAAATAGATAAATGATAGAAATATGGATAGATAGTTAGATAAGTAGATTTATAATTAAATAGAAAGTACAATTATCATCTTGAAGTAAATCTATGTAACTATCAAGAATGTTAGACTCAAAGAATGAGACATTCACAATAGTTCATATTTTCTCACTAATCTATGTATGATTCTTTTCACATGAGTGAACATAACTATTGTGATACTAACAGTCAAAGAACGAGACAATCACAATAGTTTCTATGCACCTTGTGACTTAAACTATAATTATGCTCACATAAATCTAAGTGAATATTGTGAGAGTAAGATTCAAAGAAACCAACAATCATAGTAGTCCCTATACACTCCCTATACTATTGAGAGAGTAGGAATCGAGGCAGCAATTCAAAAAATCTCAATAGATATACTGCTTAGTCCTATACTACTATGAAAGTAAGAACCCATGTAGCAATTAGAAAATCACAACAGTGGTATATTTTAAATTTGATTCTATTTATACATTTAGATACAGATGTGTGTCAACACACTAGGATTGCCAAGGCACTCTTTTCACTCTTTAGGAGGTTTTTTCCCGACACTTTTATATACACCTATAACCCTAATGGGTCACTAATCTTTGAACATTCTCTTGGTAATACATTCAGTATTTTGTGTTGTGCTCCAAGCTTCTTCTTCTTCCTTGTGTTGTTCACGTGATTTCGTAGACCTCAAAATCCAGCAATTGGTATCAGAGCAAGTCCCCGCATCATTTAGGGAATCATCCACACCCCTCCGATCACAATCTCAGTATCACATAAAAATAGTTGAGTATGCTCAATATCGCACAAAACTCTGAGCTCATTTTGGCTTTGGAATGCACTATCAGAGAACCTACGTAGGCCGTTTTTTTTTTTTGCCAAATATATATACATGTTTTGGTTTGCCAATATAAGCACCTCAAAGTCTGTTATAGGTTTAGCAAAACTCGATAGGCTAGCTCTATTCAAATTTTTGAGATACAATCATTTTTATACATCAAGGTATTTTAGTCAATAGCCATCGTTGAAGTAGTGGTGTATTTTTTATGTTAGCTATTGGAATCACTTGGATGGTACCAATTACCCACTATGGGCTTATATGATTTGTCATGTATTGGTTGCAAAAGGACTGTGGAATTTTTGTAGGGTGTTGAAAAATATCCTATAACGCCTGCAAATATAGTTACTAAAGGTGATTGAGATGACATTGAAGATGAAGATGGTGATATTCTTTAGGTTCCTATTGGTGTTTTGGTTTGTGCTACACCTACTACACAAAAACATCGTTGGGATGGTACAGATGCTCAAGCACATGCATTTATAGCGTTTTCTATCAAATGTGCCATTAATGCTCTTATTTGCTCATGCAAAATAGAAAAGGATGCTTTTGTGATACACTTACCACTTTATACTGTGCAAGGAATAAGGCTCGTGTTGCTTACCTCCTTATCAGATGAAGAAAAGAAGTTCATGAACAAAACTCCTTATCAATCTACTACTAGTAGTCTTATGTATGCTACATTAGCTACAAAACTAAACATTGCATTTGTAGTGGGAGTTGTGAGCAGATATATGTCTAATCTTCACAAGAAGCATTTGGAAACAATCAAGATGATTTTGAGATATTTGAGTGGTACTAAGGACAAGTGTGTATGCTTGGGTAGAGGGAAAGCACCCATTATTCGTTACATAGATTTTGATTATGTTGGTTGTGTAGACAATCAGAAGTCTACATCATAGCACATTCTTTATTTTGCTTGAGGTGCTATCTCTTGGAGATCTCATCTTTAAGAATGTACAATTGTTTCGACCACAAAAGAAAAGTATGTTGCAGCAAGTGAGGCATGCAAGGTTGAGGAGTGTGGCTTTCTCGTGTTGCTTGTGATGTAGGTCTACCCAAGCATGTACCACATTTAACACTTAGTCTGAGTCATAACAAACAAGAACTATGCCATTAAAAGACCCCCCAAAAAAATGCAATTTTTTTACAAATTCTCCAAATTTTGAATACTTAAAGGTAGCCAAATTTGGCTACTTTCACAATACGTTATCTTATACTTTCAAGAGAGAATTATGAAATGGACTAAAAAAGTCTTATTTATGAGCATACGCGTTTATAATTGGATCAAACAAAAAAGAAATGAGCAAGAAAAGACTAAAATATGATCCGACTACTTCGATACATAAGACAATTTCAAGAACAACAATCAATTATGTCGATATGAATCTATGAATAAAAAGTATTTGTATTTGTATGAGATCATTTGGTATCTTACTAGAAGATTGAACTTGATTTTGTTTGGTTTGAATTGAATTAGTTGAAGTTATAAATTTTGAGTCTCTTTTGTGTTGGTGTGAGGTAATCTGGATTAGTTTTTACATGCTCTAAGGTTGGAGCTTTAGTTCAATAAAAATTTACCCATGGTTCTTTAATAAAATATTCTAAGACATTGATTTTTTGTTCGCCCCAAGAATTTGGGCTTTGAAAATTTGATTTTTTTTCTCTCTCTCTCTATCTTTGTCTCTCTTTATCTCTCGATCTCTCTCATTCTCATGGTTGAAGTTAAAACGCAAGACAATATGTATGCTTTTAGAGGAAGTTGGAGCTTACGTCTACTTTTCATTATCGCTTAGAGCAAAAAGCTCATTTTCAGCAAGAAGTGATGGAAGAGTAAACAAATGAGGCTTTATTGTTGTTGAAACATCATTGAACAGTCTAAGATGATCATGCCTCTTTGTGCGCATGCAGAATTCTACTCATTTTGCACAGTCTAACATGGTCACGCCTCTTTGTGCGAATGCAAGAGTCTGCATAGTTGAGGAAGATGGAAGATGAATAGTTTTTGTGCTTCACTTCTTAATTGATGTCCAATACTCTTTGTTTAACATTGAATATGTATTGCGCTCCCTTCCCAAAAAAGGGGCTCTTTATGCGGGAAGTCGATGCCTGGCATTGACCTCCCGCATAAAGAGCTCCTTGCTCTTCCCAAAAAAGGGGCTATTTATGCAAGAGGTCGATGCAAGGCATCGACTTCCAGTATATGAGTGAGCTCTTTGGAAATTTGGCCATCTAGTGCTTGTGATCCTCTTGATACACTTCCAAATTTATCTTCAATATTTATGTATGCTATTCTAGCTAGTTTTTCAATGAAATCCTTGTAATTTAATATATCCATTGCTATAGTGATTTGGTCTTCTCTCATTCCATACATGTATGAGTAGAAAAAATCTTCCAAAATTTATCATTCATGCTTATATCTGTGCAAATATAAAAAATTGAATATCAGATAAACTTAAAATTTTGATTGATATTAAATCTTCAGACACTAATCTAATTCATAAAAGCAATAATAAAAAGTAAGAATCATAAAAAAAATGATAAATACTTAAATACATTTTAAGTATACATTCAAATAGATAAATGAGTAAGTTTATGGGTAGGTAGATCAATATATAAATAGATAAATGATAGAAATATGGATAGATAGTTAGATAAGTAGATTTATAATTGAATAGAAAGTACAATTATCATCTTGAAGTAAATCTATGTAACTATCAAGAATGTTAGATTCAAAGAATGAGACATTCACAATAGTTCATATTTTCTCACTAATCTATGTATGATTCTTTTCACATGAGTGAACATAACTATTGTGATACTAACAGTCAAAGAACGAGACAATCACAATAGTTTCTATGCACCTTGTGACTTAAACTATAATTATGCTCACATAAATCTAAGTGAATATTGTGAGAGTAAGATTCAAAGAAACCAACGATCATAGTAGTCCCTATACACTCCCTATACTATTGAGAGAGTAGGAATCGAGGCAGCAATTCAAAAAATCTCAATAGATATACTGCTTAGTCCTATACTACTATGAAAGTAAGAATCCATGTAGCAATTAGAAAATCACAACAGTGGTATATTTTAAATTTGAATCTAATTATACATTTAGATACAGATGTGTGTCAACACACTAGGATTGCCAAGGCACTCTTTTCACTCTTTAGGAGGTTTTTTCCCGACACTTGTATATACTCCTATAACCCTAATGGGTCACTAATCTTTGAACATTCTCTTGGTAATACATTCAGTATTTTGTGTTGTGCTCCAAGCTTCTTCTTCTTCCTTGTGTTGTTCACGTGATTTCGTAGACCTCAAAATCCAACAATTGGTATCAGAGCAAGTTCCCGCATCATTTAGGGAATCATCCGCACCCCTCCGATCACAATCTCAGTATCACATAAAAATAGTTGAGTATGCTCAATATCGCACAAGACTCTGAGCTCATTTTGGCTTTGGAATGCACTATCAGAGTGCCTACGTAGGCAGCTTTCTTTTGTGCCAAATATATATACATGTTTTGGTTTGCCAATATAAGCACCTCAAAGTCTGTTATAGGTTTAGCAAAACTCGATAGGCTAGTTCTATTCAAATTTTTGAGATACAATCATTTTTATGCATCAAGGTATTTTAGTCAATAGCCATCGTTGAAGTAGTGGTGTATTTTTTATGTGGAATTTGTGTAGGTTGTTGAAAAATATCCTATAACGCCTGCAAATATAGTTACTGAAGGTGATTGAGATGACATTGAAGATGAAGATGGTGATATTCTTTAGGTTTCTATTGGTCTTTTTCTTTGTGCTACACCTACTGCACAAAAACATCGTTGGGATGGTAGAGATGCTCAAGCACGTGCATTTATAGGGTTTTCTATCAAATGTGCCATTAATCCTCTTATTTGCTTATGCAAAACAGAAAAGGATGCTTTTGTGATACACTTACCACTTTATACTAGGCAAGGAATAAGGCTCGTGTTGCTTACCTCCAAATAAAATTGAAGAGTATTTGAGCTGTTATGGTTTAGTTTTGGATAGCTTAGTTTGTGGATAGTTTGAGTTGTTATAGTTTAGTTTGCACAATGTTTCCTTCTTCCATAAAATTCATATAGTTTGGTGTGGGTTGTTTAGGTTGATGAAATTGGTTATGAATCTCTTTTTTATGCTCAATCCTTCACTTAACAAAATTAACACAATGATCATTGGGAACCTTTATGTGTATTTAAAAAACAATAATTAGCTTCTATTTGAACAATATTATATGGCATGGTCATTCGGGCTATTATTAAAAAGGATACTATGGTCAAGTCTATAAACTTGAAATGGGGTTGAGTACACTTTCCATGAAAAACCCATTAAAGAGGTTGAAGCGAGAAGACTGGTGATTGAGGATACTAGTCCTCTAGTTAGCATGCATAAAATTGCTTCACATGGGGATGTTCAAGCAAAGGTCCGATCAGATTAGTCTGCAAATATTCATCTTCAAAAACCATCGAGATGCTCTACATGTGTCTCACTTTCACTTCATAGATATGTTCTAGGTTTGGATTTTATTATGCCAACAGATGCTGGTGAGTCTTCTTGATACAAAGAGGCTTTGCAAACAAAGGATCATGTCAAGTAAGAGCTCGCCATGAAGAGTGAGTTGGATTCTATTTACAAGAATGGTACTTCAGATTAAGTACCTTTTCAAAAGGGTAGAAAATCTTTACCATGTAAATGGGTATATAAGCAGAAATTCACATCAGTTAGTGCTTCTTCAAAGTATAAAGCATGACTTGTTGCAAAGGGTTTTAAGCAACAACATGGTGTTGATTTATCTCTCCAATGGTCAAGATGACTGCGAATGTTGCTTGGATTTCTTGAAATGGAGGACTTAGCGCTAGTCCAAATGGATCTCAAAATTGCTTTCTTGCATGAAGATCTTACAGATGAGATCTATATGGAACAATGAGAGGGTTATGTAGTTCTTGGCAAAGAAAATCTAGTTTGTAAGTTGAAGAAGAGCTTATATGGACCTAAAAAAATACGATGAGATTGGATCATCAAAAAAAAAATAAAAGTTTGATGCTTTTATGAAGTCTCAAGGCTATTCTCAAAGCAATGAGGATAATTGTCTCTACACAAAGAGATGCTCTGATGGTAGCTTGATATGCTCGATAATTTATGTCGATGATATGTTGATTGTTGGGAAGTCCTCTTATGACTTGCCAATTCTCAAAAAGAAGTTGAGTGAGACATTTGATATGAAGGATTTGGGTGATGCTAAACATATTCTTGGCATCTACATTACTCGTGATAGGAGTAAAAGATGCATATAATTGTCTCAAAGTGAGTACATATCCAAAGTACCTCACAATTTTAATATGTAGGGTGGAAAGGCATTGAGTACACCTTTACCCACATATGTGAAATTGAGCAAGGATGATTGCCCTGAATCAGATGAAGAAAAGAAGTTCATGAACAAAACTCCTTATCAATCTACTACTAGTAGTCTTATGTATGCTACATTAGCTACAAAACTAGACATTGCATTTGTAGTGGGAGTTGTGAGCACATATATGTCTAATCTTCACAAGAAGCATTTGGAAACAATCAAGATAATTTTGAGATATTTGAGTGGTACTAAGGACAAGTGTGTATGCTTGTTTAGAGGGAAAGCACCCATTATTCGTTACATAGATTTTGATTATGTTGGTTGTGTAGACAATCAGAAGTCTACATCAGAGCACATTCTTTATTTTGCTTGAGGTGCTATCTCTTGAAGATCTCATCTTTAAGAATGTACAATTGTTTCGACCACAAAAGAAAAGTATGTTGCAGCAAGTGAGGCATGCAAGGTTGAGGAGTGTGGCTTTCTCGTGTTGCTTGTGATATAGGTCTACCCAAGCATGTACCACATTTAACACTTAGTCTGAGTCATAACAAACAAGAACTATGCCATTAAAAGACCCCCCCAAAAAAATGCAATTTTTTTACAAATTCTCCAAATTTTGAATACTTAAAGGTAGCCAAATTTGGCTACTTTCACAATATGTTATCTTATACTTTCAAGAGAGAATTATGAAATGGACAAAACAAGTCTAATTTATGAGCATACGCATTTATAATTGGATCAAACAAAAAGGAAATGAGCAAGAAAAGACTAAAATATGATCCTACTACTTCGATACATAAGACAATTTCAAGAACAACAATCAATTATGTCGATATGAATCTATGAATAAAAAGTATTTGTATTTGTATGAGATCATTTGGTATCTTACTAGAAGATTGAACTTGATTTTGTTTGGTTTGATCTGAATTAGTTGAAGTTATAAATTTTGAGTCTCTTTTGTGTTGGTGTGAGGTAATCTCGATTAGTTTTTACATGCTCTAAGGTTGGAGCTTTACTTCAATAAAAATTTACCCATGGTTCTTTAATAAAATATTCTAAGACATTGACTTTTTCTTTGCCCCAAGAATTTGGGCTTTGAAAATTTGATTTTTTTTTCTCTCTCTCTATCTTTGTCTCTCTTTATCTCTGGATCTCTCTCATTCTCATGGTTGAAGTTAAAACGCAAGACAATATGTATGTTTTTAGAGGAAATTGGACCTTACGTCTACTTTTCATTATCGCTTAGAGCAAAAAGCTCATTTTCAGCAAGAAGTGACGGAAGAGTAAACAAATGAGGCTTTGTTGTTGTTGAAACATCATTGAACAGCCTAAGATGATCATGCCTCTTTGTGCGCATGCATAATTCTACTCATTTTGCACAGTCTAACATGGTCACGCCTCTTTGTGCGAATGCAAGAGTCTGCATAGTTGAGGAAGATGGAAGATGAATAGTTTTTGTGCTTCACTTCTTATTTGATGTCCAATACTCTTTGTTTAACATTGAATATGTATTGCGCTCCCTTCCCAAAAAAGGGGCTCTTTATGCAGGAGGTCGATGCCTGGCATTGATCTCCCGCATAAAGAGCTCCTTGCTCTTCCCAAAAAAGGGGCTATTTATGCAGGAGGTCGATGCCAGGCATCGACTTCCAGTATATGAGTGAGCTCTTTGGAAATTTGGCCATCTAGTGCTTGTGATCCTCTTGATACACTTCCAAATTTATCTTCAATATTTATGTATGCTATTCTAGCTAGTTTTTCAATGAATCCTTGTAATTTAATATATCCATTGCTATAGTGATTTGGTCTTCTCTCATTCCATACATGTATGAGTAGAAAAAATCTTCCAAAAACTTTCATTCGTGCTTATATCTGTGCAAATATAAAAAATAGAATATCATATAAAATTAAAATTTTGATTGATATTAAATCTTCAGACACTAATCTAATTCATAAAAGCAATAATAAAAAGTAAGAATCATAAACAAAATGATAAATACTTAAATACATTTTAAGTATACATTCAAATAGATAAATGAGTAAGTTTATGGATAGGTAGATCAATATATAAAGAGATAAATGATAGAAATATGGATAGATAGTTAGATAAGTAGATTTATAATTAAATAGAAAGTACAACTATCATCTTGAAGTAAATCTATGTAACTATCAAGAATGTTAGATTCAAAGAATGAGACATTCACAATAGTTCATATCTTCTCACTAATCTATGTATGATTCTTTTCACATGAGTGAACATAACTATTGTGATACTAACAGTCAAAGAACGAGACAATCACAATAGTTTCTATGCACCTTGTGACTTAAACTATAATTATGCTCACATAAATCTAAGTGAATATTGTGAGAGTAAGATTCAAAGAAACAAACAATCATAGTAGTCCCTATACACTCCCTATACTATTGAGAGAGTAGGAATCGAGGCAGCAATTCAAAAAATCTCAATAGATATACTGCTTAGTCCTATACTACTATGAAAGTAAGAATCCATGTAGCACTTAGAAAATCACAACAGTGGTATATTTTAAATTTGATTCTATTTATACATTTAGATATAGATGTGTGTCAACACACTAGGATTGCCAAGGCACTCTTTTCACTCTTTAGGAGGTTTTTTCCCGACACTTTTATATACATCTATAACCCTAATGGGTCACTAATCTTTGAACATTCTCTTGGTAATACATTCAGTATTTTGTGTTGTGCTCCAAGCTTCTTCTTCTTCCTTGTGTTGTTCATGTGATTTCGTAGACCTCAAAATCCAACAATTGGTATCAGAGCAAGTCCCCGCATCATTTAGGGAATCATCCGCACCCCTCCGTTCACAATCTCAGTATCACATAAAAATAGTAGAGTATGCTCAATATCGCACAAAACTCTGAGCTCATTTTGGCTTTGGAATGCACTATCAGAGGTCCTACGTACGCAGTTTTTTTTTGTGCCAAATATATATACATGTTTTGGTTTGCCAATATAAGAACCTCAAAGTCTGTTATAGGTTTAGCAAAACTCGATAGGCTAGTTCTATTCAAATTTTTGAGATACAATCATTTTTATGCATCAAGGTATTTTAGTCAATAGCCATCGTTGAAGTAGTGGTGTATTTTTTATGTTAGCTATTGGAATCACTTGGATGGTACCAATTACCCACTATGGGCTTATATGATTTGTCATGTATTGGTTGCAAAAGGACTGTGGAATTTGTGTAGGGTGTTGAAAAATATCCTATAACGCCTGCAAATATAGTTACTGAAGGTGATTGAGATGACATTGAAGATGAAGATGGTTATATTCTTTAGGTTCCTATTGGTCTTTTGGTTTGTGTTACACCTACTGCACAAAAACATCGTTGGGGATGGTACTGATGCTCAAGCACGTGCATTTATAGCGTTTTCTATCAAATGTGCCATTAATCCTCTTATTTGCTCATGCAAAACAGAAAAGGATGCTTTTGTGGTACACTTACCACTTTATACTAGGCAAGGAATAAGGCTCGTGTTGCTTACCTCCAAATAAAATTGAAGAGTATTTGAGCTGTTATGGTTTAGTTTTGGATAGCTTAGTTTGTGGATAGTTTGAGTTGTTATAGTTTAGTTTGCACAATGTTTCCTTCTTCCATAAAATTCACATAGTTTGGTGTGGGTTGTTTAGGTTGATGAAATTGGTTATGAATCCCTTTTTTATGCTCAATCCTTCACTTAACAAAATTAACACAATGATCATTGGGTTCCTTTTTGTGTATTTAAAAAACAATAATTAGCTTCTATTTGAACAATATTTTATGGCATGGTCATTTGGGCTATTATTAAAAAGGATACTATGGTCAAGTCTATAAACTTGAAATGGGGTTGAGTACACTTTCCATGAACAACCCATTAAAGAGGTTGAAGCGAGAAGACTGGTGATTGAGGATACTAGTCCTCTAGTTAGCATGCATAAAATTGCTTCACATGGGGATGTTCAAGCAAAGGTCCGATCAGATTAGTCTGCAAATATTCATCTTCAATAACCATCCAGATCGTCTACATGTGTCTCACTTTCACTTCATAGATATGTTCTAGGTTTGGATTTTATTATGCCAACAGATGCTGGTGAGTCTTCTTGATACAAAGAGGCTTTGCAAACAAAGGTTCATGTCAAGTAAGAGCTGGCCATGAAGAGTGAGTTGGATTCTATTTACAAGAATGGTACTTCAGATTAAGTACCTTTTCAAAAGGGTAGGAAATCTTTACCATGTAAATGGGTATATAAGCAGAAATTCACATCAGTTAGTGCTTCTTCAAAGTTTAAAGCATGACTTGTTGCAAAGGGTTTTAAGCAACAACATGGTGTTGATTTATCTCTGCAATGGTCAAGATGACTGCGAATGTTGCTTGGATTTCTTGAAATGGAGGACTTAGCACTAGTCCAAATGGATCTCAAAATTTCTTTCTTGCATGAAGATCTTACATATGAGATCTATATGGAACAATGAGAGGGTTATGTAGTTCTTGGCAAAGAAAATCTAGTTTGTAAGTTGAAGAAGAGCTTATATGGACCTAAACAAATACGATGAGATTGGATCATCAAAAAAAATTTAAAAGTTTGATGCTTTTATGAAGTCTCAAGGCTATTCTCAAAGCAATGAAGATCATTGTCTCTACACAAAGAGATTCTCTGATGGTAGCTTGATATGCTCGATAATTTATGTCGATGATATGTTGATTGTTGGGAAGTCCTCTTATGACTTGCCAATTCTCAAAAAGAAGTTGAGTGAGACGTTTGATATGAAGGATTTGGGGGATGCTAAACCTATTCTTGGCATCTACATTACTCGTGATAGGAGTAAAAGATGCATATACTTGTCTCAAAGTGAGTACATATCCAAAGTTCCTCACAATTTCAATATGTAGGGTGGAAAGGCATTGAGTACACCTTTACCCACATATGTGAAATTGAGCAAGGATGATTTCCCTGAATCAGATGAAGAAAAGAAGTTCATGAACAAAACTCCTTATCAATCTACTACTAGTAGTCTTATGTATGCTACATTAGCTACAAAACTAGACATTGCATTTGTAGTGGGAGTTGTGAGCAGATATATGTCTAATCTTCACAAGAAGCATTTGGAAACAATCAAGATGATTTTGAGATATTTGAGTGGTACTAAGGACAAGTGTGTATGCTTGGGTAGAGGGAAAGCACCCATTATTCGTTACATAGATTTTGATTATGTTGGTTGTGTAGACAATCAGAAGTCTACATCATAGCACATTCTTTATTTTGCTTGAGGTGCTATCTCTTGGAGATCTCATCTTTAAGAATGTACAATTGTTTCGACCACAAAAGAAAAGTATGTTGCAGCAAGTGAGGCATGCAAGGTTGAGGAGTGTGGCTTTCTCGTGTTGCTTGTGATGTAGGTCTACCCAAGCATGTACCACATTTAACACTCAGTCTGAGTCATAACAAACAAGAACTATGCCATTAAAAGACCCCCCCAAAAAAATGCAATTTTTTTACAAATTCTCCAAATTTTGAATACTTAAAGGTAGCCGAATTTGGCTACTTTCACAATACGTTATCTTATACTTTCAAGAGAGAATTATGAAATGGACAAAAAAACTCTTATTTATGAGCATACGCGTTTATAATTGGATTAAAAAAAAAGGAAATGAGCAAGAAAAGACTAAAATATGATCCGACTACTTTAATAAAATATTCTAAGACATTGATTTTTTGTTCGCCCCAAGAATTTGGGCTTTGAAAATTTGATTTTTTTTTTCTCTCTCTCTATCTTTGTCTCTCTTTATCTCTCGATCTCTCTCATTCTCATGGTTGAAGTTAAAACGCAAGACAATATGTATGTTTTTAGAGGAAGTTGGAGCTTACGTCTACTTTTCATTATCGCTTAGAGCAAAAAGCTCATTTTCAGCAAGAAGTGACGGAAGAGTAAACAAATGAGGCTTTGTTGTTGTTGAAACATCATTGAACTGTCTAAGATGATCATGCCTCTTTGTGCGAATGCAGAATTCTACTCATTTTGCACAGTCTAACATGGTCACGCCTCTTTGTGCGAATGCAAGAGTCTGCATAGTTGAGGAAGATGGAAGATGAATAGTTTTTGTGCTTCACTTCTTATTTGATGTCCAATACTCTTTGTTTAACATTGAATATGTATTGCGCTCCCTTCCCAAAAAAGGGGCTCTTTATGCGGGAGGTCGATGCCTCGCATTGACCTCCCGCATAAAGAGCTCCTTGCTCTTCCCAAAAAAGGGTCTATTTATGCAGGAGGTGGATGCCAGGCATCGACTTCCAGTATATGAGTGAGCTCTTTGGAAATTTGGCCATCTAGTGCTTGTGATCCTCTTGATACGCTTCCAAATTTATCTTCAATATTTATGTATGCTATTCTAGCTAGGTAATTTAATATATCCATTGCTATAGTGATTTGGTCTTCTCTCATTCCATACATGTATGAGTAGAAAAAATCTTCCAAAAACTTTCATTTGTGCTTATATCTGTGCAAATATAAAAAATAGAATATCAGATAAAATTAAAATTTTGATTGATATTAAATCTTCAGACACTAATCTAATTCATAAAAACAATAATAAAAAGTAAGAATCATAAACAAAATGATAAATACTTAAATACATTTTAAGTATACATTCAAATAGATAAATGAGTAAGTTTATGGGTAGGTAGATCAATATATAAATAGATAAATGATAGAAATATGGATAGATAGTTAGATAAGTAGATTTATAATTAAATAGAAAGTACAATTATCATCTTGAAGTAAATCTATGTAACTCTCAAGAATGTTAGATTCAAAGAATGAGACATTCACAATAGTTCATATTTTCTCACTAATCTATGTATGATTCTTTTCACATGAGTGAACATAACTATTGTGATACTAACAGTCAAAGAACGAGACAATCACAATAGATTCTATGCACCTTGTGACTTAAACTATAATTATGCTCACATAAATCTAAGTGAATATTGTGAGAGTAAGATTCAAAGAAACAAACAATCATAGTAGTCCCTATACACTCCCTATACTATTGAGAGAGTAGGAATCGAGGCAGCAATTCAAAAAATCTCAATAGATATACTGCTTAGTCCTATAATACTATGAAAGTAAGAATCCATGTAGCAATTAGAAAATCACAACAGTGGTATATTTTAAATTTGATTCTATTTATACATTTAGATACAGATGTGTGTCAACACACTAGGATTGCCAAGGCACTCTTTTCACTCTTTAGGAGGTTTTTTCTCGACACTTTTATATACACCTATAACCCTAATGGGTCACTAATCTTTGAACATTCTCTTGGTAATACATTTAGTATTTTGTGTTGTGCTCCAAGCTTCTTCTTCTTCCTTGTGTTGTTCACGTGATTTCGTAGACCTCAAAATCCAACAATTGGTATGAGAGCAAGTCCCCGCATCATTTAGGGAATCATCCGCACCCCTCCGATCACAATCTCAGTATCACATAAAAATAGTAGAGTATGCTCAATATCGCACAAAACTCTGAGCTCATTTTGGCTTTGGAATGCACTATCAGAGGTCCTACATAGGCAGTTTTTTTTTGTGCCAAATATTTATACATGTTTTGGTTTGCCAATATAAGCACCTCAAAGTGTGTTATAGGTTTAGCAAAACTCGATAGGCTAGTTCTATTCAAATTTTTGAGATACAATCATTTTTATGCATCAAGGTATTTTAGTCAATAGCCATCGTTGAAGTAGTGGTGTATTTTTTATGTTAGCTATTGGAATCACTTGGATGGTACCAATTACCCACTATAGGCTTATATGATTTGTCATGTATTGGTTGCAAAAGGACTGTGGAATTTGTGTAGGGTGTTGAAAAATGTCCTATAACGCCTGCAAATATAGTTACTGAAGGTGATTGAGATGACATTGAAGATGAAGATGGTGATATTCTTTAGGTTCCTATTGGTCTTTTGGTTTGTGCTACACCTACTGCACAAAAACATCGTTGGGGATGGTACAGATGCTCAAGCACGTGCATTTATAGCGTTTTCTATCAAATGTGCCATTAATCCTCTTATTTGCTCATGCAAAACAGAAAAGGATGCTTTTGTGATACACTTACCACTTTATACTAGGCAAGGAATAAGGCTCGTGTTGCTTACCTCCAAATAAAATTGAAGAGTATTTGAGCTGTTCTGGTTTAGTTTTAGATAGCTTAGTTTATGGATAGTTTGAGTTGTTATAGTTTAGTTTGCACAATGTTTCCTTCTTCCATAAAATTCACATAGTTTGGTGTGGGTTGTTTAGGTTGATGAAATTGGTTATGAATCCCTTTTTTATGCTCAATCCTTCACTTAACAAAATTAACACAATGATCATTGGGTTCCTTTTTGTGTATTTAAAAAACAATAATTAGCTTCTATTTGAACAATATTATATGGCATGGTCATTCGGGCTATTATTAAAAAGGATACTATTGTCAAGTCTATAAAGTTGAAATGGGGTTGAGTACACTTTCCATGAACAACCCATTAAAGAGGTTGAAACGAGAAGACTGGTGATTGAGGATACTAGTCCTCTAGTTAGCATGCATAAAATTGCTTCACATGGGGATGTTCAAGCAAAGGTCCGATCAGATTAGTCTGCAAATATTCATCTTCAAAAACCATCGAGATGCTCTACATGTGTCTCACTTTCACTTCATAGATATGTTCTAGGTTTGGATTTTATTATGCCAACAGATGCTGGTGAGTCTTCTTGATACAAAGAGGCTTTGCAAACAAAGGATCATGTCAAGTAAGAGCTGGCCATGAAGAGTGAGTTGGATTCTATTTACAAGAATGGTACTTCAGATTAAGTACCTTTTCAAAAGGGTAGGAAATCTTTACCATGTATATGGGTATATAAGCAGAAATTCACATCAGTTAGTGCTTCTTCAAAGTATAAAGCATGACTTGTTGCAAAGGGTTTTAAGCAACAACATGGTGTTGATTTATCTCTGCAATGGTCAAGATGACTGCGAATGTTGCTTGGATTTCTTGAAATGGAGGACTTAGCGCTAGTCCAAATGGATCTCAAAATTTCTTTCTTGCATGAAGATCTTACAGATGAGATCTATATGGAACAATGAGAGGGTTATGTAGTTCTTGGCAAAGAAAATCTAGTTTGTAAGTTGAAGAAGAGCTTATATGGACCTAAACAAATACGATGAGATTGGATCATCAAAAAAATTTTAAAAGTTTGATGCTTTTATGAAGTCTCAAGGCTATTCTCAAAGCAATGAAGATCATTGTCTCTACACAAAGAGATGCTCTGATGGGAGCTTGATATGCTCGATAATTTATGTCGATGATATGTTGATTGTTGGGAAGTCCTCTTATGACTTGCCAATTCTCAAAAAGAAGTTGAGTGAGACATTTGATATGAAGGATTTGGGGGATGCTAAACATATTCTTGGCATCTACATTACTCGTGATAGGAGTAAAAGATGCATATACTTGTCTCAAAGTGAGTACATATCCAAAGTACCTCACAATTTCAATATGTAGGGTGGAAAGGCATTGAGTACACCTTTACCCTTATATGTGAAATTGAGCAAGGATGATTGCCCTGAATCACATGAAGAAAAGAAGTTCATGAACAAAACTCCTTATCAATCTACTACTAATAGTCTTATGTATGCTACATTAGCTACAAAACTAGACATTGCATTTGTAGTGGGAGTTTTGAGCAGATATATGTCTATTCTTCACAAGTAGCATTTGGAAACAATCAAGATGATTTTGAGATATTTGAGTGGTACTAAGGACAAGTGTGTATGCTTGGGTAGAGGGAAAGCACCCATTATTCGTTACATAGATTTTGATTATGTTGGTTGTGTAGACAATCAGAAGTCTACATCAGAGCACATTCTTTATTTTGCTTGAGGTGCTATCTCTTGGAGATCTCATCTTTAAGAATGTACAATTGTTTCGACCACAAAAGAAAAGTATGTTGCAGCAAGTGAGGCATGCAAGGTTGAGGAGTGTGGCTTTCTCGTGTTGCTTGTGATATAGGTCTACCCAAGCATGTACCACATTTAACACTCAGTCTGAGTCATAACAAACAAGAACTATGCCATTAAAAGACCCCCCCAAAAAAATGCAATTTTTTTACAAACTCTCCGAATTTTGAATACTTAAAGGTAGCCAAATTTGGCAACTTTCACAATACGTTATCTTATACTTTCAAGAGAGAATTATGAACTGGACAAAAAAAGTCTTATTTATGAGCATACGCGTTTATAATTGGATTAAAAAAAAAGGAAATGAGCAAGAAAAGACTAAAATATGATCCGACTACTTTGATACATAAGACAATTTCAAGAACAACAATCAATTATGTCGATATGAATCTATGAATAAAAAGTATTTGTATTTGTATGAGATCATTTGGTATCTTACTAGAAGATTGAACTTGATTTTGTTTGGTTTGAATTGAATTAGTTGAAGTTATAAATTTTGAGTCTCTTTTGTGTTGGTGTGAGGTAATCTCGATTAGTTCAATAAACATTTACCCATGGTTCTTTAATAAAATATTCTAAGACATTGATTTTTTCTTCGCCCCAAGAATTTGAGCTTTGAAAATTTGATTTTTTTTTTCTCTCTCTCTATCTTTGTCTCTCTTTATCTCTCGATCTCTCTCATTCTCATGGTTGAAGTTAAAACGCAAAACAATATGTATGCTTTTAGAGGAAGTTGGAGCTTACGTCTACTTTTCATTATCGCTTAGAGCAAAAAGATCATTTTTAGCAAGAAGTGACGGAAGAGTAAACAAATAAGGCTTTGTTGTTGTTGAAACATCATTGAACAGTCTAAGATGATCATGCCTCTTTGTGCGCATGCAGAATTCTACTCATTTTGCACAGTCTAACATGGTCATGTCTCTTTGTGCGAATGCAAGAGTCTGCATAGTTGAGGAAGATGGAAGATGAATAGTTTTTGTGCTTCACTTCTTATTTGATGTCCAATACTCTTTGTTTAACATTGAATATGTATTGCACTCCCTTCCCAAAAAAGGGGCTCTTTATGCGGGAGGTCGATGGCTGGCATTGACCTCCCGCATAAAGAGCTCCTTGCTCTTCCCAAAAAAGGGTCTATTTATGCAGAAGGTCGATGCCAGGCATCGACTTCCAGTATATGAGTGAGCTCTTTGGAAATTTGGCCATCTAGTGCTTGTGATCCTCTTGATACGCTTCCAAATTTATCTTCAATATTTATGTATGCTATTCTAGCTAGGTTTTCAATGAAATCCTTGTAATTTAATATATCCATTGCTATAGTGATTTGGTCTTCTCTCATTCCATACATGTATGAGTAGAAAAAATCTTCCAAAAACTTTCATTTGTGCTTATATCTGTGCAAATATAAAAAATAGAATATTAGATAAAATTAAAATTTTGATTGATATTAAATCTTCAGACACTAAATTTCTAATTCATAAAAGCAATAATAAAAAGTAAGAATCATAAACAAAATGATAAATACTTAACTACATTTCAAGTATACATTCAAATAGATAAATGAGTAAGTTCTTGGGTAGGTAGATCAATATATAAATAGATAAATGATAGAAATATGGATAGATAGTTAGATAAGTAGATTTATAATTAAATAGAAAGTACAATTATCATCTTGAAGTAAATCTATGTAACTATCAAGAATGTTAGATTCAAAGAATGAGACATTCACAATAGTTCATATTTTCTCACTAATCTATGTATGATTCTTTTCACATGAGTGAACATAACTATTGTGATACTAACAGTCAAAGAACGAGACAATCACAATAGTTTCTATGCACCTTGTGACTTAAAATATAATTATGCTCACATAAATTTAAGTGAATATTGTGAGAGTAAGATTGAAAGAAACAAACAATCATAGTAGTCCCTATACACTCCCTATACTATTGAGAGAGTAGGAATCGAGGCAGCAATTCAAAAAATCTCAATAGATATACTGCTTAGTCCTATACTACTATGAAAGTAAGAATCCATGTAGCAATTAGAAAATCACAACAGTGGTATATTTTAAATTTGATTATATTTATACATTTAGATATAGATGTGTGTCAATACACTAGGATTGCCAAGGCACTCTTTTCACTCTTTAGGAGGTTTTTTCTCGACACTTTTATATACACCTATAACCCTAATGGGTCACTAATCTTTGAACATTCTCTTGGTAATACATTCAGTATTTTGTATTGTGCTCCAAGCTTCTTCTTCTTCCTTGTGTTGTTCACGTGATTTCGTAGACCTCAAAATCCAACAATTGGTATCAGAGCAAGTCCCCGCATCATTTAGGGAATCATCCGCACCCCTCTGATCACAATCTCAGTATCACATAAAAATAGTTGAGTATGCTCAATATCGCACAAAACTCTGAGCTCATTTTGGCTTTGGAATGCAATATCAGAGGTCCTACGTAGGCAGTTTTTTTTTGTGCCAAATATATATACATGTTTTGGTTTGCCAATATAAGCACCTCAAAGTCTGTTATAGGTTTAGCAAAACTCGATAGGCTAGTTCTATTCAAATTTTTGAGATAAAATCATTTTTATGCATCAAGGTATTTTAGTGAATAGCCATCGTTGAAGTAGTGGTGTATTTTTTATGTTAGCTATTGGAATCACTTGGATGGTACCAATTACCCACTATGGGCTTATATGATTTGTCATGTATTGGTTGCAAAAGGACTGTGGAATTTGTGTAGGGTGTTGAAAAATATCCTATAACGCTTGCAAATATAGTTACTGAAGGTGATTGAGATGACATTGAAGATGAAGATGGTGATATTCTTTAGGTTCCTATTGGTCTTTTGGTTTGTGCTACACCTACTGCACAAAAACATCGTTGGGATGGTACAGATGCTCAAGCACGTGCATTTATAGCGTTTTCTATCAAATGTGCCATTAATCCTCTTATTTGCTCATGCAAAACAGAAAAGGATGCTTTTGTGATACACTTACCACTTTATACTAGGCAAGGAATAAGGCTGGTGTTGCTTACCTCCAAATAAAATTGAAGAGTATTTGAGCTGTTATGGTTTAGTTTTGGATAGCTTAGTTTGTGGATAGTTTGAGTTGTTATAGTTTAGTTTGCACAATGTTTCCTTCTTCCATAAAATTCACATAGTTTGGTGTGGGTTGTTTAGGTTGATGAAATTGGTTATGAATCTCTTTTTTATGCTCAATCCTTCACTTAACAAAATTAACACAATGATCATTGGGTTCCTTTTTGTGTATTTAAAAAACAATAATTAGCTTCTATTTGAACAATATTGTATGGCATGGTCATTCGGGCTATTATTAAAAAGGATACTATGGTCAAGTCTATAAACTTGAAATGGGGTTGAGTACACTTTCCATGAACAACCCATTAAAGACGTTGAAGCGAGAAGACTGGTGATTGAGGATACTAGTCCTCTAGTTAGCATGAATAAAATTGCTTCACATGGGGATGTTCAAGCAAAGGTCCGATCAGATTACTCTGCAAATATTCATCTTCAAAAACCATTGAGATGCTCTACATGTGTCTCACTTTCACTTCATAGATATGTTCTAGGTTTGGATTTTATTATGCCAACAGATGCTGGTGAGTCTTCTTGATACAAAGAGGCTTTGCAAACAAAGGATCATGTCAAGTAAGAGCTGGCCATGAAGAGTGAGTTGGATTCTATTTACAAGCATGGTAGTTCAGATTAAGTACCTTTTCAAAAGGGTAGGAAATCTTTCCCATGTAAATGGGTATATAAGCAGAAATTCACATCAGTTAGTGCTTCTTCAAAGTATAAAGCATGACTTGTTGCAAAGGGTTTTAAGCAACAACATGGTGTTGATTTATCTCTGCAATGGTCAAGATGACTGCGAATGTTGCTTGGATTTCTTGAAATGGAGGACTTAGCGCTAGTCCAAATGGATCTCAAAATTGCTTTCTTGCATGAAGATCTTATAGATGAGATGTATATGGGACAATGAGAGGGTTATGTAGTTCTTGGCAAAGAAAATCTAGTTTGTAAGTTGAAGAAGAGCTTATATGGACCTAAAAAAATACGATGAGATTGGATCATCAAAAAAAATTTAAAAGTTTGATGCTTTTATGAAGTCTCAAGGCTATTCTCAAAGCAATGAGGATCATTGTCTCTACACAAAGAGATGCTCTGATGGTAGCTTGATATGCTCGATAATTTATGTCGATGATATGTTGATTGTTGGGAAGTCCTCTTATGACTTGCCAATTCTCAAAAAGAAGTTGAGTGAGACATTTGATATGAAAGATTTGGGGGATGCTAAACATATTCTTGGCATCTACATTACTCGTGATAGGAGTAAAAGATGCATATACTTGTCTCAAAGTGAGTACATATCCAAAGTACCTCACAAGTTCAATATGTAGGGTGGAAAGGCATTGAGTACACCTTTACCCACATATGTGAAATTGAGCAAGGATGATTGCCCTGAATCAGATGAAGAAAAGAAGTTCATGAACAAAACTCCTTATTAATCTACTACTAGTAGTCTTATGTATGCTACATTAGCTACAAAACTAGACATTGCATTTGTAGTGGGAGTTGTGAGCAGATATATGTCTAATCTTCACAAGAAGCATTTGGAAACAATGAAGATGATTTTGAGATATTTGAGTGGTACTAAGGACAAGTGTGTATGCTTGGGTAGAGGGAAAGCACCCATTATTCGTTACATAGATTTTGATTATGTTGGTTGTGTAGACAATCAGAAGTCTACATCAGAGCACATTCTTTATTTTGCTTGAGGTGCTATCTCTTGGAGATCTCATCTTTAAGAATGTACAATTGTTTCGACCACAAAAGAAAAGTATGTTGCAGCAAGTGAGGCATGCAAGGTTGAGGAGTGTGGCTTTCTCGTGTTGCTTGTGATATAGGTCTACCCAAGCATGTACCACATTTAACACTTAGTCTGAGTCATAACAAACAAGAACTATGCCATTAAAAGACCCCCCCAAAAAAATGCAATGTTTTTACAAATTCTCCAAATTTTGAATACTTAAAGGTAGCCAAATTTGGCTACTTTCACAATACGTTATCTTTTACTTTCAAGAGAGAATTATGAAATGGACAAAAAAAGTCTTATTTATGAGCATACGCATTTATAATTGGATCAAACAAAAAGGAAATGAGCAAGAAAAGACTAAAATATGATCTGACTACTTGGATACATAAGACAATTTCAAGAACAACAATCAATTATGTCGCTATGAATCTATGAATAAAAAGTATTTGTATTTGTATGAGATCATTTGGTATCTTACTAGAAGATTGAACTTGATTTTGTTTTGTTTGAATTGAATTAGTTGAAGTTATAAATTTTGAGTCTCTTTTGTGTTGCTGTGAGGTAATCTCGATTAGTTTTTACATGCTCTAAGGTTGGAGCTTTAGTTCAATAAAAATTTACCCATGGTTCTTTAATAAAATATTCTAAGACATTGATTTTTTCTTCGCCCCAAGAATTTGGGCTTTGAAAATTTGATTTTTTTTTTCTCTCTCTCTATCTTTGTCTCTCTTTATCTCTCGATCTCTCTCATTCTCATGGTTGAAGTTAAAACGCAAGACAATATGTATGCTTTTAGAGGAAGTTGGAGCTTACGTCTACTTTTCATTATCGCTTAGAGCAAAAAGCTCATTTTCAGCAAGAAGTGACGGAAGACAATATGTATGCTTTTAGAGGAAGTTGGAGCTTACGTCTACTTTTCATTATCGCTTAGAGCAAAAAGCTCATTTTCAGCAAGAAGTGACGGAAGAGTAAACAAATGAGGCTTTGTTGTTGTTGAAACATCATTGAACTGTCTAAGATGATCATGCCTCTTTGTGCGCATGCAGAATTCTACTCATTTTGCACAGTCTAACATGGTCACGCCTCTTTGTGCGAATGCAAGAGTCTGCATAGTTGAGGAAGATGGAAGATGAATAGTTTTTGTGCTTCACTTTTCTTATTTGATGTCCAATACTCTTTGTTTAACATTGAATATGTATTGCGCTCCCTTCCCAAAAAAGGGGCTCTTTATGCGGGAGGTTGATGCCTGGCATTGACCTCCCGCATAAAGAGCTCCTTGCTCTTCCCAAAAAAGGGGCTATTTATGCAGGAGGTCGATGCCAAGTCGATGCCTGGCATCGACCTCCTGCATAAATAGCCCCTTTTTTGGGAAGAGCAAGGAGCACAAGTACATATTTGATGTGAAAAAAGAAGAATACAATAGAAAATAATAAGATCGCGATAGAAAACCATGCTGTTATGCTGCATTATGTACCCGTCATCATCGTAAAAAAACATTCATTCTTTTTGCAAAGAATGGTATTTAATTTTCTAAAAGACAAGTGAACGCTTCGTTTCACATGGAGGCTTGCATAAAATGTGAAATGTAGAGAGGAGGGTCTTTGCTTTTATTTGGCTTCCATGGTGCTTGATGAATATACGACCCAACCAAATACAATAAAACCCAAATATCTATTTTCGACTATTCCAATCGACATAATTGTTTTACTTCATATTTCTGGTATAGATAAATCAAACATTCTTTATATGAGTTACTATTATTTTTCACATAAAAGTACTAACACATCATGGAAAAACCATCCTCTGATACATATATTCTAATTCCTTTCTTAAAATGGTCTGGAATGATGTTTTATGTGGGGCTGAAATAAAATGGATTTCTTTTTTATTTCCATTTTCATGAAATTATGTAATTTTGATAATCTAGAAGTTTTTTATAGTTCTAACTCGAATTCGTAGTGTCATATATAGCATATTTTCATAACCAAAAATTTGAATGGAGATTAAAACAAAGTATCATGAAATGAAATCAAATCTTTTTCATGCCAAAATTAAAATGAATGTTGTCATATCTACGAAACAATTGGAAATAGGCCAATTTTTCCTTGTTTTTAGCATATTCTTGTAATTTCTAAAAGAGAACATGTCATTGTTCTCGTTTCTTATGACTCAGTGTTATTTGCTCATTGATACTCAGAGTGCTATTGCTTTGGCTAAGAATCCGGTATATCATGCAAAGGAAAATCACATTGATGTGAGGTATCACTTCATTAGAGATTGCTTAGCCACTTAGCGTATTATTCCTGAGAAGATTCATACTTGAGGTAATGCTACAAATGTTTTAACTAAAGCTCTACCACAAGATAACTTTCAACACTATTGTCACTTGATGGGGGTTACTTGAATCATGATCTTACATAGTTACTTGTATATTGTATAACATGCCCAACTAGTGGGAGGTATAGTTTGTATACTTGCACTCAAGTATTCTTTATCATGTTTTATTTTTCTCCCATAGTCACTTTGGCCATATTGGCCTTTAGTGGAAGATTGTTACCATTAGTGTCTATATGAAAGGCCAAATGGCCATCAGACACCTTTGTATATGTTTTTTCATAAAACATATAGTGGCTTGGTCAGCGATAGATTGTAAGTTCACTTGCATTTGGAAAACCTAAGAAGTTTATGTTTGTGTCCCCCTGTGCACTATGGTTTTATCATATTCTACAATCTCTATGCGGAGTACTAAGGGTGGCATCTAGAGCTCAACTTTGTACATCAAGGGTATAATTATGGAGCTCTTGAGAAGGAAAGTCCACTACGGTGTGCCACCATTGAAATACTTTATCTTTAAGAGATCTAGTAGGTGTAGCAGCCTTTTCATGGTTCAATTCCTAAGTAGTGGATTGTTTCACCTCCTAGTCTTAAACTTGCAATTTAGGACACAAACCATCCATGATTATGTTTTCGTTTAGTGGTATACAACAGTTATTGTGATTTACAGTCATAGTTTCTAGTTGAAGTTCATTTTGAATGGTTATCTTGTCTTGTTTGGCTTGAAAATTGTGATTTGATTCTACTACATTTTTGGGAGTTTTTATCTCTATGATGTAAAAGAACTTTTCTTCATTTGATCTCTCAGAGTTTTACTCATCGGTGGGGCCACCCTTCCATCACGCAACGTACTGACCTCACCATCTCTGATCACTACCCGATCGTTATCACTTTTCAACCTTCCAACAGGACCCACAAGGCTCCGTGGTTCCATGCCAACGTTTCCACCTTCTCTCTCCCCTCCGTCCATCAAGAGATTGCCGATGTGTGGAAGGTGGCGTTCGCCTCTGGCTTGGCCCCAGCCAAGTGCTGGAGAAGTGCGGTCGACAAGTCTCGCAAGATCATGATCAGAACTAAGAAGACGCTCGAGACAGTGCGGCGGGCTCGTAGGGAAGCGCTTTACCACAGACTCTGGCGACTCGAGGAGGAAGTAAACAAAGGAAAACACCAAGCCCAGAAAGGTCTCCGAAAAATCAGAGCGGCGTTGAGATACGAGGAAGAAATACAAAGGAATAACTTGCAAATCTTCTTCAAGGAGTGGTGGGCTGGAAAAGCCGACAAACCCACCAAGGAGATGTGCAGTATCCTTAAAAGGAAACACAACAGAGAGACGATTCCCCTACTGCGAGACCCACATGGCAATGTATGCAAGTCGGAAGAAGATAATGTTGGCATCATCGAAGGGCACTTCACGAGACTCCTGGGAACCTCGAACCCCCTCTCCCATCACAGAAGGGACTGCATGGCTGCCATTTCTAGGGTTTCCCCCCGGAGAATACCGCCCAACCTCCACTCCCTGCTTCATGCCCCGATCTCAGAATCAGAAATCATTGAGGTCATTGATGCCCTCCCTCTCGGTAAAAGCCCGGGACCCGACGGTCTCACTAACGAGTTTTTTAAATCCTTCAAGCTGGTGGTTGCAACCCCTCTTCGGATGGTTTGGCAAGAAGCGCTAAAATTTGGTGCTCTTCCTTCTTGTATAAATAATGGAATTATCAAGCTGATTCACAAGAAGGGGGAAAAAAACAGAATCGAGAACTGGCGGCCAATTACGATGCTCCAAACAGGTTACAAGATCGTCGCCAAAGTCATTGCCAACAGACTTGCGTGCCACCTGAGATCTTGGCTAAGTGAGGACCAAAAAGGTTTCATCAAAGGCAGGTCCATCCTGGAAACCATTGTGGATATTTGGGAAGGTATTCAATTTGCAAATGAGTCTAATCAAGATATGGTCTTCCTCAAGATCGACTTTGACAAAGCCTACGATAGGCTAGAATGGGACTATATTCTGCAGTCGCTCCAAGACCTCGGATGTAGTCAGAAATTCACCAAGATGATCGCGACCCTTCTCGGCAACGCAACGACCCAAATTAACGTTAACGGCAAACTTTCGAAGGCGATCCATCTTAAAAGATCTATTAGGCAAGGATGCCCTCTTGCCCCCCTTCTCTTTGCCATTGCCACTGAGGGGCTGAGCAGACTTGTGGCTCATCATGTGGAGGTTGGCAATATCAAAGGCCTCCAGCTACCTCACGACCACAGTCAAATCATCATGAGACTCTTTGCCGATGATATGAACGCGTTCGTTCACAATGATAATACCAGCCTGGAGACTTTCTGGAGGTGCCTTGATACCTTTTGTGTGGCCTCTGGATCCAAAATCAACCACAATAAGACCGCCTTTAGGGCCATTGTGGGACATCAACCTGGCCTTCTCATTGATCATGGCTGTCAAATCATTCCGCAGGGCCAAATCTTTCGGCTGCTTGGAATCCCCTTGGGGTTTGGTGTCTCTATGGAGCAGCGATGGAACTGGGTGCTGGCCAAACTTGAAAACAAGCTCAATTACTGGAGAGGCATGCAAATCAACCTCGCTGGACGAGCGATGGTTATCAACACGTTCCTCCTCTCGTCTACCATCAATTTCCTTTCTTGCTGGAGACCGAATGAGCAAGGCCTGTCCAAACTGAATAGCATCTGCAGAAACTTTCTCTGGACGGGTGATCATAACAGAAGGGGGGTGCCTAAAATCAAATGGGCCATCTGCACCAGCCCTAGAGAGAGCGGGGGGCTTGGCATCCTGGACATCGGGTGTATGGCTAACAAACTGGCAGCCAAATGGATGATTAAAGCTTGGTGCAATAGGGAGGCCTCGTGGGCCAAGCTGATCTTCAGAAACAAAAATGAGTTGGCCCTCACGGGGTCCCCGAACTGGAAGAACCTAGACATCATGACCCTGCTATTCTCCCCGATTCCTGTCTTCTCGAAAGGCTCCAATCTCGTATGCTCTCTTTGGAAGGGCTGGAATAAAGTCAAAAGCTTCACAAGAATTAGTGAGGACTGGAAGTGGGCGGCCGGAATCAGACAAAACGACTCTATCTGGTTTCCGATACATGGCATCCGGAGTGTGGAGTCGTGGAACATTCAAATTGCCAAGAAGTTATGGAACAAAGGATTCAAAAAATGGAAACACCTCTGGAAACATGACACCAACAGTTGGATCAACTACGAGGATATCGACCCTCGCATAAACATCTCCTACGAAGAATGGAACACCTTGCAAAGCAGATGCCTCGCTTGGGATCGTCACAAAACTCGACTTCTCATGGGACACGATGCTCCGAACGTGCGTGGTCTCATATGGCACAATGGAAATAGCCTACTCAAAATCCCGAACATCAAAGAAACGACTGACCTCCATATCAGCCTCAACAAGAAGTGGTGCCTTTCTTGGACGCGGCTTCGGTGGGACATGAAATTCATGAGTATCTGGCACCCACTTATAGAGATTAAGAAGTCTGTCCTCTTATGGCAAATTCTTCATCGAGGAATTTGGACTAACCATAAGGCAAGCAAAATTTGTGGGATCCCTCCGTGGTGCAAACGCTGCCACCGTGCAATCGAAGATGTCCCACACATCTTCCTTACTTGCCCCAACTCCTACAGAATCTGGCAGACGGTTGGACTGAAAATCAGAGCTCAGAAACAGCTTAGTTGGAAACAAGTCCTTTTGGGAGAAGCGATTGGCTGCTCTGCGGCTCTTTGGAACGCAATCAGAGGGGAAGTCCTGTGGAAAATCTGGCGGGAGCGGTGTGCTCTCAACTTCGGCGACCCCCCCAGGGAGTGGTCGATTGAAAAATCCCTATTCCTCCTTGGCAAAAGGATTGTCAACAGTAAGAAATCCCCACCCTTCAGGCACCATCAAGTCCTCCTTTTGATCAACAACAAGCTCAAACCCAAGTGGGTCCCGCATGAGGGCGACGAGAGGGTGATCAACCTTCTTTGTAATGCAACCTAGGAATCAACCAAGCTTCCCCTGCTTTGTGGGATTTGGGGGGTCCCGTGGGCACTAGTCCCCTTCTATTGTACCTTTGTTTCTTAATTTAATTCAAGTCCGGGAGAGTAGGCTACTGCCGAACTTCCTTTATATTAAAAAAAAAATAATTTTATTTAAAGGTCTAGTAGGATGTTTTTCAACATCATGCATAATATTTCATAGCCCTTTTTCTACCAATATTTGATGCATCATATATGCCCATATTGGGTAATTAGTACCATCCAGCTTATCTTCAATAGCCAACATACAAAATACATCATTGCTTCTAGCCATGGTTTGTGACTAAATACCTTGATGCAAAAAATTTATTATACCTCAAAATGTAGAACAAAAACACTCTATCAAGCTCTCCTAAACTTGTAACACACTTTGAGAACGAAAGGCATGTGCATTGAGCTTGTGATGCATAAAACTTCATATTGCTCGGTAGTACCTATTGGTGCAATTAAGACCAAGCCTACACACTTGATCGCTTCACAAAAGATTGATGTATTAGCATATCATTTCGAAGGATACATATCTACAACCTCCTATAACTATGAATTACACTTACTCATTGTAAAAGTATGATGAACCCATAAGGACTTAGGAAGCATATAATCTCGTGAATTTTGGTAGTTGAGTCAAGAGAGAATCAATCCTATTCTTTAGGATTCACTTTATTGGTAGAGATTTCAAATCCTATACTTTAGGATGCACTTTATTGGTAGAGTTGAGTCAAGAGAGAATCAAATTCAAATCCTTCGCTCCAACAAAAGCTATAAAAGAGGACATGAAGAGCTCATGTGTATCTTGAGGTTTAGAGATCATTTCCATGTACTTTCATTGCAAAGAGGAGCTCATCTCATAGCTCACTCATTGCTCATTCATTGAGCAATGCCTTATTTCCAATGACATTGTACTTTTACATGATTTAATTCATACATGATAATTAGTTCTTACTCTCATAACTTTATTTGTATGAGCTGGTTCTCATTGTATAGTGCATCATTTCATGTGATTCAAAGCGTGACATCTTCAGCATATTGTCTACTTTACTCCTACAAAGTTTCATTACTTATGCTTCTCGCAGTCGTTAGAATTGATCAATCATTGCTCAATGGTCTATGATTGTCAAGTCCCGTAAAAGTCGGGATAGATTCTTAACTTGCTAAACATATTTCCCTGCATATAGTTTATGACTTTAGATGATTCCACTCATGATTGGTAGCTTGTTAAGCTAGCTAAAGTTCCCCAAAAGGAATTTTATTAGTTGCTGTTGTACTCAAAGAATTGCACAAAACTTTGAGTAGGTGTCTCAACCAAAATAGCAAGTTTTGGAACTTGGATCATATGCCAACCTATCTATTCTAATCCTATTATTAGTGCATCATCTTCTAAGAAACATCAAAAGAGTGTACGCGTGCTCCAATCAAGCCTCAAACATGCGGCACCTCACGTTGAGTGTACTGTTATAACCACGAAGGCTGTAGTATTTCACAATGTGTGACATGTGAATAAAACTCTATTCCCTTTTCCTACCGAAGCAAAAGGCATAGAGTCAAAGCGCCAAAGGCACCTCTAGCCGGTCTCATACAAGATTCGATCTATACACCTCATCGGTTGCAATTGCTGTTTTTTTCCATCAGAGCCAATTTGTTTCTACATCAGCATGCTATAAAATAATAAGAATTTTCTATGTCCGTGATGGAGAAGCTGTGAGGATGGAGATTAGACTTTCGAAACTGTAACCTCTCATTTCAGATGTTAACATCTTGACTACTACTGTAGAGACAATCGATGCTCAAAGTCTCTTGTATGGCTCAAGCTCTATTAGGGAAGCCTCAAAGGATGGGCTAAGATAAGCATGAAGGCTTCATTTCTTCAAGAAGGTGTATATAGATCTGCAGTGCTCGCTTACATACAATCTCGAGCCAAATTGAATCCCATCTCACTAAAACTACCCAAGTTTCTACTCTCTGCATACAAGCAAGTTTCCTTTGGACTATTTGGGTGTGGAAAAAAACTCTTTTCATAAAAAGTCCTGCAAGATTTATGAAGAGTTATTGGTCAAAGCAAGGGAGATAGATCAAAGGGCTGGGCTCTTAATCCCAACCACGAAGGAGAATGCCTCTTCTTGAGGACCAATGGAAGGAAGTAGCTTAACTGAGAGATAAGCATTTTCCAAGTTAATGATTGGTTTCAATATTTGTTTTTACTCTCTGGTTTCATGTAGGATGCATTTTAATCATTGAAGTATGGCAGTAAACTTCATTCTTGATAATCTTGATGCAAATTATTGAAACCTACATGAAAGAGCATAAACATATTGAAACATTCATTAACACACAAACATGCGTATACGAAAAATGTTTTCATGCACAATTTAAATTTTCTTCTTGCTTGCAAAAGGAATAGGATGCACTCAAGTTTGTGCACATGTATATTTATAAGTTTTTGTAAGGTAGAAGATAGATTATTTGTGCATGGATGATTGGATGCACACATGTCATGGCCTAGTATGGATCTCTAGTCATTGAAGAATAATGTTCTCCCAAGTAGTGAGAAGGTTATTCTTCAAACACTTTGATAGTAAGTAGTTCCCTAGCAGTCCCAAACCACCAGAAGTGGTACTTAAAGTCCAAACGTTTGATATCACCTGGAAGTGTATCAAAGATTCTTAGCTTTAGAATATGAAAGGCATTAGTATGTGCTTGGACTTGAGTAGGGGAAAGATCTCTTAAAAAATCCTGCAGGTTAGCCAAAAAGCTTAGAAAAGCTCAAGAGATCTTAATGATAAAGATCAAGTCTTTATTCTATCGCATGATC
Source organism: Ceratopteris richardii (assembly GCA_020310875.1). NCBI lineage: Eukaryota > Viridiplantae > Streptophyta > Polypodiopsida > Polypodiales > Pteridaceae > Ceratopteris > Ceratopteris richardii. Next base: position 24,005,765 of record CM035429.1, read on the forward strand.
AACAAGAATTGATTCATCTTGGCCATGGTTCTCCAAGAATTACGGTTGGAACTACTATGAAATTTGCACAAGTATTGGCACTCGAAATAGTAAGTTGTTCCAAGTTTGAACAGAGTAGATATTCCAAGTAAGTAGTCTACAACCATGTCAACACTACTTAAGTCTGTGGAAGGTAAAACATAAATGTTTTCCTATCCTTAAATGGATTTTGGTACAAAGAAAAAAACTTGAGTGGATGCTTAGACTTAAGCAGTAGAGAGATTCCTATAAAGTCCTCGAGGTAGTTATTCAAAAGCTTTTGTTAGAAAGGAATCTAAAGACAAGCAGTAAACAAGCTCTTCTCACTACAAATTGGTCAAGTATAACCAATTAGACATGAATTTGATAAATTCAATAACTTGTAATGATAGTGGGTTTTTCTTTTGAAAAACTTAGTAAAGAAGAACGAATATTCTATCAAAGGTTTTCCAGTTCCCAAAGGAAAACATAAGATCTTGAAACGATCCTGTGAAGGGATCAAAAACCTAGAATATCAAGTTAAAGGTAATGCTTGAAACTTCAAAGAGTTGAAGTAAAAAGGTACTCTATCAAGATATGTTTAGACTTTAGGATAAATATCACGCACACATTAATGTGAATATAAAATAAGGTGGTATGGGATGCCATATTTTATACTCATATTGATGTAGGAAAGATGGTATGGGACATCGGACCGTGCGAAGATAATTATCTTTTAGTCTCAGAAAGGATTTTGAAGTTAGATTTGATATTCAAGGAAATCAAAACTTCCAAGGATAAGTTTTAATTCAAGGAGGATAAAAGTACGATCTCAAGATGCTTCAAGATCAAGCTCGTAAGAAGATATGAAGTAAGTAACTCCAAGATCTTCTGGAAAAACTTCAAGCCAAAGTGTTGATGATTCAGAAATATTTGATAAATTTCTGAAAGAGTGAGACTTTGACTTTGAACTGATCATTTCAACTAAGGAATAGATTGACTAAGTCAAGCACAAATTTCCTAGTGTAACTTGGTAAAATTCAATCTTTTGACTTAAAGAAATGCACAAGAATTGCATTCCCAATAAGAAGTCATAAAGATTGAATATAGGCATGAACTTAGTTTCAAGTGAAGCATTGTTTGAGTAAAAACTCATCAATAGAATGTCAATGGTTGCGAAACTTGCCCATTAGGAAGTGAGGCATTCTATACCACAGATCTAGGCTAGTCCCCAGTAAGTGTGGAGGAGGGGACACCGGAGACTATTGTGCCCATTTGCTCACTGATACAGTCCACCTGACTACTGATGTAACCCACTTGGCGGCTGATGGTCCCCATTTGTCCACTGATGCAAGACAAGGGGAAGATCTCCTAACATCCTCCTGTCTGGCTACTATCCATCCCCAAGCTCTCATGGGTTGACTTTGGAATGAGCATGCTTTCGAAAGTGAGTTCCTTGATCGCTCACTAGCTCTATAGGCAGTCCACATCTTGTAAAAACATTTTCAAATAAGAATTTTGCACTCGTGTGTGCATCATTCTTTTTTGTGGCCTTAGCCTCTACCCATTTGGTAAGATAATCTGTTGCAACTATGATGTATTCAGCATGAGTTCCTTTTGCTAGGTGGTTAATGGGTCCTACAAAGTCTATGCCCCACTTAGAAAATGCACATCCTCCCATCATGGGTTTCAGTGGCATTTCATCTTTGCGAGTAGGAAACTGCGTTCTTTGGCACACATCACATCTCTTAACATAGGTATGTCCATCCATGTGAAGAGTGGGCCACCATAATCTTGAAAATAATATATCTTTGATTATCCAATTTTACCGGTGGTCTTTCACAACAGACATGACATTCTTTACACAACTTATAGACGTCTGCTTCCAGAAGGCCAATATACTCCTAGTCTATGTAGATTTTGCAATGTACGATGTTTTGAATGATGTTGGTTTAATGCACCTACATGTGCTAATTGCAACCAATTTGATTCATCTACACAACAAGCAAGAATCTTTTGATTATCCTATTTATATATGCTTCCTGCTATTATTTGATATCTTTGTGACTTGGTGATTTCTCCTTCTCTGATCCTTGTCCTTGGATTCTTGGGTCCAAATGTGAGAATAGGGACAACTGGTTTAGCCCATTCAGGTACTATTTCAAGGTTAAACAAGTATCCATCGGGTAGTTCATCCACTATTCCTTGAGGAACTTCTCTTGAAGTTAATCTTGAGAGATGGTCATCTCTAAGGGATCTTTCCCTTCCTCACTGCTACTTCAATGTCATACTCCATGAGTAATAGAAACCATCGTATCAAATGTCCGATATTACAAGGCTTATTGACTAAGTATAATAATGTTTGATGATCTGGGAAGAACTTGAACTTATTTTCCAACAAATAATGCCTGAATTTACTTACCGCATAGATCATTCCTAATCCTTCGTGTTTCATAGTGGTGTAATTTCTTTCTACTGCATTCAATGTTGGGGATGTAAGGGTCATGTGACCTTACCCCCATATTCATGTATATACATCATATATAGAGCATTGCCTCAAGAGAGTTCATTATGTGGGTTTCGAGGCTCCCACGCATGTCTGCGTGTCTCTTCGCTCTTCTCTCTCCCTCCATCTTCTCCTTCCTCCTCTTCTTCTACACACCAAAAGCCCTTCATTGGTATCAGAGCATGTTGATGTCTTGTGTGCAAGAAGCTTCAATGGAAGCTTAGGTCAGAAGAGGTAGAAGTGCAGGTCGGCATATCTTGGTAGCTGTTCAGTATTTCGATTATAAATCGAGTTAGAAAGCTTGGGTTGATGCGTTTTAAAGTTTTGTGCCTAGCTAACACAGAGAGCTACAACTTCACAGAAGGACGCAGAACCTGCTTCGGAGTTTTAGACTACCGAAAATTCAAAAAATGCAGACTATTATAGAAGGCGAATCTACATTCAGTAGGATAACAGGTAATTTTTTGGATCATAACTTGAGTTCTACAGCTGGGAATGTGATGATTCAACTTGCTATGCCTAGCTTGGAAAGATAGCTACAACTTTGTAGAAGATCACAATTCCAAATTCTGAGTTTTAGATCACCAAAACTGCAAAATACAGAGTAGTAATATTATAGGTGAAACTGAAATTGATAGCTGGTGCTTATTTTGAGCATGTGTTGAGCTACGCACCTCCGATTGAGGTGTTCTTTATCTCGTTACGTAGCCAAGAATCAGATCTTGAAGTTTTCTGATGATCAAAAGTTCAGATTCAGAGGCTATCACCTCTGAAACAGAAAAACACAGAGCAGCACAATTTTGTCATAAGAACCCTAATTACTCTTGGAGGTTGAATTTGCTTTGGAACTTCTTCGAGAGAGAATTTTTGGTGTGTAAGCTCTTATTTTTAGAGCTTCAAAGCATCGTACATGTATGATCATTGTGGTAGCTCCTTCATATGAGAGTAGGGCATGATCTTGTCACATGTTTGACATGTAAGATGACATTGTGGTATACTCTTTTTTGAGGTTTATGTCATCATAAGTTCGATCATGGATGTATAGTGGCATTGTGGTCTATATCTTGCTTATGCCACTTGGTTATGGATTTAGTTACCGATTGCACACAATTCTGTGAGAGTTGATTATGGATCTTGGTTGGTACTTGTATCTTTTGTTTTCTTTGCAGGTACATGATCGAGATTGGAGCCTCAATTACACATTCATTTGTCACCATTATTAGCATTTGGTCATTGATTGATATGTATTTGCTAGTGTGATTCTTGGCATATGTGGATGGTGATCCCCACATGGTTATTTTGGTTCTAGAGTCCATTTTACAAAGGAGATGCTACCGAAATTTCATCCGCTTTTATGCTAGAAAAGAGCTCTGTTGGATCTTGAAGCTTATGTGATAGCTTTGGATCATTAATTATCTCCATTCAGTTGGACTTGGTCACAGGTTGTTTGTGACAAGTTGGACCATCTTGCAGGATTCATTCTTGAGTGGGAGATACATCATCATTATATTGGCGTATATTGCCATCAGCTTTTGGCATATGTAGTTGCCATTATCTTTGGTTGGATCACTGACAGGTGGGGATAGATTACTCATTGTTCTTTTGTTATTGGATATCTTGTTTGATTGCTGAGTTTACAGGGGATACTCTATCAAATTTTTCCCAGGATTCTTTCACATCTACTTTGTCACTTTGGAGACTTGGTGAACACACTTATGCTCATGGTTTTATGCGCATGCTAGATGCATGGTTATGTGAGAGGTGGTTCACATGGTTTCTTCTCCAATGAGACATTTCTGATGTGAGTTATGCATATGGATATGCAGGTGTGATCCTATTGAGGATAGTGTATTGTTTTTAGTCTCTTGTTACATTGCTAGTCTCTTGGATTGCTAGCATGGTCTCTTCTCGGTTTGATGGTATTGACTTTTCGAGATGGAAAGCTCAGATGTGGCATACATTGGTTCATGCAGGGTTACACATGTATGTGCATAGAGATGCACAGAGGCCTCGTGACATGCCCGACCATGTACGGATGGATATGGATGCATTGGCCAGCTCCACTATCCGATTACATCTTGTGGATTCTATATATGAGTCTGTTATGTATGAGAAGACGAGTAGTGCATTATGGCAGAGACTACATGATATGTATGCGAGTTCGTTGACTTATGTGAGACATAGATCACATCGACGACTTCGGTGTTGGCATTGTGGTCATGAGGGTCATATTTGACGATAGTGCTTCAGGCGGATGTGATGACGACATCAGAGATATGCACATGATGCAGGTGAGGTAGTGATTTCAGGAGAGTCTATGGCAGTTGATTATGCTAGTGATGGTGATATCATTTTCTCCTATGGTTCATCTTAGGATTCCTCTTGTTCATTGGATAGCACACATATGGCACTTGGACTTGTCAGTCCCTCGATGATTGACACAAGCATAGAGCGAGTGGGGGCTTTGCAGGAACTTCATCAGTTCTTGCATCAGTCAGATATGAGCTCGACTCTTGTCAATATGAGTCTAGAGCAGTTTGAGGTGCATGGATACACCTTGTTCAAGGCGGTTGGTGTAGGCTGATCTGGTATGGGTAGAGATCCGGACTCTTCCTGTACATTATTGTATAGTCCTACACCATTCTTTATATATGTTACCACTTATGGTCACATTGACCCTTAAGTGGGAGATTGTTGGGGATGTAAGGGTCATGTGACCTTACCCCCATATTCATGTATATACATCATATATAGAGCAATGTCTCAAGAGAGTTTATTATGTGGGTTTCGAGGCTTCCACGCATGTCGCGCATCTCTCCTCTCTTCTCTCTCCCTCCATCTTCTCCTTCCTCCTCTTCTTCTGCACACCAAAAACCCTTCATTCAATTGTGTACTCCCGTAAGCTATCGATAGATTTATATCGCCTTCATTTGTAGGTTGTGCCAACACACATCCTATGGCATAGTTGGATGCATCCACATGCACATGGAATGGCTTTCTCCAATCTGGGGTTGTTAATATAGGTGCTGACCACAAGCGTCGTTTAAGTTCATTGAATGAAGCAAGAATGCAAGTTTGTTTCAACTGCAATGGAGTGTAATGTAAAGTTGAGTGAAAAGGAAGGCGATGAGTTGCATGATATGAAGGTGTATAGATCCATGGTAGGATCTTTGATTTATGCAAAGAAAATAGACCTAATATATGTTTTGTAGTGGGAGTATTGTCATAGTTTATGCATGAATCTCGAGTACCTCATATGCATGCAACAAAAAGAATGCTTAGATATTAGAAAGGTACCATGAATATAGGATTATTTTATATTCATGATATCGATCTAACTATTAAAGTCTTTATTGATGCAAATTGGGTTGGATGTAAAGATGATAGAAGATCCACAAGTGGATATGTGATAATAGCAGGAAACAAGACATTAACATGGAGCTCAAAGAAACAACCTATTGTTGCTTTATCTTCTACAAAGGCTGAGTATAGAGGTCTAGCATTACCTACTATTGAGATTATGTTGTTCAAAAAAGTCGTTTCATGACTTGAATGTGCAGGTTGATGTGCCATTGATATATGGGGATAACTTGAGCAACATTCATATGACCTCAAATCCTATTTTTCATTCTAGAAAAAAGCATATAGAGTTACACTATCTTATGTTCCAGAGAATGCCATAAACAATGAAGTGCAAGTTTCTTTTGTTGGAGCAAAGGATCAAGTTGTAGATATCTTCACCAAATCCTTGGAGCTTGAAAGATTCAACTATATTCTTGGCATGAAGGAAATACCCTTTGAAACTTGAGGGGAGAATGTTGAGAACATTTGTTTAATGTATAGGTACGAGTTCCAAATTATGTAAATACCTTTCAGATGTCTTCAAATACTTCAAGAGGGCTTATATTATTGAAAAAAGATATCCAAAATACCATGTGAATTCTAGAACATGGTGAGTAAAATTAGTGAGTCACAAGGGAGCTCTAGTGGTGTCCTAGTGGAAGGTCTTTGTGACTAGTTCTCAAAGTCTATCAATATTTTGTTTATTTGAGCACTTGGTTCATGCAATACCTCCATGCAAGTGTTGAGCATGAGCTTATATGTATTAGGAATAATTTTGATTAGTTTTCCATGCTGTAATAAGAAGGAAGAAGTCATGATCTTGCAGGAAGTCCAAGAGAGTCATATGTGTATCTCTCTACTGCTATAGTTTTGTAGATATAGATTTTAGAGCTTGTATCTCCCTCATTATATATCTAAATTACATGTTTTATGGTTCTTTTTAAATCCCTTACTGTCTAATTTAATAGTGCTAATTTTCATAATCATTGGATTTGTGAGTTGAGAGAAGTACTCTCTCCAAGTAGTGTATGTTCTCGGGTTCACCTCTACTAAAGGTCTCCATTAAAAGGCAAAATTGCAAAGGTCATACCTCCTTGTGTAATTATCCAAGTTGCGTGTTTCTTAGCTTATTGGAAAGCTCTTGGTGTCTAGTTTATGGGATTGAAACAATTTTAAGAAAATCTAAGTGAATAAAGAACACCAATCTCTACAAGCATGATTGGTTTTCTCCACATAAGTTTGTGAAAAGGTCAACTAGTTCCTAGGGGTTCCACCTACTTATAGCTATACTTTGGAGGTCAATAAACTCCAACAATCATCAAATTTTAATTTGATGCAAATGGCATTTTCTAACACATATGGAAAGAACCTTGTGTGACTATGTCAATGCTTATACTACCTACCTAAGGATTCGCACCACAAAGCAAACTACTTTGTACTATGTTTTTGCTTGCTCCTCATGGACCTAGAGTATAGTAAATTATTTTGAATTTGGCACTTATTCTCTGTTGGTGCATGAATGAAGCATAAGTGCTTCAATAATGCACGTTGGATTCTCTTGATTTATGAGGCATAAATGTATGTCCATTGTAGTCTTTGCTTTTGTAGTTTCAAAGCTTAGATATTTAGTTTTATCTTAAACAAATATAAAGGAGATAAATGGAGAGATTCTCTAGAACTTAATAAGAGCCAAAAGCCACAAATACATTTGAATTCAAATCTCAAATCATCCCTTAAAATTTATGATCAGTTTTAAGTGGAATTTCTAGCAGTGATCAAGTCAAATAGTGTATATATACACTACGTGTTTTGCATCATGGGCATAGATTTTGAGAACGATGCTCCAAAGTGCTATAGTTATCTAAATACATACATTGGAATCTTAGGGACTCTATTAAGGATCTATTAAAGTTATCAAGGTTGTTCTACAGCAAGATTTTTCCAAGACCATCTCATCTCTGCACACTATCCATAACCTCCAAATTGTGGTATTAGAGCATAGTCAAAATTAGGTGTTGCAGGTGATGGATTTTTCTCATCTATTGAAAAATTGGATCAAAGCAACTACTTAGAATGGTCTCTAAAGATGGAGTCTTACTTGCAAGGAAGAAACATGATCAGATATATCCCAGGAGTTGAGATGATTCCATTACTCAGAAACAAGGGCCAACCAACTCAAGAGGAGCAAGAAAGGTTGAATACATGGTGTGCAATGGATGCTTTGGTAGGTTCATATGTTCTCAACTCTATCTCAAATTTCTTACTCACTCATATTAGGAACTATAGATCTCTCAAGAGACATGGACTTCTTTACAATCCTTCTTCTCCTCAAATATCAGAGCTAAGAATATCAGTTATAGATGGAGTTTACAACACTCAAGAACATGCCCAAGAAAAGTGTGATCAATTTTGTCACCAAGATGGACATTGTATATCAACTTGGAAGAATTAGAGAAACCATTGATAAAGAGTGAAGTGTGAGTCAAGTCATAAATGAGATCAAGGTTGATGATAGGTGAGAAGCTTTCATTACATGAGTGGATCTCTACAAGGATGCGAGAGGGTTAACAAGGTAATTGAAGATATGTTGCATATGTATATGAATGAAAAGCAGGATAATTGGAGTGAATATTTACCTTTGGTTGATTTTGCATATAATAGTGCATGGCATGCATCTAAAAAAATGACTCCGTGTGAAGCTATGTACGATCATAATTGTTTGACTCCACCTTCGTTTTTGGGTTTTCCAAATAAAGTAGAAGTGTCCAAAGAACTGCTTGATAAAATGGATGAAGAACTTGGGAAAATTAAGAAACACATAAAATAAGCTCAGAAAAGAAAAAAGAAATTCTATGATTTAAAGAGAAGACCACTTGAATTTCAAGTTGATGATATGGTATTCCTTAAAGTTAATCCTCATCAATCTAACTTGTTGCTAGGGAAGGATCATAGACTTTCTCCTCGATATGCAGGTCTTTTTAAAGTTTTGAGAAAGATTGGATCTCTTGCTTATTTCTTGGAATTACCTAAACATTTAAATGTGCATCATGTATTTCATGTTAGCTTACTTAAAAGATATGTATCTAATGTTTCTCATGCTTTGCAGGACAATTATAAGCTGAAGGATGATTGCTCTTTTGAGCTTCAACCAGAAATAATATTAGATGGAAAAGAAATATGTCTTAGAAATAGATCTATAGTAGAAATTTTAGTAAAATAGCACTCATACCCAGTAGAAGATTCGAGTTGGGTGAACTTGGACGATTTTATAAAACATTATCCTTCTTTCCAACTCTGAGGACAAAGCTCTTAAAGGGGGGAAGAATTGTAATAGGCCTCTTTTCTAGTGAAATAATTCATTTTGAACTTTTTGAATTTCATTGTGGGGATAATGCTTAGAATTAATAATTAGGTCATTATATGCACATACGAAAAATTTTGGGTTGACAAGTTTCATATTCTCTCTCTAGACCTTATTCGCATCATGTTTTCTAGTGGAATTTTGAAGGTGAAGATGAGAGAATTAAGGAAAAATCTGTATGAGAGAAAGGTAGAGCAAGTATAAGAGAATAAAAGTGCTTGTGTGAAATTTTTGGGAATCATGTTTTAAGTACCTAGTTCAAAGTCCTACATTTAGTTCGTTGTAAGAAAATGCCTTGATTTTACTCTCTCTCTAGAATTTTGAAATTTGCAGGGCTCAAAAGTGGCATTTGGAGGTGGACTTGGACCTCGGATGTCTCTAACACTATCATGCAGATCACAAAATTGAATAAAAGTGTCTCTCACAAGCTTAAGCTAATTCCTCACTGTTTTTGAGTTACAGGGATCTGAAAAGTGCCATTTTCCAACACTTAAAAAAAAACCGAGGGCTTATCTAATTCTTCTCTAATCCATGACTTTGATGCTCACATGTCACCATGTCTAATTATGGATATTTTCGGATATTTCGTTTTGAAGTTTTTCTCCTATTTTTGATAGGTATGCTAAAGAAAGAAAGCACACTACGATCACATGGATTTTTGCGAAAGTTTTGGATGAACTTGACTTTTTCTAAATTTGGTGGATCACACACTTCTTTGGGAGGGAAATGATCAAACTCTGATATAGGGAGACCTGCGCATCAACAGAGGGGATGCATAGAAATCGGAGAATTACCTTTTGATTGAGAGTGAGAGTGAGAGTGAGAGTGAGATTGAGAGCGTGATTGAGAGTGCAAGTGTGAATGCGATTGTGATAGCTCGGGGGTGGTCGGGAGGTAGAGGCTTCGTCAAGAAGCTATTGTCCAAAGCTATTGTAACCATTGATTCACATCTATAATATTAGAATTCTTCCTTCTCTACGTCATATTTGTTTCTACTCTTCCTCATTAGATTTTCTCTTACCTTCTGCAATCTCTGTGTTCTTCTTTCCTCTGTTATTTTTGAGTGATCGAAAGATTGTGATTGGGGATAGATTGTGATTGAGGAAATGCTACATTTCAAACCATTCATCTAACGTAAGGGTTTTTGATATCATCTGAATATTCATTACCATTATTGGTATTTGTTTCCTTGGTATAAGTGTCAAAAGTCTCTTATAGTCATACGTTTGACACCCATATTGCATCTTTTGGATCACACATAAATATTGATCATTAATTGTGTATGTTTCTATGCATACTACCTATGTACATCCATGTGATTTTTGACATGATAGATACAAATTATATAAGTCTTTTTAATGTCTTAAAGAGGATCATCGTGAAGTTTTGGTAACTACAAGACACCCCAAAGGTCTCTTCGCAACTCCTCATAGCATGGACTATACTTTTGGATGATGCCACAAATAGACTCTCTATTTGTACACAAAGATCTAGAAAGAAGTTAGACATTTGAAGCCAAGCCTACACAGATACACAAATTCTATTAAGAGAAATAATAAAGTACTATCCACTAGCCATATGGCCTTTTGCATAGACACATGGTAAAAAGAACCATAAAAATAGGCCATCATTTTGATAGGCTTAGTGTAACCATGGAGAATTTTGATTTGATGCTAGTTGAGGGAGCTTCTAAAATCATCCCCTATATGGGGGAAATGTGAGCTCCTAAAATAATCCCCTATATGGGTGAAATATGAGCATGTGATCATAAAAAAGTAATCAATTGATTTCGAAAAATGACATCAAAACATTAATGAAATAATATCCACATAAAACTGATTTCATTTCTCATTGCATATACCCAAAATACCAAAAACCGTTAAATGGGCTATCTTGCACCTATCGATCTATTGTCATAAAACTCTTATGATGAGGATAGGCTATCTTCCTCTTGCATCACCAAAGATACATGTTGCGTTGTCTTGCATCTACAAAATAATCACCACATTCCTCTTTGATGCATAAAATGGATTTACATAAGTTTTACTTATCATGTTAAAAACCACATGGATGTACATTGGTAGTATGCATAAAAACATACATATTAAATGATTAATATTTATATCTAATACAAAAGATGCAATATGGCTATCCAGACTATGAATATAAGAGTCATATACCAAGATAAAAATAACCAATAATAGTAATGAATAATCATATGATAATTGTTACCTATCTAGGAAACCTTTCAAGTCAAACGAATGGCTTGAAATAACTCAAGGCATTTGAATATTCTCTATTATAAGAAATCATGAAAAATAATGTCCTTGAAGTCCTTGAACCTATGCTATGAAAGAATATGTGAAAGATCTTAATTTAGGATCACACACTATCTAACCCCATATTAAATAACTAGAAAATTGTAGCTTAATGGTTGATATCACCAATTAAGAAAGATCTAGAGATAACAAATAAAGGAATGCATTACCTCTTAGGAACTTTCTCCTTCATGTATAGTGACCTCCCTTGCATGTATCAATGGTATTATCTAGGTTGTCAAACTTAGAAAACTCATGGAGTTGGATAGTGTTGGACGTTTCCAAAATACTAAAGAAATTTACGAGACATACATGTCCTTTCATAGAATATCGAATACTAGTGAAGGGTAAATTACAACATAAAAGCCTCATACCGACCCTTATATCGAGGAGAATACACATGGGGAATCTACCCATGGCATTGGTTAACCATTAGTATAAGCATTGGTACCATAATGCCAGTATAAGCATTGGTATGGGCACCGATATACATGTTGGTATGCATTGAATACTACTGGTATAAGTGAGTCATTACAAACATTGGTATTTTCTCGATGGTATACATGCTAGTATTGATCTCCATGACTAATGATTTAAGAGTCCGAATGTTTGTTGGTATCATAGATTGTCAATATAAGCATCAATATGTCCTTGGCAACACCGTTCATATAAGTGTCAGTATTGAAAGAACTTGGAGAAGCTTGTAGGAGGTAGGAAAGTGTGTTTTGAAGCGATGAAGTTTGGTCTAGCCAACCGGCACAAGACCAGCCCTTTAGCTTATGGAGACTCAAATAGACCTTATGGGCATGTGATAAGTGCAAAGAAATGCACTATGTGATTTGGAGCATCAAGGAGAAGGAGTTGATACAAAATAGATAGGTTCGCATGTAGCTCAAAAAAGTTACTATCTATGGAAGAGACAATGAGCTTCAAATGTTCATAGAGACCACCATGATTAAATTTAGAAAAAAGCCTTTTATGGGAGTGATACACATAGGGTTGAGTGTATATAATGCACAAAATTATAAGGAATAAGCAAAATATGCTATAGGAATGAATCAAACACTCAACGGTGGTACCTCCTATTTTTCAGGAATACGTAGAGATTGACCCCGAGACAAAACAAACTAAGATTTCTCCCACTCTATTGAACCAAATGTATGACATTTTATACACACAAACTAGACAGTAATACCTTTCCAATGAGCCATGTTGCACTCGATTTGGAGCTCTGTAGAGAGAGGAGTAGCCTCTGCAAGATTACTATTGGCGAAGAAGATGATGCAGAGAATTGAAGGAGCAAGACAATGATGGTCAAAAGTGTATGTATATTGCTTCCATGTATTGTGCAAGTTATTTGAAGTCTTTATACGGAATCTAGGAGTGTTCCACAACTTCTACAAGTGCATTTTGAATTCAAATGAAGGTGGGAATGGTTGTTGGAAGGAATCAATTCACTTTCCTACAATCTAGGAAAAGTGAAGATCTAGTTTGATTTACTTTTAGGTGACTAATTGCTTGATTGAATGCAACTCAACCACCACAAATTCGTGGGATTTGGGCTCTATATTTCTACTTTTACATTTGTAAAGTTGAAGGCTTTTAAAATGGTGAAAGATCCTTGAAAAATCTTTTTAAGAAAATACAATAAGTGAGCATAAGAAAAAGGACTCTCCAACGGATATTATTTCGATGCGATCGCATTTGATGTAGATCAAATCCACCTCAAGCATAGTGTAAGCTTGATGTTCCAAAAGCTCCCCCTCAAGCTAAAGTATGCTTGAGTCTTCATTCTTTGATAGGTTGAATACTTGCCATAGCTTTGAATCTACATAGCTTTATTCTGTCAAGTGGCTTCGTCATCATATCTACTACTTGCTTTTCAGTTGGAACAAAAGAAATGTCAATCTCCTTTGCCATGGGCTTCTCTCTGATGAAGTATTAATGAACCTCTATGTGTTTGGTTCTTGCATGGAAAATAGGGTTTGCCGCTAGATGCATGGAACTTACACTATCTACAAATATGTGAGGTTTGGAACTCACAAGTCCCAAATTTGTATACAATGTCTTTAACCATATTGCTCTTGAGTTGCTATGGTCAAACCTTTGTACTCTGCTTCCGTAGAGGATAAAGAAATTGTTGGTTGCTTCTTGGAACTCCATGACACGAGCTTTGAACCTGCAAATGCTAAGTAACCAAAAGTACTTCTTGTATCATTCATAGCTTCTGCCCAATCTGCATTTAAATAGATTTTGATATCCAAATATGAAGAGTAAGAATAGAATATACCTTCATTGATTGTACCTTTTGATACTTAAGTACTCTCTTAGCTGCATCCATGTGTGGTTTTCTTGGTGAGTTCATGAATTGACTAAGCACTCCGACACTATATGAGATGTCTGCCCTTGTATGAGTAGCATATATCAAGCTACCTACCAAGCTTTGATACTTTTTAATACCAAGAAGATGATGCAAAGAATTGAAGGAGCAAGACAATGATGGTCACTATTGTATGTATATTTCTTCCATGTATTGTACAAGTGATTTTAAGTCTTTATATAGACTCTAGGAGTGTTCCACGGGTTCTACAAGTGGATTTTGAATTCAAATGAAGGTGGGAATGGTTGTTGCAGGGAATCAATTCACTTTCCTACAATCTAGGAAAAGTGAGATATAGTTTGATCTACTTTTAGGTGATTTATTGCTTGATTGAATGCAACTCAACCACCACAAGTTCGTGGGATTTGGGCTCTATCTTTCTACTTTTACATGTGTAAAGCTCAAGGCTTTTACGATGGTAGAAGATCCTTGAAAAATCTTTTTTGAAAAATACAAAAAGTGAACATAAGAAAAAGAACTCTCCAACAGATATTCTTTCGACGTGATAGCCTTTGATGTAGATCAAACCCACCTCAAGAATAGTGTAAGCTTGATGTTCCAACATGTATGGCCTTGGGCGTTTTGATGCTCATACCGATGCTTATACCAATGACCATATCTGCAAATGTTTTTTTGGGCACATTGTAGTGCCTCTTGCTACAACAACATGATAATGCTATTGTGTAGCAAAGGATAATACAATGCCCCAAAAAGAATTTGAGTATGTGTCGTGAAATGTACTCTAGTGGTTGCCGATTTAGGGTTTAGATGACCAGCAACCAGAACAAGATTTGATAAAGAAAAACACATTGCCGAACATAAAAGAGATATGTGGTAGCACAATGAACCATGAACCATGTACAAAATAGATATTCCATAATAGAACCATGTACAAAAGAGATATCGAGAAAATGAACCATGTACAAAATAGGTATTTGATAAATGAAGCATGTACAGAATTGTGGCAAATCATTGCCATACATGAGACAAATAGAGAAAATGTGGAAAACCATTGCGATTTATGAGCCAGATACAGAATGTGGCAAACCACTATCATAGATGAACCAAATACAAAACGATGACGCACCACTACCATATATGAGCCAATTACAAAACTATAGCACACCACTACCATATATGAGCCAATTCCTAGAGCGAGATTATTTATTTATTTAAATAAATATACTATTTTTTAATCCTAAAAATATAATATTTTGTACATTTGATTATATATACTAATATTTAATTATATATACTAATTTTAATCCTTGGACTCTAATATTTTGCATAAGTCATTATATATGCTAGTTGTAGTTCTATAACCCTATATTTTTTTTTATTTTATCTGATCTAATAATATGGTTGGGCCTTTTGCCTCTTGAAGAAGGAGGGTGGCTTCAAAACCACCTTACAACACGATAGTTGCGGGCCATAGGCTAGTGTATTGCCTTTGGGAGGAGTTAACATAGTTGCCTTTGGAAAATCCATTTCAAGTATCACCTTTGATCAATCTAGCCCCTACTTTGTAGGATATGATGATAAGCTGTTCTTGAGATTAAGGCTTCCTCATAAAGAGCCCTTGTGAAAATTTTTTAGCAATTTATGTGAATATACAACACTTACATTAATTTAATTGAAGTAGAAACACTTTGTGAATTAGAAAGGCTGGAAGATTTGTAGAATCATGTTTAATCATTCCAGGTTTCAATAAAAATAAATGTAAATGAGAATGGAATGAAAATTAGAATGATAACCTTGAATCTTTCAATTTAATCTCACATTCGAGATTGATTTTGTATGAACTTTGTTGTTGAATCCCACCAAGTTTGTTTAAGAACATAATGCATCAACTTGGAATCACCATCTTCATTAACTCCCAAGAAGAATATCACTTATGCTCAAAGATGAAGGTTATATTTCTCATCAAAATGTCTAAATAGTACAAAGTTCAAGGAATGAAAAGATCCATAAGGGGTTCTCACAAATGGTTTCCCAAGGGTTAGCTCAAGGGTATAGGCTCACAAGTTCTCAATTTGCTCTAAGCACTCAAACTCTCAAATCTAGGGAAGAAACTAACAAATGAGTGAACTTGTTGTTTTATAGCAAAAAGCGAACCTTTGATCCATGATTGATTTAAATGAACCAATCAATTTTTTTTTAATTTTCCCTTCACAAACAAAGACAAGTGTTTTTCCTTTATGATCTTTCACATAAACTTTGGAGGGGAGAAAGAAGTGATGAATCTTGTACACATGATCACATGCGCATAAGCCAAGGCAGGCATAAATGATGAGAGAAAAAAATTGCTTGTTTCATCAAGCTCAAAGAGTGAAGAGGAGCTTGTCAAGGATCCTCCACCTACAAGGGGAATCAAGAAGACTCAACAAAGACAATAGTTCAACAAATGGAAGAAAAAGGTTGTTGAGCTTGAGAATTATCTCAAGTTCACACAAGATGAACATCATAAGAAGCAAGATGAGGCCAAACATAGAGAGGATTAACTTCATGGGATCAACAAAGACTTCAAGAGGGAGTAATGCAACAAAATAGTATTCCAACACTATCACATGTTTACGTATCAAAATCCATGGACATAGCCAGGATGAGTTCTAGCTCACCATCTACCTAGAGACTTATAATGATTCTTACAAGCATATCATGATGGAATAATGGAATGATTATTGCTTGAGCATAACAACAAACGTTACCTATAAAAAACTATCCTTCTCCCTCAAATGATTGCCCTACCAACTAGGGCAATTGTGGTTGATTTCTTAGCTTTATCTCGGCCATTCTGCCCACATTTAAAATTTTCATAGCTTATGAATTGTGCAAAGCTTTAATGTTCTTTTATAGCCTAGCTTGTGAAACTAAAAAACAAAACAAATAGAAATATTCTCACTCTTGACAAGGAGAAAGAGAGCAGAGGTAGTGATGGCTTAGATTGGATGTGTTTATGCATGTGTCTATGCATTTGGATGATAGGTCGTGATAGATTAATCAAATAAAAACCAACATTTACGAAGAATGTAGTCCGTATCTATCTCTAAGAGACTTGAATTTGACAAGGTTAAGTGTAATTTGCTATTACATGGGTTTGTAGGTTGCCCAAAGAGTGGTTAGTTGCATGTGTGTCTTCTAAAAAACTCATATCTTTGTATTCAACACGAAATGCTTTTGAAAGGTGGAGAATGAAAGACAATTAGGAATTCCTAGTCTTACCTATGGATATATCTTCTATCACTCGATCAAAGAGAGTGTAGATGTCCATTTTGGGGTGAGCTCTGAACTCTATTTTGAGATCAATTTTTGAGTCAAATATAATTTTTGTGTGTTTTTTGAAAAAAAGAGATTATGTTTTGGATTAAGGAATTTTGCATGCATTGTTCTTTTTTTGTATTGCATGAGAGCATGATATGGGGAGGAAGGAGTGGTACATGAGCATGTGTGGCATGTTGTTGTCCATGGAATAATGAATGTGTGCACATGAATGTATTGATGCATGTGGGTGTGAACATGGTCGGTATGATGAAAGATAAATGTATGAATGAGAATGTGCATGAGAAGATAACTTTACATATACATATGTATGGCTTAATGCGATCTTGTTTAAAGAATGATTGAATTGTATATCCTTTAACATGTTTTTATGAAAAGATCTAATCTTTTGAATGAATGATAGGAAGATAATGATTTTTGTGAAGGATCAATAGAAGATGTGAATAATGATTATGTTGTTGACATGTTTTGTTGATATGTAAGTAGAATTTACAGGCTTGATTGCTCATAAAGGAAGAGAAAAACATGTGGAGCTTTATTTCATTCGCTATTCACGCTTGAGAATGAAAGAGGGATGTTTGGTGGATAAAGGAAAAAGGTTTGTTTTAAGACCTCAAGTGCTTCTCCAAGTTTCTCATCATAATTTACAAGAAGACCTTATAGCTTGTTTAAAGAAATCCACGTAGGAGAGAAAATCAATAAATTTTCATGGATGAATTTTCTCAAAAGTTCTAGAAAGAGCTCCTTACAACTTGCTATGCCATCATTTTGATAGAGAGGATTGTTATGCAAAATCCTTCTTGGATTCAAAATTCCCACTCTTGAGGGGAAGAAAATGGGAGGTGAGGGCAACAATCGCCCAGATGGGATGTGCTTATGCATGTGGGGGTGCATTTGGATGATGGTTCTTGATAGATCAATCAAATCCAAACCAACATTTATGAAGATTGTAGTCATGATCTATTTCTACGAGGCTTGAATTGGACAAGCTTATGTGTCATTTTCCATTTCACAAGTTTAAAAATTCCTAATCTTAGCTTTGGATATGTCTTATAGCACTAGATTAGAGAGTGAAGATGTACCTTTTGGCTGAGTTGGTAACTGTTGAAGCCCAAAGTCAAGGACAAAGCATGGAAGCACATCAAAAGGTGGACACACGAGGAAAGGGAGCAAGTAGGGAGCTCCAAGAAGTGTATGTCAAATTTTCAGAAGAATCCCCTACAAAAATAGTGATTTTCATCACTAAAAACCATTGTAAATACCATTATCTATTTTTAGTAACTCCATTTTGTTCAAGCCGAGGAGTCCTCGAGCTTGAGGAGTATTAGAAGTACCATCGTACCAATTTTCATAATTTTTAGACTTCGTTTGAGCCCTCAAATAAGCCCTGGAACCTAATTTTTAACTAGGCCGGACACTAGGTCTGGACAGGGCCAAAACTAGTCAAAAACCTATAAAAAGAGCTTGAGAGCTCATTTTTGAGGTTGGCTTCTTATAGATTTCAGTTTTGTAATAGATTTCTTTTGTAATCAAAGTCCTTCCATTGTTCCTCTCTTTGATCTTGCCTTGTGCGCGTGTGTGTGTATGTGTGTGCATGTTTGTGTACTTTCACTCACACACTTGTGCCTTCACTTGCTCGTGGTCTTCATACCGGTCCTCACGTCTCCGCGGATTGACAAGTAAAGGAGGTGGTGCTTACGCTTGAGCTACACCAAATTTTGGCGCCGTTGCCGGGGAGAGAGCTTCGAGGACGAGCGTTGTGATGGTAAGATCGTAGATTTGCGACGTTGGAAGGTAAAAAAACTGTCATTTCAGTTCATTTTCTGTTTTTTCCTCTTCATCTTCATCATCATCATCATCTCCACCTTCTTCCACCTTCTTCTTCATAGAAAATTCTAGTTTTTTTTGTGCATTTTCACCATCTTCATACCATTTTTCATGCATTATTGTGTGGGAAGGAGGTAGGAGAAGCAAGGGAGAGCAAGCGCTGTGTTTTTTTCATGATTTTCTGCTCATACGGAGCTCGCCATAGCCGGCGCTCAGAAATTTGAATTTCCCGCCAAAAAACGCGATTCTGTGATGAAAATCGCGATTCTGTGAAAATTCAAATTTTTTTGAAAAATCACGATTTTCTGTTTTCCCGCTTAAAAGTTGGCTGAAAAAATCACGATTCTGTGGTCATTCTCAGAATCACGATTCTGTGATTGTGCTCAAAATCGCGATTCTCACAAATCACGATTTTCAGCCAAAAATACGATTTTGTGAAAAAGGCGATTCTGTGATTGTGCTCAAAATCGCGATTCTCAAAAAATCACGATTTTCAGTTAAAAAACACGATTTTGAGAAAACACGATTCCCTACTCAAAATCGCGATTCTCAAAAAATCACGATTTTCAGTAAAAAACACGATTGTGTGAAAAAAGGCGATTCTGTGTAATCACGATTTTTTGCTCAAAATCGCGATTTTCTAAAAACACGATTTTGTGCTCAACATCGCGATTTTCATGCCAAAAACACGATTCTGAGAAAATACGATTTTCAGCGGGCTCAAAATCGCGATTCTCACAAATCACGATTTTCAGCAAAAAACACGATTTTGTGAATCACGATTCTCTGAGTCAAAATCGCGATTTTCAGAAACACGATTTTGTGCTCAACATCGCGATTTTCAGAAACACGATTTTGTGCTCAACATCGCGATTTTCATACCAAAAACACGATTCTGAGAAAACACGATTTTGTGAAAAAACACGATTTTGTAAATCACGATTCTCTGAGTCAAAATCGCGATTTTCAAAAACACGATTTTGTGCTCAACATCGCGATTTTCAAAAACACGATTTTGTTATCAACATCGCGATTTTCATGTCAAAAAACACGATTTTCAGAAACACGATTTTGTGATCAAAATCGCGATTTTCAGCAAAAAAACACGATTTTGTGATCAAAATCGCGATTTTCAGAAACACGATTTTGTGCTCAACATCGCGATTTTCATGTAAAAAAAAAAACGCAATTTTCAGAAACACGATTTTGTGATCAAAATCGCGATTTTCAAAACACGATTTTCTACTCAAAATCGCGATTTTCAAAACACGATTTTGTGAACACGATTCTCAAGGTACAAAATCGCGATTTTCTCCAAAGGTCCTGTTTGCCTGTTTTGACCCCGAGGAGCCTGATTTGACATAACTTTCTCATCCAAAGTCCATTTTTTGAGCTCTATAGCTTGTTGGAAAGCTCGTTTCAAATCCTACACGATCTCAACTGTTTTTTTCAAGAATAATGCGTTGATTTTGAGATAGGATAATTTGAAGTTGACCCTCAGGTGGGACTAGGGAACCAAGGGGGCTCTAAAGAATTTTGAACCATACCAAAGGGAAAATTTGGACTCTTGACTAAAGCTTATGAACCTGAGATCTGGTAGACACTTAGGCAAGGATAAACAAAGCATTAGATCTTCTGAGGCTAGTGTCAACCATACATCCAAGTCTTGGACACAACAACTAAGTGGTGATCTTTTACTAAGTTCAGACACAAGTGATTCAAAAATGTCTTTTAGCATGGGAAAACCTGCAGGTGGCTCAGGGACTGCCCATCTACAAACACCGGAAGGTCCCTATAAGACACAGTTGGAATACATTCGGACCAACCATTTAGGTGCTCGCATCTATGAGGATGGTCTGAGGCGATCAGTGGTCCAACTCAAAAATCCAGATCAATCCTTTGGACTTGAACACCCGGTGGTCAAGTTCGAAGAGGGTTCATACATTGATAAGGAAGGAACCATGTATGTGGTCACCAACCTACCAGATAGGACTGATGAGTTTGGAAATGTCATTCCTGAGAATGAAATAGGAGACCTAGAACAAGGAAACGTAGGACAAGGACCCCAGACTCCTAGAGGTAAATCAGTTTTGACCCGAGTGATCACTCCGGACTGGATCCCTCAAGACAACAAAAGCATAGAACTATTTTTGAATAGAGAAACAGAGGAAGCCTTTTGGAGGTTCAAGCCAGATCAACCTAGCCAATTGGGCATAGTCATCATCTACGAGTTCAAGGATCCAGAGATACCAGGAAAGGTTGTCTACCTGGATAACACATCAGAGAAAATTTTCTTGGTAACAGAACATGATAGACATGCATATACTTGGAAGAATGAATTGATTTTCCCTCCACCAAGATCCAATGTTTCCCACGGCCTCCAAGGAGTAGGGTCATCCCAAGCTCAGGAAGCCCAGAGAGAAAGAACTAGAGAGAGACCGGAGGTAAGTTTTGCACACACAGTGGGCAGGAATAGATCAGGATTTGAAAATGAAAGACCTGAAAGAGAGAGACATCAAGCACATAGGCAACAAAGAGATGAACAGGATTTTCCATTGCCTAGACCCCGGGAGTACCCAAGAACCCTTAGACCCATTCAAGTGATCAAGGCAATGAAGAACTATTTCGATGGGACAGGGGATCCTTATGATCATGTGGCCGAGTACAAACAAGTGCTGAGAGCCGAACAAATTGAGGACTGGTTCACCCAGTACGAGGCATTTGGTTTGACCCTTAAGGGCACTGCCTTAGCTTAGTTTCAACCATTGAGTAGAAGCAGCTATCACGATATAGGTCAACTGCTAGACGAATTCATTGTAGAATTTTCCAAAAGTGGTATCAGGCATAACACATCATCCTTGATCCACAGCTTCAAGCAGACTCCCCAAGAAACAGTGCGACTAGCAGGTAGAAGATTCAGACAGTATCTAGAAAGATGCCCTGCTCTAGAGTTACCCACTCCGGCCAAACAAGTGGCTTTGTTCTTAGATGGCTTACTGAGCACCAAGTTAAGATCATATGTGTACTTGAAAGATCCTAGATCCATAGAAGAGTGTGTGCGGACGTGCATAGACATAGAAGATAACTTGGGTGAGGAGTTAGGATTGTCCAAACTCTACAAAGATTCGGATAGTTCTACTAGTCATACTTCAAAGATCTCCACAGAAATAGAAGAGATAGCTGAGCAAGTTGCCAAGAAGCTGGGAGTCCAAAATAAACAAACACAGAGAGTCACTCCAGTGAATCGGTGTTATACTTGTGGGGGCGACCACATGGCTAATGTATGCCCAATGCAAAACCAAAACATTAGAGAAAGGAATGCTCCATATTGCACTATTGAGAGAAAATACACAAACCACACGGCTCAAGATTGTCCCTACAATAGGCAAGCTGTTAGACAGAATTATCAGCAACCTTACCCACAAGGTAGGTATCAGAACCAATACCAACAGCCATATTATAGACCACAACAGCAATATCAGGCACCATATAGGCCACAACCTGTCTTAGGAAACCAACCACCAGCTCCAGCCAACGTGATTCCAGTCAAGTATGCTGTGGGAGAGGAAAATCCAAATAGAGCTTTGGTGCCACTAACCCCATTGATACCAGATAATGACTCTCATGCTCATAGTTCAGACTACTCCCATGAAGGTAGTCCACATGCTTATTACACAGAGTCACCTGAACATAGTGAGATTTACTCGTATCAATATGAGGCACCACCTATGGAGCAAAATTGGGAGCCAGAATACTCCAATGTCATGTACACAAATCCTAACCCTAGGCCCCAGTTGAGACAAATGAGACCACAAGCCCCTAGAGGATCTTGTTTTAGATGTCAAGGTGATCATTTCATTCGTGACTGTCCCCACCCACCATCTCCGAGTCAAGGACAGGCTATCACAATACAGGCTTTTTGTCCTGATTGTGGCAAAGACCATCTCCCCAGAGATTGTCCAAGAAACCCCTCCAGTGCACCCAAGATTACACCCATTAATGTGGTAGGATTAGTGGCAGATTCAAGTTCAAGTAGTAGCAATGTGGCTCCCATACAAGCTATCACTAGAGCACAAGCCTTACAACAGGATAAACCAGCAGTACAATCAGAGTCGAGTGAATCAGGAGAGCCTAGTAAGAGGAAAACAAGAACATGGAAGGATACCAGAGAGAAGGCCAATCGCAAGTGGAATAAAAAGTTATCGGAACTAGAAGAAAGCTTAAAAGAAGCGAAAACAAAAATAGAAGACATTGCATCTCAAAGCCCCTCGCATGCCGAAACTCCATCCACTCCACCTCATCCCACCCACCACCCATTGTAAATAGACCGCAACCAGGGTCTGTTCTGGCAGATCCAACCCTAGAAGGCTTGGACATGATGTTCAAGGCCTACCAGGCTCGACTTCAAGAAGGGCCTACAGCGGCAAACCTAGACAAGAGTTACCCTAGAGCAGATTTAGAGATTGAACGGATGAAAATGTGCATGAAAATGGTAGAACAAGCTCAAGCCATACTTGAGACTAGTCAAAAGTTCAATCAGACGAACTCTATCAAATCAGATTTGCATTTCCAGGGCTTACTAGAAAGATTAGAGCAGTTGGTAAACAAACCACAAGTTTCTTTACCTCCTCAGGCTCAACCAGTTATTGAAAGAGGAAGCTCACCACCAATGGGAGCTTATGTTCCTAATTCCACGGATCCAGGAATACCTCCTTCAATTCAACAGTACTCTCAAGAATTCTTGCGGGAAATACAAGAAGAGAAATGGGCCAAGGAGAAGGGTAATTCCCCTCCTATTCCTGAGATTGATGATCTTCATGATCAATTTCCCCAAGACATCCCATCTATTTACGAAGATGAAGCAGAACAACAAGAGGACGAAAGGTTAGATTTTGAATCTAATACCTTAGAAGAACTGCCTCAATTTCCAGGCCCATGGGAATCTGAATCTCTCCAGATTAGAGCTCCCACAATACTGGTAAGAAATGAAGACTCAGTGGTTCCAAAGAACACTGATGTCGTGAAGAACACTAAGGTTCAGTGTCATCTCACTGTAGAAGAGCTGCTCAAAGCAAAACCTGAGTTATGGAATCATGTGAAGGATCAGGTCCCAGAACTTGATTCCAACATGCCAAAAGCAGGCTCCAAGCAAAGGGTACCAGAGATACCTCTAGACAAAATAGGGGACATGTGTGAGGGTGAAGAAGGTAATACTTATCTTCCCATCACCTACCAAGGTTACACAACCAAAGCAATCATAGATTCAGGTGCTGGTGTTGCTATTGCGACCACCTCCTTGTGGAAGCAATGGGGCAAGCCCACATTAAGACCAACTAGAATGAAGCTTCAAATGGCTGATGGTCATTTTGAAAGACCTCTAGGATTGCTAGAAGGGATCACTCTAACCACTTGTGGTGTAGATTTTGAGCACACATTTGCTATATGTGACTTTGAGAAAAATAATTTCTATGAGATGATCCTAGGAAGACCCTTCCTACGACAATTGCAAATAGTACAGGATTGGGGAACTAACTCCTTGTACTTACAGCACTTAGGGGTCACCACTAAGGTCAATTTGAAGGATTACACCTTCAGAGATGTACCACCCCTACAGTGGAATTCTATCCACAAAGTGAAAGAAGATTCCATCTCTGTGCATTCTGAAAGTTCACCGGATCCATCATGGCTGCATGAAGATACTCATTTGTGGATGTGCAAGGTCGCAGAGGAAGAGGAAAAACGCTTGAAGGCAAGAGAAGAAGGAACTTCGCTAGGAGATAGACCAGTTAGAGACCCAGCCTACACACCGATGATCTTTCCAGATGAGGAATTTGAGCCTCATGGCTGGCCAGAAATCTTAGCCACCATGGACATTGCCGTCAATGAAGAACAATGGACACCTCATTGTGATGAGGAGGGTTATGATATCTCAGTGTTCATGTGTCAGCCCTTGCTAGAAGAATGTGACCCTAGTGATGTCATAGAAGAAGAAGAGAATGACGATGATATAGAGTCCATTGTGATGGATAGTTGCTTTAACTCAGCGCAGCACTATCTAGAAGATATAGGAGTGTTCACCCAGAAAGAAGAAGAACCTCTCACAAGTATTAAAACGGTAAACTCAAAGGATGGAAGCGAAAGTAGTCAAAAGAAAAAGAAAGGAAAAGCAGTGAAACAAGAAGAGGAGGAATCATTGTTTGAAGTACCAGAAAACTTCAAGAAATATGAAGTTGACGACCGCAAAATTTTGGTACGAATGCCTAAGAGAGAGGCCATCATAGGAGAATCATATGATAATAAAGAAAAGACCAAGAAGATTGTAGTGACCATTGAAGAGAACGAAGAGAGATGCACATATATAGGAGATGACCTAAGTGCAAGAGAAGAAATGGAGCTTGTAGCTCTATTAAGGGAATATAGGGATGTGTTTGCGTGGCACTATAGAGACTTGAAAGGGGTAGATCCAAGAATTTGCTCTCATACTATCCCCATGACTGCTGATGCCAAGCCCACCAAACAGAAGCCCTACACATATAATGATACCTATGCAGCCAAAATAAAAGAAGAAATTGATAGGTTGATTGAAGCTGGATTCATCTATGAGATTGAGCATACTGAATGGGTGTCCCCCATTGTAGTAGTGCCCAAGAAGAACGGAAAATTGCGAGTGTGCATTAACCTGAAAAAAGTTAATGCCGCTACAATCAGAGATAGCTATCCGCTTCCAATCACCGAACATTTATTGGAGCGTGTTGCAGGCAAGGAAGTTTATAGCTTTCTTGATGGATTTTCAGGTTACAATCAAGTAGCCATTGCCCCAGAAGATCAACACAAAACAGCTTTTGCTACAGAGTGGGGAATCTTTGCATTTCGTGTGATGCCATTTGGGCTCACCAATGCACCTGCAACATTCCAAAGGCTCATGTGTCATGTCTTCAAAGAGTTCTTGTGAAAGAGCTTAGAAGTGTATGTGGATGATTTATGTGCTCATTCCCAAGAAAGAAGGGTTCACATCCCTGAGCTCAGACAAATCTTCAACAAGTGTAGAGAATATCCAGTGTGTCTAAACCCAGAAAAGTGTGTGTTTATGGTGCGTCAAGGTAAAATCTTAGGTCATATTGTTTCTAAGAATGGAATCTCAACGGATGAAGATAAGGTACGAGCCATAGCGGAGCTGCCAAGGCCAAGGAATGTTAAAGAGGTACAAGCCTTTATGGGCCATTGTGGATATTACCGTAGGTTTATCCACATGTACGCGATCATAGCTAGACCCCTTTATGCCTTGTCTAATTTTGAGTGGAACGACGAATGCGAGAATTCTTTCAATGAACTGAAGAAACGTTTGTGCACAGCACCAATATTGACCACTCCTGATTGGAATAAGCCATTCCATGTCCATGTGGATGCATCCAATCATGCCATAGGATGTGTGCTAGCACAACCCACAGGTGAAGGGAATTTAGATTTGCCCATAGCATATGCTAGTAGACAACTAAACCCAGCCGAAAGAAATTATACCACAACCGAGCGAGAAGGGTTAGGCATGGTATATGCTGTAAAGAAGTTTAGACACTATTTATTGGCCAACAAGTTCAAGTTTTTCACTGATCATCAAGCTTTGTTATATTTGGTCAATAAACCTTGCAATACTGGACGCTTAGTAAGATGGTTCCTCTTACTAATGGAGTATGACTTTGAAGTTGTTGTCAGGAAAGGTAGAACCCACCTTCGGGCAGATCACCTTTCTCGCATTACTTCAGGAGAGTCACCACAAGGAGTGTCTGATGAACTACCTGATGCTTATCTGTTCAATTTGGAAGCTGTTCCTAAATGGGCAAATAAGTTGGTACCAGTCCTAACCTTCGGCCCTGCAAATAAGAATGTGAAAACATCACAAGAAGAAATTGTAAAATCACAAAAATATCACATATTGGCAGGAAGCATGTACAAACAAGATACTGAGGGTGTATTAGCTTGTTGTGTCGAGGATGATGAACATAGTAGTTGGTTGCAGCAAGCTCATGAGGGATTGCTAGGAAATCACTATTCTAAACAACGAACATTGCAGAATTTGAAACGTTTAGGAGTGTATTGGCCTAGCATGGACAAAGAAATACATGAGTGGATCAAGAATTGTCCAATTTGCAGAGAGAGACCACCAGTGGAGCATGCGACCCTTTATCAAGTATCATTAATTCCAGATTGGAGTGCTCCATTGGTAGAGTTTATGAGATCGGGAAGATTACCCAAAGAGGCCAGTCTAGCAAGAAGACGAAATATGGAGCAAGAGGCTCAAGGCTATGCCTTAGTAGGAGAGAACCTATACCGAAGAGGTAAAGATGGTTACTTAAGACTGTGCGTTCATGAATCAGACTATTTAAGGGTCTTAGAGACTGCACACAGTGGTGTTGCAGGTGGACATTTTGGTCCTGACCGAGTGATTAAGACCATTCTATTCTCAGGACTTTGGTGGCCCACTCTTCATATGGATGCACATACCTATGTGAAGAAATGTGACACATGCCAACGTGCACAATATCCAGTTAGAAAAGACGAGATGCCTTTGAGGCCAATGATGGGAGGGCGTGCATTTTCCAAGTGGGGCATAGACTTCATAGGTCCTATTAATCCCCCTGCTAGAAACTCCCATGCAGAGTATATTATTGTAGCCACAGATTACCTTACCAAGTGGGTAGAAGTGAAAGCCACAACAAAGAATGATGCTCAGACGACGGCTAAGTTCTTATTCGAGAATGTGTTCACGAGATATGGGCTACCAATAGAGTTAGTGAGCGATAGAGGCACACACTTCTTGAATGAAGTCATTGAAAATCTTCTCCAAGAATTCTTGGTGATACATAAGAAATCTGCCCCCTATCACACACAAGCTAACGGACAAGCCGAGAGTACCAATAAGATCCTTTGTAACGTATTGACAAAATTGGTAAATAATAAACGCTCTGATTGGGACAAACAACTTCATCATGCTGTTTGGGCTTATCGAGTTGCCTACAAAACGGTACTCAACGCCACCCCATTTCAGATGGTCTTCGGACAGAACGCTGTGCTACCATTAGATTTCTTAATCCCTGCCTTAAAAGTAGCACAAGAGTATGAGTGGAATGGGCATGAATTGTCCTCTAGGATCTTTGATCTCGAACGCTTGGGTGAGACGAGGCTACGAGCGGCAGCAGGCATCTACGCTGCAAAGAAGCGGCAAAAGGCATACTTTGATGCACACATTAAGGATAAGGGACTGAAAGAGGGAGATCTAGTGTTGGTTTACACACTGAAACAACATGCCCGTAAGTTGGAAAAACGAGGATATGGACCCATGATCATTAACAGAATTTCCACTAGTGGCGTGGTTCAATTGGCTACTTTAGAAGGTGATATCTTGCCAAACTATATTAGTGGTTGTAGAGTCAAGTTATATCAAGAACCTCTTACAGAGGACATGCTAATGAGACTCAACACTGCTAAGAAACGAAAAGAAGAAGAGTTAAGAGTGAGAGAAGAAGCACAGGTAGAGGCTAGAGAGCGCATAAGGCGAAATAAGTTAAGACGACTTGGCCTAGATGTCAACTCAAAAGCTCCAAAATATCACATGGATATGTGCCAAAAGTCAGGCATAGCGACTTCTCAAGTCATTGACCGAAGACCCTTTGTGACCATAG
Source organism: Ceratopteris richardii (assembly GCA_020310875.1). Classification (NCBI taxonomy): domain Eukaryota; kingdom Viridiplantae; phylum Streptophyta; class Polypodiopsida; order Polypodiales; family Pteridaceae; genus Ceratopteris; species Ceratopteris richardii. The sequence continues at coordinate 24,034,452 of CM035429.1, forward strand.
AGATAGGACAAGGGAAGGGTGCAAGGACGGTGAAAGCATTGATTGACTCAGGTGCAGCAAGTAGTGCAGTTAGACTTTCCTACTGGCAAGACTTGCAGTTGAACATCAATCCCATAGAAGCTTATCTCATAGGATTGGGAGGTGTGGAAACCCCTTGTTTGGGCGAGGTGGAACTTCCCATCTACCTTCAAGATGTTCCAATGAAAGTCAAAGCGCTAGTATGTCAAGATGAGAACCTTACAGAACCACTTGTCTTGGATCAAGATTGGATCTATGACCATGCAGTTAACTTAAACCTAAGAGGTCAAATTCTTCAAGTTTGGGTACATGAACAATGCATTACATTAGAATTAGAGAACTGCATGCTCCTAGATCATGGCACCACACACTCTCTTAGTTCTTCCAAGACTAATCATATGAAAGAAGATGTTGTATGTGTCAAAAGCTCTATGATGCAGAAGGAGTCAATCGTGGACGACCAGGTTCGAAGGCGGGTGGATCTTTCTTCTTCTCCAAAGAATCAAGTAGCCACAGTAGTGAGTCCACCACACAAGCAAACACAACCGTTCACGACAACTGCTACATCAAATAGAAAGACACCATTCGATAAAAAAGCAGTTCCGAGCATGAAGCAGATATGGGTACGCAAAGGAGAGCAACCACCAGCCTTGCCCCCACAAATCCCATCTAGGCAAGCCAACCAGGCCAGAAGACGAGGGAAGCAGCTCAGACAAGCTCAATCACAAGGTATCCAACAAGTTTGGGTGCCTAAGAAGTTAGCTGCAGCTCAACAAGGGCAATTACAGATGTGGGTACCTGAGAAGCTCCTACATCTACAACAACCTATGTTCTCCCACATGCGAAAGGTCTCAACAAAGAATCCAAAAAGAGAAGAGGGTAAGAACCACGTACAGAGACCGAAAGAAGATCAAATCAGCTCTTCAACAATAGTAGGAAGACGTGCAAAAAGGATATGGGTTTGGAAGCCAAAAGTACAAGTAGCCTACACCGAAGCAAAGGGCCAATCACATTGGATACCACAGTTCAGAAAGCATCCAAAGATGAAGTCGCCTGAAGTGATCTCTACTGTGCCAAATGCTGTTCTCAAATGGATTCCAATAAGAAGGAATACATCATCTCGCGATCCCATGGAGACATCCAAGAAAGATGGCGTCCACATCTGCAAGTAACATCAAGCCTCGACGAGCAACAACCATGTGCTCCTTGCACAACCCTGTCTTTTGCACCATTCAGGTCATGCATTTCCAGAGTATGCATTAATATAGGGCCACATTACACGGCCGTGCATAGACACACTTGAGAATCCCAGGCACAAGAGCACATTGACATATGTCAAAGATTTTTATTGATTGATACTAAAATCTGTCTTCTTGTTTTGTGATATTGTTACAAAAAAAAAAAAAAAAAAAAAAAACGAGGAAGAACTTGTTCCCAGGTTTCGCTCATGGAACATGAATGAGTCATGCTTAGTTGAAGATTGAACCATCGATTACTGGGCATTTATCAATTTGGATAGAAGTGTCTCTCGGCCAGCAGTGAGATTATTGCTGCCTTATCTGGTAGATGACAAGCATTTGGCATGAACATGGCATCTACAACTATGATTTTCTCTTACCATGGTAGGAATGAAGAGCTTGAAGGTCCGCAACTTGAGTGATGCTTAACTACTTCATGTACTAGAGCAGCCAAGGAGATATCTGCAAAAGGTAGTTCTGGAGGAGAAGACTCCTGCATATGGTGAGCTAAAGAGAATATGTGAAACTCAGCTTGGTGTAGTTACCCGATGTTGCTTGCCAAGGAATATAAAGCAATTCAATTCTCAGTATTTCCTGAACCAGTATGGAACAGTAGCACTGGTGAATGGTCTAGGTCAATCAGCATGGTAATCTCTTAGAAACCGGCACGTGTCCAATATTCCTCTGAGTGTCAATATAGGGAAGTGAACGTGCATGAGCCCAAGCTCAGAAATGCACATTGTTAGTGACGAATGTTGCTTTGAAAAGAGGAGAGGAGATCCACCACTCAAAAGATCTCATCAGTGGACAATCAACACGGACATTCATCAACAATGTTCCATCCCACAGGCCGAGTGTACAACACGAAGAGACAAACATCCATCAACCTTCTCCATGGTAAGTATCTTTACTCTGGAAACACCATAGAGTAGGAAACCTCTTCATCAGCATACCCTTGAGCACTTAGCTCAAGACCCCAAATTTCTGCACCATACTTCTTCCAATGCATTTTCCAAGTAAGCATGCATAGGGCTACACTACAAGGCCGTGCACAAGGCACATAATTTTTTTAACCCATGCACTGACACACTTACCCATCATTCACTATGGGTTGTGAGAACTTGGCATGACTGCTCTCAACATCATCTTTGGAAGAGCTAGCGGACGTTATGGGAACAACATCCATATCTCGGAAGCAAATTAAAGCCAGTAGTTGCTCCAAATCACTCTTGACAACCTCTTTTGAGCAACTTGCAGTTTTGAAACCTCACAACGACACATTCTTGCTGGAATCCAAGGAACCAGCTCATACAACGGATGGACACCACCTCTCAAAGCACTACATGGAACAGCCCTTCCAACAAGGGTCTGTCAGGGACGACAGACTCGAGAGGGGGGGGAGTGTTGAAGCCCAAAGTCAAGGACAAAGCATGGAAGCACATCAAAAGGTGGACACACGCGGAAAGGGAGCAAGTAGGGAGCTCCAAGAAGTGTATGTCAAATTTTCAGAAGAATCCCCTACAAAAATAGTGATTTTCATCACTAAAAACCATTGTAAATACCATTATCTATTTTTAGTAACTCCATTTTGTTCAAGCCGAGGAGTCCTCGAGCTTGAGGAGTATTAGAAGTACCATCGTACCAATTTTCATAATTTTTAGACTTCGTTTGAGCCCTCAAATAAGCCCTGGAACCTAATTTTTAACTAGGCCGGACACTAGGTCTGGACAGGGCCAAAACTAGTCAAAAACCTATAAAAAGAGCTTGAGAGCTCATTTTTGAGGTTGGCTTCTTGTAGATTTCAGTTTTGTAATAGATTTCTTTTGTAATCAAAGTCCTTCCATTGTTCCTCTCTTTGATCTTGCCTTGTGCGCGTGTGTGTGTATGTGTGTGCATGTTTGTGTACTTTCACTCACACACTTGTGCCTTCACTTGCTCGTGGTCTTCATACCGGTCCTCACGTCTCCGCGGATTGACAAGTAAAGGAGGTGGTGCTTACGCTTGAGCTACACCAACTCTATTTTGAGATCTTGTATGAGCCAAACATAATGTGTGTTTTTTGAAAGAAAAAAATGTTTTGGAGTAAGGCATTTTTCATACATTGTTCATGTTTTTTGATTGTATGAAAGCATGGTATGAGGAGGAAAGAGTTGTACACGATCTTGTGTGACATGTTGTTATCCTTGGAATATTGAGTGTGTGTGCATGAATGTATTGTTGCATGTGTTGGATTTTCAGGTCTACAGAAGCACATGAACAACACAAGGAAGCAGAAGAAGCCTAGAGCACAACACAACAATAAATAAATTACCAAGTGAATGTACAAAGATAAGTGACCTATTTGGGTTATATACATATATACAAGCCATGGGAAATAAACCTCTTTAAGGGGGCAAAAAGTGTCTAGGTGGTCCTAAGTGTGTTCACACAACTCACTACCAAAATCTATCAACAAATCCCTTCCGGGAGTGATGCAATGAAAAAGGAGTTGGCACTCATATGTTACGAAGTTCAAAGCTATGTTGAATGAGATCAATCCACAAAAGGCACTAAGCCCAAGGCTTTGCAGAAAGCTTCAAACTTCTCCCTAGGCAGAGCCTTTGTGAAAAGGTATGCAATGTTATCCTATGTGGGTAGATATGCCAAATTAATATCTCTAGCAGAGAACCTCTCTCTCTCTCTGATATAATGATAATGCACCTCAATGTGCTCTGTGCAAGCATGGAACACAGGGTTCCTTGCAACTACCCATGCAGATTTTTTTGTGAGTGAAGATGGTGATGCCAAAAAGCTGAACAACATCTAAGCCACACACAACCAAATAAACCAAACGGCATCTAAGCCACACACACTCAATAGTCATTGTGAAAACTACCCTATACTCAAACTCACAACTAGAACTTGCCATAGTAAGCTACTTCTTTCTTAACCAAGATATGCATGAGCTCTCAATCATGACGAAAAAACCATTCCTAGACACACGAGTGTCATAGGAACCAACCCTGTCTAAGTAAGAAAAAGCATGGAAATCTAGTGGTAATGAACCCCCCTTGGGATAAATCAATCGAACTAGTCGGGTACCACTCAAGTAGCAAAAGATGTGCTTAACCACATACCAATGTTTGAAACCTAGGCAATGCATAAACCTTCTCATCTGAGAGACAAAAAAATTAATACGAGACCAGGCTATGCATAATAAATCAAGCCTTCAAACACATCTTGAAAGAGAACAACATCAAATGTATCTCAAGCATCATGAGGACTCAATCGAAAACCTATTTCCATAGGAGTGGCAACACTTGCATAAACTAAATGCCAAAGTAATGATGCAAATGCTTCAAATATGACATCTGAAAAGAGCTATGAAAATTAGCCTTACATTCAGCAATGTGCTTCTCATAAGGTCAAGTAAGAAACATCTCATCAACATGCACAACATTGATTAGAAGTACATCATCTACATGCTTAACATATAAGGTGCTCTCAATTGGACTATTCTCAAAACCATGTGCAATAAAGTAGACATGTATCTTTTCATACCAAGCATGTGGTGCTTGCGTCAAACCATATAATGCCTTTTTCAACCTGCAAACTCTGTTTTCATGCTCTTTCCGCACAAAACCATGAGTGAAATACATACACTTATTCATGTAAGTCACCATTCAAAAATGGAGTTCTAACGTCCAATTGATGTATATTCCAACCATGACATGCTACAAGTCCACAAATGATATGAACAATGGTCATTTTGCATGTGGATCCAAAGGTATAATCAAAATCAATGGCCCTCGAGCATAACCATTTGAAACAAGTCTAGCTTTATACTTGTCAACTAATCCATCAAGTTTATGTTTCATATTGTATATACCCATTTAGTGCTAGTTGCCTTTTTACCTGGAGGCAAATCACATAAAGACCAAGTACCATTCCTGATTTCAAACAACATTTGATTTTCCACCCATAAAAATAGACAACAAAGTGTCATACACATCGTTGCAGCTAATTGATGTCTCCTTAGTACATGAAATTCATGACTGAATTGCAGTTTCCACAAAAAACAACATCATATCTAACCAAAATGCATTTAGCTTTTGGATCATAGAGA